>KK113622.1:87864-151417 GCA_000611955.2 Stegodyphus mimosarum | reverse complement strand
CCTACCACCAAACCACTCGAGAATGCTTTCGGCTCGCCGTGTATTTTAAATACCACATGCCACAAAGACCTGTTCACTTATAAATTCAAGTCTTCTCCGGAATTCGAACCTCGGGGAACGATATGGCAGTCAGCACAGCGCGGCCTTGTTGGAAATTAATATGCTAATACTATATTATTGACGACATTTGGTAATAATGGCAGAAAAAGCTAATGTTTGCACATTAGCAAATGTTACAAACAACACGGAGTGAATCTTCACGATCACCCCTCTAAGATGACCGCCTCTGAGAATGAGCAGTTTATAAATAAACATTTTTATTAATAACTGCAACTTGCTCTAGCACATAGCGATACATCTAATAAGCCCGCTCCCTAAGCCGGGAGAACTTACAACGGGGAGGACCCACATATCTAATGTTTTATCAAATTTCAATATTTTATGAATTTAATCGAACAAGAAACTCAATTATTTCTGAATCTTTTATATTACCTTTCTGAGCGGCGCGTAATAATTGTATTTTTTTCATTTCTTGGTTTGCACACCAATAGCCAGCCACCAACGGTCGCTGAATGCTGGTAACTCAACCTGAGCTTTGTTCCAATGAGCTAGCTATAGAAACGCTTTCGTTGGTTTCTCTATGTGTAGAATGGAATGGCCAGTTTTCATTAGAAAGTCCTTCCCGGGGGGCATCCCTTTCCTTAGGCATGTAGCCCTTGCATGCTTTGCCGCAAACCAAATCGTTCAATGGTTATGATGCGGCACTTTCCAAATGAATAACACATTCCTAAATTGTTGGCACTAACTGTTTTCCTTTTAAAGAAGTTCATTTTGAAGTTCACAGTTCGACGCATGCAAGCAAATATTTCTCATATTTTAAATTTCGTAAATTGAAAGCGATTAACCGTAAAGTAAAATAAATGTAAAGCAATAAATAGATAAATAAATAAAACCATTAAATTTAGCAACTTGATTAATAGTTATTGAAAGTGCAGCAGGCTTGAAGACACTCCTGTTAAATTAATTTCACAATTCTGCCTGTCTAATGATTTTTTATGCAGAGCTAGGCCTAAGATATCGGCAAGTTATTATCCCGAATAACTGACCAACTAGAAATACAAACAAACTAAGTAACAATTTATTTATCAGTTTTAGTCTGTTTGTATATCTAGTTGGTCGTTTATTCAGGTAAATAACAGTTTATTCACCCATTTCTGGTAGGCTGAAATTGAAATGATAATACAGTACACAAACTATAGTCGATAACCTAGCTAGGAGATGACTTCACAAAATACGAGGCGACTTACCGTTTAAGTATTACAATATACACCGCAAAAATTAAGTATTTAATTACTATGAATTTAAGTATTCAATTGCTAGCAAACACAGGTTTTAATGGCTTGTAAGATCTCGCTGCCCCAACTTGTCAGAAACTGGGGTAGTGATTGCTACTATGTGTGAATTTACACAGAAACGTGAGAAGGGGTTGAACCACTTTTATTTTATCTTTAAAATGACAAATGCGTCTACTTGACGCTCACAAAATGCGCCAACCCGGCGGTTTAACTAAAGTAGAATGCAAAACTGAAAGTAATAACTAGATGAACAAATATCAAAGCACTACCGACGAGGCTCTGAGATCCTAAACTAACCGCGTTTTTAATTACCGCTGAGATTCAGCAAGATTACTGATTAAACAATTGAAAGCTAGCACTTCTGCAAAGCTAGGCACACAGGCCGATACGCGCTGATCTAAATTCTACCGAGCGATATCTCCAGCGTAGCTTGAAAGCAAGACTCTCACATTCTGGTTTCGTCTACTATATAATTCAACTAGCTTCCGCTAAATTTGAATAAACTGCGCGTGCTACTAAAATTAACATACTCTAGCACGGGCATTTCTAGGGGGAAATGAAGGCTGAACAGGAAAGGAATATTAACTTAAAATAAATGTTAGTTAAAATAAATATAAACCCTACAACTTATTCAATGTATATTTCTGGCGAAATGGTGGAAGAAATAGAAGCTGAAGAGCTATTTAGCATAAAAAATAACTTGCTAATCAAAATAAGCCTTATAAACAGCGAAAAGGGGAATTTAATTACCGTATTTTGTTTTCGATTCTATGATGCAACCAAGGAGCATATGCCATACACTACAGGACTTACTTACTTACCACCAGCTGAATTGCTGTACCACCTGTTATATTACGAGGTAATTTTCCCTCCTTCTTAGCCTGTCTTCGTGGTGCAGTGGTCAACATCCTCGACGCGTATTCGAGAGGTCTGTGGTTCGAGTCCTGGCGAGGACATTGCTCATTTTTCATCTCTCCTACTTTCAAAATACCTAATGCCTCTACAATGTGACTATCAGCATTTGTACTCAATTGGTAGAACATTCTATTGTCGCTAGGCCTAGACAGAAGAATATAGAATATTAAAATTTGTAGTGAAATTTATGAAATTACTTCGGAAGATGGGTATTTGTGACCTGTGGTCATTAAAGAGACTCTATCAATACTGTGCTGAATGAGGATTTTAGCAAACGTCGCTAAAAAGGGGTTTCATCTTAGAGTCGTAGATGTACGATATTACCATCAGTGCTACTGACATAACATAGGTAGGTATAACACTCGTGCATCATCTATACATGCCATGCTTCGGTAATAGGAAGCGAACTCGCAGCACGCAGGGTGTTTATAAAGTCCCGGACCCATTTTGATGTTTAATAACTCATAAAATAATAAAGATAGATTAAAATTAATAACATAAATGGTTAGATAGACTCAAAAATTTTCATGACCCTTGTCAACGAACTTCCACGTGTGCCACCTTCGTCGCACGGAGAATATCAAGTCGATATTCAATTTCCCGCCAGGTACCGGCAAGCATGTCGGCATCCACAGAGGCTATTGCAGTTGTAATTCTGGCTTTTAGGTCATCCTTGTTCGACACTCTCCTCCTGTAAACGTTGTTCCTTACAAATCCCCAAAGGAAAAAGTCCAGCGGCGTTATATCATCAGGTGATCTGGGTGGCCAAAGAATTGGACCTCCTCTCCCAATCCATCATCTTCCTGTAAAATGGTGATTCAAAGAACTACGAACGATGGTACCCCAATGAGGTGGTGCACCATGTGGCTGAAGCTCTTCTAGTTGTGGAAATACGGAGTTTTCCAACATGTCTAAGTATACGACCAATGAGACCGTCTTTTCTGTAAAAAAGAAAGGCCCAATGACTCTGTCCTGCATTAATCCACACCACATGTTAACCTTTGGGGAATCCCTTTGTGCCTCACGGTATTCATGGAGGTTTTCAGATCCCCATATGCTCACATTATGGCGATTAACAATTATTAACAAAGAGAGAAAAACGCAATTAATAAGCAGACGATATTTAGAAAAGTACAGATATTTAGACTGGAAAATGAAATTATCTGAAATTAACCACACGCGCAGACGATATATACAAAAGTAAAGATATTCAAACCTGAAAAGGAAAATATATAAGTTAATCCATCAATAAATGCTATAAGTTTGTTTATACCTTCATTATTTTTTGACTTATTAAACATCAAAATGGGTCCGGGACTTTATAAACACCCTGTATTACATGTGCATATTAACTACTACTCTCCAAATGACTGTGAGATGCAAGCTAAGTTAAATTCAATACAGTGTTTCAATGCAGTTCAATACAGCGTTTCAAGAAAAAGAGATGGCATATAATTCTCCTAAGACAAAACAATTTTTCAAAACCAATTAATGCATCAGTTTTTCTTGCACTTTTATGATCAGTAAGTAATTTATGATCGTAACCTTTAATCTAGAGATGCATTCAAAAGGAAAGTTTTAGATATCAGATGCTTTACGAAAGATAGGAACTTTTTTATACCTCTCTTTTTAAAATTTTTTATGTCCTACTCTAGCAATATTTTATTTTATTTGTAATGGCCCTTTATTAACCCCAAAGTAAACTTAAAAATAACATGTAAAGTCTATCACTTAATTCTGAAACACGCTTGAGTATTTGCAATGCGTCTTTTGCTTTCAAAACTGAGTTCTTTGTAATACGACAGGATGACAAAACCTTTATTTGTTCGCCCTTCAGGAAGTGATCCAAATATTTTTTTTAACTTCTTCCTCGTCAAAGATTTGTTTTGCTTCTCTTCTTTTTGTTCCATACTTCTAGTTTCATGTCATGACCGAGCTATGCGATGTGTCATTCGTAACAATGGTAGGAATAAAGATCTAGATAAAAATTCAAATAATAAAGAATAAAGTGCGACCATAAAAAAGGCTCTTACGGATGCCATTTTTTATACCTGAAAATCAGTTTTCTGGTAATAATGTTGTTAAGTATAATTTAACACTAATTTCATGCAGTTCAAAAGCGCAGAATGTATTTAGTATTTTTAGTATTAGTGTATTTTACAAAATTTGCTAAATTTTTTCGTAACCAAACCCGAAGGGTTGCCGAATTTTTTGAATTAAGAAAAAAAAAAAAGAATAAGAAGTTAAATAATAAAATTAATAAAAATAAAAAGAAAAGAAAAAAAATTCTGAAAGCTTTCAGATTTTACATTACGCCCAGAGGGGCGTTTTTTTAACTTTTTGTGTGTTACCTTTATTTATTAAATATCATGTTCTACGTACCCAAACCATAAAATTCAGTTCAACAGCAATATCGCAAAATAATTTTAAAATGAGCATATCTTTAGAATCTCCGATACACAGTTCCGCGCGCTGGAGATAAAAAGGTTTTTTCCCCCGTACGTAGAGTGTTGCCATTGCTCGCTTTTAAATCGTTTGAGTTTGTTCATCAAAAATTCATTAAAGTTTTACAAAATACGAAATAAATTATAAAACAAATTTCCAAATTTGGGCTTCCAGATGCGCATATTCGGGTGGAAACGTACGTTATTTAAAACTGGATGGCTCTAGGTACCGTTGTTTTATCACGTTCGGAGAAGTATATATACATTTAGCAGATTCTTCATTATTTAATTTCTTTAAATATAATACAGAGCTGCAATGTTTGGTGGCAACAGTTTGAAAAAGATTCAGACTTAATTTTGAATTGAGCATATCTTTAGAATTTCCGATACACAGTTTCACGCACTGGAGATGAAAATGATTTTTCTGTACAGTGCTGCCATTGCTCGCTTTGAAATCGTCGAGTTTGTTAATTAAAAATTCGTTAAAGTTCTATAAAATATGCAATAGGTAATAAAACAATTTCCAAATTCCAAATTTAGGCTTCCAAATGCCCATATTCGGAAGAAGCGTACGTTATTCAAATTTTGATGTTCTAGGTACTGTTGTTTTATAACAATACGAGAAACATACAAACATTTATGCAGATTCTTCACTATTTAATTTCTCTTAAATACAATACAGGGCTCTAGTATTTGGCGGCAACAATTTGAAAAGTGAACTGCCATTTATAGTGAACCAACGCAAAATTCCAAAACGAAATCAATAGTCCTTCCGGGCAAACTTCCCCTTTGGGTTAGTAAGAAGAAGGGAGAAAAAGAAAAGAAACTTTTTTTTCTTTTTTATCAATTGAAAAACAAACCTGAGTGACAGTTGAATTTTTACAGTACGAATTTTCACGCTAAAAATTAAGACGGTAAAACAATAGCACTTTATACATCCCACTGCAAATGCTATAGAACTTAAATTTTCGAAAGCGGTTGCACCAAGCGATAATGCTTACTCTAAAACTCATGATGTAACTTGCATTGTCGTAAAATGTAATGTCGATTAATGTCGATAAATGACTCGTCCTTGATAAATGGCTAAGTCCTGCCGAAAAAGCGTATTATTGCCAAATATCGGAATAGAGACGTGTAGAAAAAAAGTCGCATGCATATCATAAATGATATGACAGGTTAGTCACTAGAGATGACAATACGATTTTATTTAGGTTATAGAGCCATGAGGTGTTTTTCTTTCCGGAGAAAGAAACATGAGGGAAAAAAGCAATGCTCCCCGAGACTTGAACTCTGGACTTTCCAATTACTAATCGGACTTGTTTTCTACTTATACCGTAAAGACACGTGGTAAACAGGGAGGAAATCTTACACCCTCCCCCCACTTAAAAGGCAAATGGGGATAAGAGGACCCAATCGCCAAATTCCGCTAGTAACCAATTATCGTCAACCACGTTTTAGTTCGGGCTTCACTGTAAAATCATTTAGGATTTTCGAATTGAGGCTAGTGAAGAAATCAATTACACCCTCGCCCAACTCAAACTGCAGACCTTCCGATGGATGCTAGCCAGACTTACTTCCCAGTCACATCACGAAGGCAAGCGATAAGGAGAAAGAAAATCCTTTGCAAGCTTTAATTCAACTCTGATCGAAAACACTTTGAAGAGGTCCTTGCTCCCCTTTCATTAATCACACCAAAGGATTTTCAGAGTGATATAGTTTACACTCTGTTAATCGCTAAGACACTGCTGTCATGCGACTTTTGCATCTTATACCAATCTGGGCCCCTTTGCTTGGGAACTGATTCCCTAACAAATTGAGCAATTTCACATACCGTAAGGAATTAGAGGTATTTCTCTGACGTGTTCTTGTTTCTAGTAATCAGCATATCCATGTAGCAAATGGAGGATTCGGCTACTATTAATGGTGTGCCGGTGTCAGTTTTATAGTGTCAATCTTACGACGGTATCGATCCTGTCCAGTGTCGATCGTATGCCGGAGATGGTTCTGAGGTAATGATAAATGAATATTAATCGCCTTCTTCATTAGTGCATCATTATTAAAACTTTTCTTATGTCCACTGTTGTTGTGTTGGTCATAAACCGATATCGATTCTATGCCATGTCAGCGTTATGTAGTATCGATTCTGTGCAGGATCAAACATCGAATGTAAAGGACAGACATCGAAGGACATTGCTACCACAAGGCTCTTGAATATTTCCCAAAACGAGTTATTAGCTTGAGGTCAAGAGCTTGTACTTAAACGCTGCTCCACGATAACGGGGCTTATCTCACAATTCTCATTTTGGTTACCATCGCTAAAAAGATACCTCAGCTGTTTCACAATCCACGTGTTCTTCAGATCTGAAATCATGAGCTATTTTCCTTAACCTGAGATTGAAAATACCCCGAAATGATCTCTGTTTTATTACTATAGATAGCATTCAGAAAACTGTCGCGGACCAGTTGAAAGGAATTCTTCTTCAGGAGCTCAAGCGGTCCTACGAGAAAAATCTTCCTAGATGTGTAATTATATGAGCAAGCTTCTTTGAAGGAAAACTATTACTTGTAATTTATGAATACATTTTTCATACGTTACTTATATGGTTCATAAAATCAGTGTCATTTTTATACCACACATTCTATTCTGAGTTACTCTTCTGCAAGTTTCGCTTCATGTCTAAACTGTGAATGCATATTAAATTAGTAAACCTCATTGAACAGATATTACAAAAAATAACATTGAATCAGCGATTGAGAAATATACACATCTCAAACTTTTAAACGCCTTTTTTCGTTGTTTTGCTCTTTAATGGCAAATACATAATTTTTTTTAAATGTTTCGGAGCCAGGAAACCTGAGAAAACCAACTGCGCACTGGCAGGGATTTCAACCGTAGATCTGTAACTGTTAGCTGGACATCACGAAAGCACATACGGTGGAAAGCGATAATTCCTACAATTTATAATGACGAAAGAAGAGGGGGAAATGATTTTAAAATTTAAAAAGATAACCATCGTATGTTAGATAACTGGAATTTTAGATTGAAGTTAAACCGAAGACAATAATAAAACTAAACTTTCTCTGCTTGCCGTCTTCCCAATGCGACAGAAACTAGACATTTACAAAATAAGCATTAAAGGTTAGAATCATGGCTCCTATGCTTTGCGCAGTCTCACGTACGAACTCACCAGCAGAAATAGAATTACTTAAGTTGTCAAATTCTCTGATTCTCACGTCTTCCTTAAACTGATTTAATTTGTATTTTCGGGTGAAATAGACGTTAAAGTACAAGTTCAAGAAAGATTGAACAGATAATATTTAGTTATCAGTATATGTAAATTACAAAGTGTTATAAGGTATTTCTTCCGCCTTCTTGGCAGACCTTCGTGGCGTAGTGGTCTGCACGCTCGACGCGCATTCGCGAGGTCCGTGGTTCGAGTCCCGGCGAAGGCACTGTTCATTTTTCAAGTTTCCTGCCTCCAAACATGCCTAACGTTTCTACAACTGGCGCCCGAAGTAAAAGGTGGTGGATGATGATTCTCCACGACCATAGTTTGGGAATTGGGTCCCCTGGTTCCCAGTCGCCCCTTTAAAAGGGGGAGTATATAAGGTATTTCTCCCTCCTTCTTGTTATGCATTCGTGGTGTAGTGGTCAGCACGTTCGATGCGTATTCGTATATATTTCGGACAGAAAATTAATATAAATTTGAATTTTTTCCCCTTTGCCATATTATTACTTTTTTAGTGCGTTTTCATAACGATTTAGTAAGCGAAATTAAAAATTTATTAGCCCAAAGGGGCAATTTGTCCAGAAGGTGTAATAATTTAGTTTTGGCATTTTGCGTCCGTTCACTGTAAATGTCGGTTCACTTTTCAAATTGTTGCCACTAAATATTATCGTCTTGCCTTATATTTAAGAAAACTAAATAAGGAAGAATCTGTATAAATGCATGTATGTTTCTCGCATTGAAATAAAACAACGGTACCTAGAGCCATCCAATTTTGAATAACGTAATCTTCCACGGAATATGGCATCTGGAAGGCCTAATTTGGAATTTGAAATTTGTTTTATTATCAATTTCATATTTTGTAACAATTTAACGAATTTTTTATTCACAAACTCAAATATTTCAAAGCGAGCCATGGCAACGTTGTACAGAAAAAGCATTTTTATCTCCAGCGCGCGAGACTGTGTGTCGGAAATTCTAAAGATATGCTCATGCGATATTGCTGTTGAATTGCATTTTATGGTTTAAGTGCGAAGAACATGATATTTAATAAATTAAGGTAGCACATAAAATGTTTTAAAACGGCCCTTTGGGAGTAGTATAAAATATGAAAGCTTCCAGTTTTTTTTTAAAATATATTTTGCTAATAAATATTTTCATTAAAAAAACATATGGCACGTCAGCTGTTTTCAGATGGTGAATTTGGTAAGCATGCAGTTTGATTTTGAGACCACTGCTATAGTGCATATTGAGTATTCTCCCATTAGGCGATCTACCTTACTTAACTGTGTAGTTAGTGACTTTACGGATCGATAGGTGGCGCCACTAGAGTTGTTGTTTTTACGCATTTTTTTTTCTTCCGCCATTTATTCAATTTGCATAATTAGATTTATTATTATTTAATAATTATAATTTTTTTTGCGTTTTGCAAAATATTTATTTCTTTTGCTGTGTTTTATGCTTCATATAAGAAAACTTTCAGTGTGCGAATAAAAGGATGAAATATATATATTTTAAAAATTTGATTAGATGGTTTAAATATTTCAATGAATTACTTGATTTTAATATAACTAAAAGAAGAGTCCCTAAATATTATGAATATAGATTATATTAAGAATTTCGAGTATGTAGTGAATGAAACAGGTAAGAGGTAAGACAAAATACACCCGATTTTGTACTTCTGTATATAATTGTTTCAAAACCTATTTACAAACAATTTGTTGTTAGGCAGAGTATTAAAAAAAGAGCGATAGAGAATTTGAGAGAGAAAAATTAAACACTGTTGCTGCTTAAGAGAGCAGTTATTTCATTTGCTTCTTATTTCAACTCTTTGTAATGTAAACGCGGAAAAAATAAATTTCCATAGAGTACAAATTCGAAGACAGCATTTTAAAAATTGTTCGCAAACTCAACGGAAAAATTGCATGTGAAAGAAACGATAAGCATAAACTTTGCTTTTATAAAGAAAATAATCTGAAAAAGATGTGGCCTATTATAGTATAAAACTGATTAGCTAACTAACGAAATTCGGTAGATCCCCAGTTGGAACAATACCGCATATGGTACTGAATAAAAAAATTAAACAGAGAGGGAAAATTGAAAATCGGTGACTAAAATATGTCGTGAAAACATGACTGATTCAGATAGATACTATCTTCGTCTCAATAGCTCTCTGTCTCACATCTGTATTAAATGTAAATATACAGATGTACGGCAGTATACATTTTTTACTTAACAATGTTACAGTATAGTTATACAATGTATAACTATATAGTAACTATAATAGTAATGTTACAGTATACAGCTATTATAGTAATGTTACAGTATAGTATATGTTTAGGCAAAAAAGACAACCTTACCTTAGCATCCTTAGCATAGATTTTAAATAAATCTCTCTTGACATCTAGGGCGATCACACATTGCTCCTGATGAAGAAGAACTTGTGAATGATCGCCTTCATTTGCTGCAATCTAAGGTTACCTTTTAGTTTAACTTTAAAAAATACTTTGCTGTATTTCTACTTTTATTAATTTTACTGAAATTTATTTCAACCCTTAGTTGCTCAAAATAGTTACAGAATATAATCCGAAGAAAGTGGTAGTCAGTCCACTTTCGTCGGATGAAATGATTCAGTCCCAATTAATTCAAATAAAAAATGATTCAGTCCCAATTAATTCAAATAAACGATGTTCTGTTACACCGTTAATTGCATCATTCTTATTTTTAATCTTTCAAAGTAAGTGTTATTGTTTTTGCAATGAGAATTTCATGGCCTGGCAAAACATAATACTCGCCCCTTTATTTGCAGGAAACATTTCTTGCAAGCCTTGCACACAAGCGAGCCAGTGAAAAAAAATTCATAACTAAGTTTTGGAAAATTAAGCTTTTTATTTATTAAATAGGTGCCACAGTCTCCAGTTTGCATACAGTTGCTAATGAATAATACTGAACCTCAAGCTTCCGTTCTAATGTGTAAGGTTGATTTAAGTAACACATTATTTCATATACTGAATCTTTCCATTCCTTCTATAGTTTCGTTTTCTCTACCAGAATATGTTACCGCAATAGATTTTAAATAGAAAGAGATAATTTAAAAGGAAGCTTTGGCAACATCAGCCTGCCGTGGAAGAACTCTTCTGTTACAGTCCGCCTTAATTACTGTTGTACAAGCTGTGAGTATCCTTGACTGAAAACAAGTTAGTAGGCGGTTAAGTGAGTAGTTGAGTCAAGATGTTAGGATTTAAATTTAAACATCGCCTTAATAATTTAAATGACTATTATCTGTTCAGCACATAGGAAGTGGAAATTAATTTTGTTGCCTGTTTTAGTTTCTATTATCTCAAGCTGAGGTTCATATATATCTTTTAATGGTTTTACTTTGCTACAGTCTCTTAATGTTTTGTATAGAAAGGTAAAAATAGGGCGATAATTCTTCCGACAACCTATGAAAATTAGATTAGCGTTCATATTAAGCCAAACTGAGTTTACCTTATAAAATGTATAATATTACATCTCAAACTAGGAGACATATCTCAAAACTAGGATAAATCCTAGTTTTGAGAGATTCATTATTTTAAAGTAGTAGACCTATCGTAATTGCTTGTCCTTAAAACTGTGTCTAAGAAAACTAAATTAGTGTTTAAGTTAAACCAAATTGGATTTCGTTTCATAAAAATATCTAATTATATATTCTCTATTTTGAATTTTGGGATATTTCTTCTTTTAAACTAGCAGATATGTCTTAACTGCGCCTTTAAACCGTGTCAGCTTGTGAATTAGAATCTGAATGCGAAGATCAAATATTAAATTTTTCTAGAATTCATTAATTAGAAGGAATTTTTCCAATAATTAGCATTAATAAACATTTCCTTTAGACTGGGGTCTGAAAGTTTTCAAATACCGTTATTACTTAACAGTTATTATTATTTTAATAACTGTTATAGTGCTTATAGTTTATGAAAACCAAGTGTCGTAGCAGTCGTGATTTATCCCGGTATGAAACTCAACGAATATTTTCATCATATTCGCCTCTGCATTGGAATACAAAAACGGTGGTATTCTTGATGGAAACACTTTCCCTTTCAGAGTAAAAGTGCTGTCTCCGCCTTCTTGCGCAAAGTTGCTTTTCCCTTCAACCAGGTTCCCCAGCGGTGAAGCTGCCAATCATCTATGTATAGTGCTGCCAACATGAAATCAAAAAATTCAGGATCCCGCAATCTATCATTGCCATCTCCTTGCTATTTTTTGAAGAAAGACTGCTCCGTTCGAGAGTGCTGTGGGATTCTCGGGACAATAAAGGAATGACCGTCGGCCGATGGGCGCTTTCACGACCACTTAACCTCGGACCAGATACCAGTCTTTCCACTCAAGGGGCCTGACCGTTTCTTCTAATATTTCACCATTTGCAGCCGCTAAGCTGTGTTGACAAAACTCTCCTGGTATCAAATCAGGAGGTTTTTATTGGCGGGGATCTTAGTCCGAGATTATCCCAGGGGAACTTTAAGATTAAGGGGCTTTTTCCGACCTTTTTTTGTGTTGTTGTCCAAAAGGATCGCGGCTTTCTATTCTCTGATTGCGTTTTGTTTTTCCCTGCAGAGGGAAAAAAGATTCATGATTCTCGAGAATAATATAGTGGATCTTTTATGAGGTATATTACACTGCTCAGCAGGGACAAGATGATGGGGACTCTTCGTAATGCTTTATTCTTTTCTTTCCTTTGGGAACGTGCTAGAAATTCTTCGTGGTTATTCAGTAATCAGTAAATACTGATAGTTTCTTAGCTTTCTTTTTTTTTATCTTTTTCCAAGGAACGTAAAAAATGCATTAAGAAATATGGTACATGTTATTCTTAAGCCCATGAAAGATTTTAAAAACTCATAGCAAGTAAACCGCGCAATCGATATCAAATTTTATTACATTGATATGGAGTTAAATTCAAGAAGCGTATTCTGAATATTTCACAAACCTTCAGCTCCTCTGTTTTCATTAACATAGCGGTCAACTATTCGTCATTGGAAGGATTTATTTCGGCAATTTTGCTGATACCACAACTAAATGAAAAAAGTAATGATTACCTTTTTCATCAATAAAGTTGCTAAGCTCTCTGGAGCAAAGATAATTATCAAGACCATTTTGTAAGAGTAACTCTGTAGACACTTGCCGTAAAGATACATCGAGACAGTCTAAGGGAATAGCTCAACGAATGTTTGCCTCAAAAGCAGAACAGAAATCACTGGTAAAGGAGATGACGCATTTTAATGCCGTAGATACTCCAATTTGCAGATTTAATACCTTGTGACATTTTCCTATGGATATTTGTGCCTCCACTTCTCGCTAATCTCCAGGATCTTTTTTAAAGTATTACCAATACAATAATTCTGTCGATCGTGATGTACCAGCACAAGTATGGTATCAAATGGTATCCCGTACAGATGTCCACGGTATCAGCAAAGGTATCCCTTTAAGCTATTTGTGAAATAAGTAAAAGAAAATAATGAGCTTATCTCTATTTCAGTGTAATAAAATGTAATATTAATTGCATAATATGTTTTCAGGAAATTACGAAGTATCTTGTATTTCAAAAGTCCTGTTGTGAAAAGACAACAGAACATGTAGTATTTGCTTAGACAATTTTTATTTGTTGTAAAAAATCAAAGGTATCACACACATTGCTTCTGGATTAAATTCACAACAGATCGAGATTAAAAGAAAACACGTTTTTAACTGTTTATATTGTAAGGTTTTAGTTTAAACTAACAAAGTTTTATTTTTAATTTCCCTTTCCTATGATTTCTTATTTCAACTTCCCATTAGAATGAGAGCGCGTTTCAGCTTTATGCTAATTTGAAGTGGAGCCAAGTTTTGGTATTTAAGGTTAGCGAGGAACTAGTGTGAGAGAGCTTTTAGTCTCAGATCACTGCTGCTCTGTTCAACGTTCGCCTGACTAGCTAGTAGTTGAATTCTAAGCCTTAGCGCTGTTACGCTATTACTTATTGAAATAATCTAAGTGCGGTAGTATTAGCTAAATCTTGCTACGCACCATTGATCGTTTAGCATTGCGGCCAACCTCGCGTTTATAGCTCTGTGAGCAACGGTTACTTAATTTCTAGCAAACTTTACTTTAAATTATTTGATTGTTCAGTTTAGACCCAAGTGCGGTCATCATTTTCTGTTATCTCTCCCGAGTTGGGAAGTGGCTGTACATAATTGTGGTTTAATAAAAGAGGATTTTAAATCCTTTTTATGTGCAGTTATTCTACTACTTAAGCACAGCATTCTACCACAGAACATAGCTGCATTCAACTCCCTGTTCAAGATCAGGACTTAAACTACTTCACGAATATGTTCGCCAAAGCTACGCACCGAACACTCAGTCCTGACAATATAACTATTTAACCTTCTACATATATTTCTAATACAATACTTTTTTTTATCCGATTCACAGAGATTCCAAATTCTTTTGTAGAATTTAACTGTGAAATACTATTTCATTCCTCGGTCATAAGTTTTTTGTTTGTGAGATGATCTCAAAAGGTGAGTGATGAGATTTTGTTCCGCAGGTTGGAAAATGGTCCATAGATGCTAATTTCCCTGAGTAAGGGGATAACTAAGACCTTTGCACTTCCTTGGCAACTAGTTCAATGATGGATGATACCTAAACGCTTACAGAAAACGTTAACACCTTTTGGGTTTTCAATCAGATGTAGTTAATTAAATAAAAAAATGTAGAAATGGAAAGAATCTTAAATGTTCTCGACTGATTAAAATTTGACGATTGTCTCGAATCTTACCACTGAAAAATAAAAAAAAACAGAAAGAGAGATTTTTATTTTTAAAGTAAAATTTGAAATCTATGAAAAACAAAGTTTTAGAACATACTTTTTAAAAAATACATCTACGTGTATTAAAAGGCCAAGTAAATAAAATCTAGTAAATGAAGTGCAAAATTAAAACTCTTCAGATCTTCTATTATCAGATTCATTTGATGAATAAAATTTGTTTAAAGATATTTGAATAACAACTTTTGTACTTTTTCCAGATTCTTTTCAAATCAATGTAATATAGACGGGAGGTGATTATTTCAAGATTTCCCACATATAAACGTCGAACAAAGAATGTTGAATTTTCTCCAGAAAACTAAGAGTAATATACTTAATACTACCATGAAGCAGCTCAGGTGATCAGATCCACTTGAGCTACAATAACTGTGATAATAACAATAAAAAAATAAATAAATAAAATTTTTTTTATTATATTTAATTAAATCTGCATGGCTAAAAATCGCTTTTATGTACGTTTTTTTCAGCAGCTTCATATTTGCAGAGATATTAATGTAGATTACAAATATAGCTGCAGTACGCATTAGACTGTTTAATACTTTGTACTATTCATGACAATGTTTTGCCTCATAGAGGCGGGATTAATACATTTTGATTGGCTTGGGGTTCGAACCCTAGTAACGGGCCGGTTACAAAGAAGTTTTTGTTTTTCCCCAGGGCCATTCCTTGCCGGAGTGTAGGGCGAAAAAGTACGCGGGGGACCAAAATTAGGGACGGCCGGACTCTCGCGATACAACGCCTAAATATTTTAAATTCATTGTCAGTACTTGTCATATATAAGTACTTTTTATACAGTTAGTTATATGTAAGTACTTAGTGAGCATGAAATAAAAATTTTATTAATCATTAATCACTTTCTTTTAAAAATTTGGGTGCGGCACTCTTCAGAAAGTAGACGGGCAGCCAAGGGCCTAGGAACGCCTCTATTTTTCCCTCTATTTTTGTTATGTATTAAGCGTTTTGCGTCATTCTTTTGATGATGAGATCTTTTGCAATAGTTGATTGAAACAACTTCACTTTATTTCATTTTACGCAACATACGTGTGTTCATATATATATTTTTTATTTAATTGTTTTAATTAATAAAAACTAATAATCAGGGGTCCCCAAACGAGAGCAGCGGCCTCAGTACTTCCCTCAAGTACTTTATATAACTCTCATGAAAAATTAAAAATCACCTCCAAATCTAAGTTGCATATTGAAATAATGAGTCTCTTCGAATTTTAATATTCGTTAACAATTTTGATTTAATTTATTATCATTGTATTATTATTTTAAAATGGTTTTCGAATAACAAATCTTATTATTCCTATAGGCCTGCATGTAATCTTCTTTTAAACAGAATCCATAATATAGATAAATTACATCTTGTAGGTTTCTTAGTTGCCTGTCTGGTATTTTGAAATTAACAATTCTTCCTTTAAAAAGTTTCGAGACCACTACCAGTATTCAATTAATAAATGCAAGTTGGGAGATTATTATAATATTGGATTATAATTACCTCAAACTCATCTATCTGCAGCAGTTCATCTTTTTTGGACCAAGCTGTCTGCGACACCTATAAATATTTGAATTCTTAGAGCTAAATTGAGTGAATTCGAGACTGGTGCAGCCGGCAGCCATTAAAGTCTGCGAGAAACTTAAAACCCTTCTCTTCGCCGGCCTTCCTTTTCAGATCCCTCGCTGCTATAAAACTCCCGCCGAACTCTTCTGGAAACAAAGCTCGACGAAGATGTGTCCCCAAATATCCATTTATCTCCATTACAATTTCTGGAAGACTCTCCCCCGCACTGAACTTTAATTAATGGCTAAAAGATGGTTCCAGTGGGAGTTAATACAAATTATGGATTTCCCCAAATGGAATATTTATATTGATTACGTTCCACGGGTAGTATGACAGTCAGATGTAATGATTACGGATGATGGTAGGCGATATTTCGAACTCCAATGTCTCACTTCTCCACTTTCCTCCGTGCTGGAATTTTGACAATCGTTTGGTAGAAAAAGTAATCACAGCTCTTGAAGAGTTACTCATCTTGTGAGAGACAACGATCTAAGGGAGAGAAAAATAAAGAAAAAATTAATAACTCCATTTTACGAATGGTCTCTCGGGAAACTGGAACCGCAACCGCAGTAGCGATACGGGAGATGGTCATTGACAGTGGTACGCTGTTTGAAGAATGGGTTTGGTTAAATGATATGAATATGGTGGATAATGACAGGTGCCTATGGATGAACGGGATCCGCTTGAAGTATTGCGTCGAATAAAAACGGAATTCGGCACCAATAAAGAGTAATGATGGAATAAATGCGCTAAGGATTTATTTTACTTAATACTATTGACTTCATTTAAACTGTGAGATTTACATTTAAATAACCAGGTCTTGTTTGTGATAGTACATATCCCCCTTTGCACCTGCTTTCAAAAAGCTTGTCCAGTAACACCTGTTTAAGAATTTCCAGCGGAGATCGAGATCTAAAGATTAATCAAATAGCTCAACATTGCTCAGGACATTAAAAATTTAAGCATTTTAATTTCATTCATGTTCAACCGTTCAGAGGCTCTGGAACTCGTAGCCCAATAAACATGCTTTAAGGACATCACAAATATAAAAAATTATGATACATATTAATTAGTCGCATCTCCACACAAATTTATTAACATATTGGCGACCTTGAGACCCCCCCAAAAAAAACACGCTTCTTTTGCAATCTTTATGGTGCATAGTTACTATTCTGTCCGTAAATAACAACAATAAAAAGAAGAATTTTTATAAATTCGCAGCCCCATTATGATTCTGTATATTAAAAGAAAAGTGCACTTAGAGGATTTGTTATTTGTTAGTTAGTTAATGGTTATCTGAATACGAAAAGTTTACAAGGTTTTCTGTCTAAAGCGAGTCATGCCTTTGTGGAGGGCTTTCTAAGGAAAACGATTCGTACTCACATTACACATAGGGAAAAATACGAAAATCAATTATGCAGCCAGCCGTTTTTCTCACTTCGAAACCAAGATGAAATACCAGAATCTAGCAATCTTTAACTGTCTGGCCACCAGTGAGACCGCACTTGGGAGAAGTACAAACATGTTTAACCAGAAGATGAATAAATATAAAGTGTTTAACACGTATATCGCACGTTATATATTTGTAAGAACAATTGTCACATATATACTTTGCTAGTATATATTCACATATATACTAACAAATGTGCCTAAAACGTTATTTTACCAATTATTGAAACCAGGGGTATAAGTAAGCAGAAAGGTGCTATATGTATTAGTAAGCATGATATAACATAGGATTGTCCAACGTATTACGTACAGTTCATTTTGCTGAGTTAAAAACAAAATAACATTTGTAGAAAAGGAAAATCTTCAACAATAAATATTTCACACTTTTTTTCATTGCATTTTCAATCGCCTAGTTTTTCCGTTGAAAAACCTTCCCCAGGTGTTGAGGATTTGTGCACTACAAAGAAAGATTAAATACTTTACCCCGATTAAGAATTTTCATTTAAGAAAAAGCTCTTTTCAGAGTGGACCTGCTATAATTTAACTTTAGTCTATTTCATACCAGATATATATTGAAGTTATACATCTAACTACGCATGAATGTCAGTTAAAAATAGCTTCTGAGTGCAAAGTTGCGAGAAACAATTAATTTTTGTTAATGAGGTTAATTTTAGCCTCTTAAGATTAACTATTTTTTATTAATAGATTGAGCGTTTTCGCCCTTGCACAGAAGCATCACGAGGATCAGCTTAGCTTGACACAAAGTAAATTATTTATTTTGTAGTGTTAGGATATGTTTTGTCATTCTCATGACGGTGTAACTATTTGGCGTCGGAGTTTAGATTGCGACTTAATGTGGCAAATGCACCTGAATTTTCCTATCTTCATATCGATCGTCGCAACAGTAATTTGTCCTTAAATTCCATCTGTAAGCTGCGTAGTACAATGCTGCTGTTTTCTACTTTTTTTAATGTAATGTATCCCTAATTGTCTACCCTATACCGTATGTTGACAGTACGATGAACTGTATGCGTTCTTGTAGCTAAGGTTAATATCATATTATTTGGTTGCAGTTACTTGCAACCAGTTCAGTGTAGAAGTTAAAATCTTTACATCTTATACGTCGTGAACTTAATGATTTGTCTTAGGAAACACAGGTATCAACGGTAGGTAGCACCAGTAAAAAAGCAAAAATGTGCAGCAATAAATAAAATTTTAATGAACCAAAACTTGTATATTGATTTAAAGAATATTCAGCGTGAAAACTTGAATATTTGGCTAATTTGTAACGGGCTAGTTTGTAATGGGCTAATTTGTAACGGGCTAGTACCCAATGTCGATTACGTTAGATTGAGAGTAATGCATTTAACAACAGAGAGAACGATACTGCTGAAATACTTCTGTAATAATGAGGCAAAAAATAAGATGCATAGTCATACATTTTTCAGTCTGATGCGATATGGAACCCAAATAAAAATGTCGATAGAAAAATAAACTAATTCTCTCTCATTATATCAGCAACAATGGCACCCAGTTTTTAATGATTTTCGTCTTTCTAATCAAATGGTCGTAAAAGCTCAAGTTCCATCCAATATTTCACTTATATTCAATTTTAGTCGATTAAATGTGACAAAAAATAGATAACAATCGATTAGAAATCAATACTGCGAACAAACAAACACACAAACAGGCATTCTTTATATGTATATGGATTTTGTAAAACTTACAAATGTTTAATTAAAAAACTCTACGATTTGTAAGCAAGCAGTGGCAACACATTTCGAAATAAAGCATTTTATCCATGGAGGTTAGAATAGATGGAGTCAGCCTTCTCCGTAGGTCCCGTGCAATGAAAATGAAGCCGTGAAACGTCACGCCGTGACGTCACGACTGATAATGGCTGCTTCCATGAGCAAACTAACTTCAGAAGTAAACAAACCGGCGTGCCGGCAAAGAAATTCTGTTAGCAGTCGAATTGACCATCTTTCACTGTGATGCCCGACGCTTTGAAGAATTTATCAAATATACGGATGGACAATGATCACCGTAATTCACTAGATTCTATTTCTGCAAGGTAAGCTTTATTTTTAAATTGCAGTACACTTTAAAACTGTAGTATATTTGAATTGATTGAATACTGTGCACTATTAATATTTTTGATTCTGAAGCTCTAAATATATTTTGTCTCTCATCATACAGCACAGCAGGTAGATTTTCATTTTTAAATTGCTTAATGCATTAACTTTGCATTATATTTTATTAATCATGTTATTGTATGTAATCAATTGCATGGCAAACAAATACTATATTTTGTGAAATAAGCCTATTAGTATTTCTTTTTAAATTTCTATATAGCTTCAAAGTCTGTTTCTTTTCTAAGCTTCAAAGTCAACTAATAATAATTCATAACATTACGACATAATAGGCCATCTGAATTTAAAAATTTTACTGTTTACAATAAGAATGCAGTTATTTTAATATATGGCATGCATGACTGTGCAATAGTTTTAATTGTGTTATGTTTTATTCTGAAGCTATAACGTATAGATTATTAAATATTTTGTCTGTAAAACTTTAAAATTGTTTAATACTAGCGACCACTGAAGAAATTTCAGTATTCAGTAACATTTTAGTATATTAATATTTATGTATTTGTTATATACCAATTTTCATATTTTATGAATATTTATGGTAATTTAAAAATTTTCATTATTTGTGGTGGAAATATAATTCAAATTCTATTAGTATTTGATGTAGTATACTGAATAATAAACTAACTCATTATATTTTTTTACTTAGTATTCCAAAATCATAGTATCACTGTTCTGTTTGTGGGACAGCGTCTTGAGAAACACCACACAGGAAATTCTTCAAATTGTCTAAGGATCCTATTAAGTAAATCACTTCTAAGTTTAAAATAAATTAAGCTTTGATTATTATTAGTATATATCTCCCCATTTTTTGTAGTAAGATTTTATGCATTTTCAATAATTTTAATAAGCAAATAATTTGTTTTGCATTAAATGCTCATTTTCATGGATAAACTATATAGTTCAGTTTTCTTCTGTGAATGTGCAAGATAAGTGCACCTATGTTGGACTGTGAAATAAAAATTGTGAATAATGTAAATTATTTAAGCATGTAAAGACAGTCTTTATTATCATCTGCATTTTTTTTTTTAATGGTACATCACCATCCAAACAAATGCCGAAATGTTTAAACAAATACATTGTCCTGTAATTGCAGTTTAACTTTGAAAATCTATAAAATTGGTTTCAGTTACTTTTTCTTTTATTTTATAGTTTTATGGCTGGAACTAAAACATTTTCAAAAATAACTTTTTAATACTGGATAAATGGATTTACAGAATTCGAAAAAATAAAATGAGTAATGTTTTGTTTACATACATCAAAATTAAATTAAATAATATGAAATCCTTTTTGAAGCTGTATTGCTAATGTAAAAGTAATTTTTTAACAAGGTTAAATTTATAGTGGTAGTGAAAATAGATTATTTGAATTCAAGAAAATTTAATTGTTCTATATTGTCATAGATCAAAATAATAGACAGTTTGTATAAGTATTTCATGAATGTGATAAATCATATTAAGTTTATTGTTTTATACATGAATTTTTTCTTAAAATATAATGTTTGTTCTTAGAAACATGTAACCCTTCTCAAGATTGTGTAATTAATGTAGAAAGAACTTTTTTCCTTTTCTACTAACACTAAAAATGGGTTTATTGAAATTCAAAAAATAAAATTAGTGTTTTTAATTTTCATACATCAAAACAGCGAGCTGCTGCTTGCAGCAAAGGAGTTTTTTGCAAAACTGACTGTATATGTTCGTTGCATTTCAATAGGCCATCACAATTATGTACAGACAAATGCCAAATGTGTACAGAAAAGTTCTTTTCCAACATTGTGCTAGGTTAATTATAAGATATGATTGTTTCCTTATATTATTATTAAAGTATTGACTGTTATTAAACTTTCAAGTAAGGGAGAACAATTCACAGATTATTTTAAACTTCTTAAAAAAACTCCTGTTTTATTTAATAATTTTCTGCATTTTATTTGTTACTATTGAACGATTTTTAATGTTTGCTAAAAGTTGAGGTAGATAATTATAATATATTCCAGTGTTTTCAATTTATTTCAAGGTGCTTTTAATAATTTTTACATTTGCTGTTATTACCAGTTTCACAATGGTCGGCACAAGGCCACAACATTCATCATGGCAAGGAGTTAAATGAGCCTGTTGTTGGCAAGAGTATATAAGTTAGTTATATGAAAATTTTGTTTTCATTTTCATTGTAATATGGATTTATTTAAATTCATTTTTTATTGTAAAGTATGTGATTTTTTTTTAAGCTTACACAACTGTATGTACTCACTAGCCAAATTATTCTGGATGTATATATAGAAATTGCAGAATTCTCAATAAACATGATTATTCACTTAAAATGTGTTGTTCTTTATTTTAATATTTAGTAATATGTGATATGAAAAGAATTAAAGATTGGTTAATTTTTTTTTTAAATTCTGCTAATTTATATCAGGATTACCTTCCAAATATTTCTGCAATTCAATATTAGTAGAACTACAATCAGACAACAAACAGAAATGTCATGTACAAACAGAAATTTATTAGAAGTGCTGTATTTTTTATTGTAAAGTATGTGATTTTTTTTTTAAGCTTACACATCTGTATGTACTCACTAGCCGAATTATTCTGGATGTATATATAGAAATTGCAGAATTCTCAATAAACATGATTATTCACTTAAAATGTTTTGTTCTTTATTTTAATATTTAGTAATATGTGATATGAAAAGAATTAAAGATTGGTTAATTTTTTTCTAAAATTCTGCTAATTTATATCAGGATTACTTCTTTATATTTTAGAATTATTTACTGCCCTTTAAATAATATTATTTTATTATGAAGAGATGTCCTTCATTAAAAGATAAGAGATATTCCTTCATTAAAATAAGCACATATTGGTATAACAATAATGAAAATATTATTCTTTACTCAGCTGATATATTTACTGTATGTATATTAACTTTATTCCATATTTTCTCAATAATGAACTTTCGAAACTTCATGGAATGCCACTGCAGTTCTGAACTGAATTTGGTAATGTTATTGTTTAAAAAAATAATTTTGGGTACAGATAAGGTTATCATGCCTAAATTATCAAATAGAAGATATTTTTTCAAATAATGCATGATTTTTCATAAAAACGCAGAATTCTTTTAGCTTATACCACAATTGCATTAGCAATGAATGCATGTTGCCATGTTCTGTTATAGGAACTACATTCAGAAACATGTGCATGTGTGAATCTGGAACACAGTAATACTTGCCCACAGTCCTCCTTTCTGAAAGAAAAATAGTATCATTTTCTTCCAAACAGTATTTGTAAAATTTTTAACACATCATATGTTTGAAATTATAGTTTATCATAACTTTTAATTGAAGCTATTATTTTGAGATTTATCTCTTATTGCCCCCGAGTGTTGATTAGAGAAAATACTCTTTTATTTGCTGCATTACTGCTTGGCATTCGGAAAAAAAGGGACAAATTTTTAGAAGTTCACTGAATGTTTTTTAATGCTATTGTTGTTTTGAAAAATTTCCACCACTGCTCATTAAGAATCAAATTTTGATCAATACTAGAAGAAGTGACATATTTTTGAACACTGGAAAACTGATTAAAACCTTTTGTGTCATTTTTAATCCTCCTTTGCCTACTCTAGACGAAGAATAACTTCAACAAGCTCTCCATTCCAAATGCTTAAAGGATTCTTCATTTTTTCTCATAGTCAAAACACGCTTTGCAAAAATCTAGTATCTTTTTGAGGACTTTCTACAGGAAACTGATTTATATTCTTGATATGCATGCTTAACCACACAAATCAATCTGCCTGATATCAAACCCAGGTTGAACTATCAGTGTTCAATATCTTAACTGTTCAATCGCTAGTGGGTCCATTGAAATAGTAGAAGAAATATTCAGAAATTTGAAATAATTTAAAATAAATTCTGGAATTTTTTTTTTGAAATAGATTTATATTTAATATCAATTAGAAAAATTCTGAACAAAAATGCAGTGAAATTAGTGTACGGAAGAAACAAATATGCATGAAAATATGAAATCCCATCCCCCCAAAATATAGATTTTATATGTTGTTTATTTCACATATATCTCTTTTCAAGGATTAAATATATAGAATAATTAATAAACTTTAAGAGACATTTAACTATAAAATAATAAGTTCTCTTTCAATCTTTAAATTTTCAACTATGAAATCTTAATTAAAAAAAAAAGCTATGAACTTCAAAATGTAAACATTAAAATGTATTAACAATCAAGTAAATTATGAAACATATTTCATTAAATTATAAAAGGTGGTTGCAAATATGTATCTTAATGACATAAAACAGTATTTGGCAAAAGCTCTTGTATATGTATGTCAAATTTGTTACTTCGAAACTTCAGACTATTAACTAGCAATGTTTATTGTCATAAAAACTATGGTAATCTAAATCACCTGGTATGTATTCCGAAAATCAATTACATACGTTTCCTTCAAAATTTTGAATTTCAAGAATATACAGAACTAGCTAAATCACCAGTTTATGGCATTTACATAAAGTTTACACCAGTTTCTTGCTCGCTAGTTATAATCAAAACTTTCGTCTTATGTGTACGCTACACGGCGGACATGATCATCAGTCGTGACGTCACGCTTCCCCGGCTTCAATTTTGTGACGTCATGCTTACTCCATCTATTCTAACCTCCATGATTTTATCTCCAAAGCGCAAGACTGTTGCCACTTGGAAAAATGAGTGCGAAAATTAGTGTTTTCAGAGATTTTAATTAATATCTCGTCTGATTACAAAGTCGTCCGAAGATGGGAACGGTTGAAATGGCTTCCCGCAAATTTTTGGAATCCAAAATAATGTATTTAATGTTGGCAATACTATTTTTATTTCGTCGTAAAACTTAAATCTCTTTTTATTAACAAATTCTACAATTTGAAAGCGAGAAGTGGCAACGCTCCTCGAAATAAAGTAGATTTTCATCTCGAGCTTGCGAGACTTTTGCCAGTCGGAAAAATGAGGGCGAAAGTTATCGTTTTTCCAAGTTTTTAATTAATATCTCTGATTTTAGCTATTTTTTTTTTTTGAAAAAAAGAGGACGTCGAGCTTTTCCAGGGCCCAGAAAAGAATTGTAGAAAGTTTGGTGATGATAGCTGTAGTAGTGACTGAGTCATTAAAAGACAGACAAACAGACTTTCTTCTTTATATATATAGATATGAATAAAATGAAGTTCGAGTTTCAAAAGTTTTAGTTAAGGATGAGATTTTCAAATCCTCGAATTCTGCAAATCCTGCTGAGATTCAGAAACTCGGATCTTTGAGATTTTTAATTAAGGATGGGATATTGGAATCCTTGAGTTTTACGAATCTTGGAGAGATTCCAAAACTTGAATCTTTGAGAATTTTTAATTAGGGACAGGATACTGGAAACATGGAATCCCGCAATTCTTGTCGTGATTCCAAAATTTCTGAAAGAATCTTTGAGATTTTTTTAACTGTGAATAATGCATTCGAATCCTCGAATACATGATTATTGTCAAGATTCCAAAACTCGAATCTTCGATAATTTTTCATCTTTTAAAATCATTCGAATTTTTCAAATCCTTATTTAAAAAGATCAATAAATATTTTAACTGAAAATTTAAAAAAAATTAATTTTATTGACTTCCGGTGGAAACTTTCTTCAGAAAAAGTATGTGACTGTTACATTTTTATTTGTTCTGAATCACATATATATCTTCATAGGGCTCCCAATGTCCCACTCTTACTTTTCTGTCTAGCATTAAACAGTTTGTTTAATGTTAATTTATGTCAATTCTTGAAATTATCTTCTTCCGTTTACATATGCTTTGATTTAAGAAGATTATTTAAAAATGTAAAAACTTCAACTGTTAACCAAATTCCATTTCGGCAAACTACTATGAGAAAACGAATCTCAGAATTTAAATCTTTCAGTTATGAATTTCAGTTGTGTCTTCTTAATACATTTAGGTGTACTTTTTCAAAACTGTATTCTAAAATTAATTTTTTATTAAACCCAATTTCCAAATTTTGTTTTTAGTAAAAACCTTTGATTTCAAATGAAAATTGTTGGCTTTTTTAATAAAAAAGAAAAAAAAATGAAATAAAAAAATAAATAAATGTAAACACTAATAAAAAATAAAAAGAAAACTGGAAGCGTTCAGATTTTACATTACGCCCAAAGGAGCGTTTTTTAACGTTTCCTATTATGTTCTTTGCACTTAAGCCATACCGTTGTCTTATCACAATGCGAGAAACATATATAGATCTATGCAGATTCTTCATTATTTAATTTCTTTAACACAAGGCGATAATATTTTGTGGCAACAGTTTGAAAAGTTATACGGACATTTACAGTGAATCGACGCAAAATGCCAAGACGAAATTAATATCCCTTCTGAGCTTAACGCTCCTTTGGGCTTAAAAAAAGAAATGTTAAATTATTAAAAAATTAAAGTTTTTTATTTTTAATTTTTATGCGAAGGATTTGAAAGATTCGAGTACATTTTAGAATTCATTCCACCTCAAGAATTAAAAAGTTTAGATTTAAATTAAGTTTAAATTTAGTTTAGCTAGTTTAAATTAAGTAAAGTTTTAGGCTTTAATCTAAGTTGCTTGTGATAAAGTTATATAGGTGTTACTCTTTACAAAGTCTCCAGAAAATGACTCATTGCATCCGGAAGGTCTCTAATGGACAGGTGCGGCATCAATTCATCTCTGTCTAAAATGGCTCAAGAGAAAACATGCTGGGATCATGTTCTGCTAATCACTTATTAAGCACAGCGCCACCCCACCTTGTCAAAACTCATCAAAATCTAAACTGGAAGATGAATTTTCCAGTTATCTCAATATCTGAAGCCGAACTAGAGGCACGAGCGGGACGCACAGATGAACGTGCTTTTCGCGATTACAAGAGGTGCTGTTGCCGCATTTTCCCGAAGGCGATCAAACGTTTACTCTCCGAATTTCGTTAATTAAAGTTTGAATATGCTTAACTCTGCATTTTGAAATATATTTTATTTTAAAATTTCGAAAAATGATAACTAATATATGAAAAAAACGTATCGAACAAGTGCTTGTTTCTTTAGTCTTCGAGAAAATTATCTCTATTGTAAACAGAGGGGTTCCCTTCTTATAGGTGACCTACTATAAAGGTGCCAGTAATTTTATGCAAACCGATCACTGTTTGAAAAGACAGAACCTTTTGAAAGGGTCTTTAGAAGTAAAGATGTTAGCCCTCTTATTGCGAAAAGCTTCTAACTTGTAAAAAAGTAAACTAAAACAAGGACTGGCACTTTTGTGCTGGGACACTTTTTAATTTGCTAGTCGGATTAGGAAACAAATGAAAATTCTGTTTGCATAATGGTGTCCTGCATTCTGGTACCCTTATGAAGGCGGAAAAAACCTGTTTGATTCACGTAAAATGGTTTTTTTTTTAATTTTATGCTTCTGGCCTCCTGCATCCAATGCACCTGCCTTTTTCTGAAGCTATGTATGCTGCATATTTTTAATCTCTAGATTAGAATTAACATTTTCGGAATAAGTTTTGATAAATCCAGACACTAATACTCTTAGACGTACGCACATTTGATAATAATAACATAGAAGCAAGCTAATGCGTTTGATAAACACTAATTATCATGCCATTAACCCACGTGCACAAATTAAAAATTCTAAAGCACCTTTCTTTTAGCCCAAAGAAGCAATTTACCCAGAAGGGTTATTAATTTCGTCTTGGAATTTTGCTTTTGTGCCCTATAAACGGCGTTTTATTTTTCAAAATGTTGCCACCAAATATTAGAGCCTGCATTATATTTAAAGAAATTAAATAATGATGAATCTGCATGAATGTATGTATGTTTCTCTTACTGTGAAAAAAAAGTACCTAGAAACATAAAATTCTGAATAACGTAGTCCTCCACTCGAATATGGGCGTCTGGAAGCTCAGATTTGGAATTTGTTTTATTATATATTTCATATTTTATAAAACTTAAGCTAATTTTTGATTAACAAGCTCAACGGTTTCAAAGCAAGCAATGACAACACTGTACAAAAAAAAAAAAAAAAAAAAAAAAAAAACATTTTTATCTCCAGCGCTCGAGACTGTGTATCGGAAATTTTGAAGATATGCTCACATTAAAATTATTTTGCGATACTGCTATTTAACTGATGGCTTAAGGGCGAAGAACAATATATTTAATAAATAAAGGTAATAGCCGAAACGTTTTAAAAACGCACCTTTGAGCGTAATATGAAATCTGAAACATTTAAGATTTTTTTTTTAAGTATTTTTTTATATATCCGTATAAGTAATTTTTATTGATATGTGGAACCTATTAGACATTCTTTGTTTACATCAGATGGCAACATTAAGCAGCATTATTTTCACACTAAGACAATAAACTCTGACATTCCAGAGAGAAACACCGAAAATAATAACATGGTCTCGCATAAATTCCAATAGATAAGAAACTTCCCTCCGATATTTTGAGTGTAACGAAAATAAAATGCGTAAGGCTGTCAGGTACATAAATGACAGAGTTCTCAAAATCTGCATTTTGAAAACCTAAGTCATTTTTTGAGAACTACAAATAAACAAGTAGCTATTGCTTATTTCTAAACATTAAACAAAGTGAAATGTTATAAATTTTTCAGCATCCTGCTTGCATAAATATGAAAAAATTATAAATATCTCCCCTGGGTGAAATTTTAATTCCTAATACTGTTTCGAATTAACAAAACTATACTATCACCGATCTGTCTCCCACAGAGAAGAATGTTTAGAAGTAGCGCAAGCGCATTAGTTGCAAGGAGCGCTGAAACGTATGTGAAAAACTGTTTCTTTTTTATTTGTTTAATTTCTTTTATATATTATTTTAGTTTTATTATAGTATTTTGATAGAACATGTGGCAACGAATAGATAATTCATCAGATGATATAATTTTGTACATTATGATTTACAGTGTGATTGAGATTTAACGTTGTTTAGTGAATCTAGTGCGGGAGAGTCGCTATAGTAAATGAATACAGTGAATTTAAAAGAGTGCATTTATTCTAATGTGTGTTATGTGAATTAGCTATTGACGAGATTAAATTCAATTCAAATATCCTTTTAGATTGTAGTGGAAGTACACCTGGTTTGGAAATTGTTAACTAACTAGATTATTTTTCATCTCCGTTTTAGTTATTCTTAATTACTTCACTTTCCAAGCCGAAGAATTTAAAAAAAAATCAGACGATCCTATTCAAAAGCTCTTTTACCATAAATAGTAATTAATAATGTATTATGTTTTGAAGGAAAATATTTAAAGTTCAGTAAAATAGCCTTTATAACGCAGGAAAAATTAGGCAATATCTGAGAAATCACTAATTTTGTTATACTCCTCTTCCTTATAAATATATCAAACTGGAGATTCAGGAAATAAATATTTAATCCTATTTTTGTGCAAGTATAAAAGAATTATTTTTAACTTATAGAAGAAACCCTAATTTCTAATTTATATGCGATAAATACTTTTTTAAGAAAGGTACTGGAAAAAGGCAGATTATTCGATATACGCTAACCTTCTTTTCCGGTATAAGAGCAATATAATGTGATACAAAGTGCTTTTATCTATTCTCTTCTTTCCTTTGAAGAAGAAATCCGGAGCCATTTTGTCGCAAGACACGGGATCTCGCGAGATTTATACTCGCAAACGATAAATCAGGAAAGAAAAAGCAGAGCGGACAAAATCCCTCGGTAAACATTTATTGTTCCTTCAATGGAGGTGGCTAGATCCAGCGAAAGCACCATGGGAATTTCTCTGTATACCTCAATTTCTATTTATTTACTTTTTTATATCCATTTAAAAAGTCCAAGGCGGTGTTCTTTTTCAGTCACCAGAAGTGGTTGCCACTCAAGTTAGAGAAAAAGACTTGAAATGGAATAGCTCACAATGAAAAGAACAGAAAGAAAGCAGCTTTGGAGGCGGTATTAAAGAAGCTGTGGTAACTCTAACATTTTGCTATTTTTTTGTAACGTTTATAACGATACACAGCGTACGAAATAAAACTGCTAATTTTAGAAAAGCAGTTACTAAAACTCTCTAAAGACTACTGCTTGTAAGGGTAGAATTCAAATCACTTGAAAAAGAAAATAAACGAGTCACAGGATGTAGAATTAACTCCTAGAGGCATCATTTAAAAACGTTAATTGACAGTGTTATATCTTCTTAATTATGATTCAGTGGACAATTATGAAGTAATTTGTGATCATTCTAATGTACTTTGGTCAGGAAAATAGGTTAGTATCTTAAGCACTACATTTAGAATTAGGAAATTTAAACTAGTGTATATTGAGAAACTCTCTTTCTTTTCCTATCGTCAGAACAGCTGGTTTTGCTGGCAGATGTTCATTAGCCTGTTGGATCTTGTCAATAGAATAATAATAATAATAATAATAATAATAATAATAATAACGGACTTAGTGTAATGCCTTTCGGGATTTGACTAAGTAAGGCAAAGAATACTGCAAGAAGAGCCAGAACAAAGGACCAAATTACAAAATGGAAATTCTGCTATTACAGTATGGCAACATTTATAATGTAAGTTGGGAACACGAATATAATAAGTCCATGGTATAGATACAAGTACAGAAGTATAGATAAAATTAGTACAAATATTTAAACATGACTCGTCAAATAAGATAATCTATAAAATTAAGTATACAAGAATGTAATGGATACATACAGTCGCTAAATACAGCTAAATATGGTGGGTGTTTTACTAGTTACAAAATATTACAGTGTATCTGGCGCCATTTACTCATCAGTCTTGTCTCTTTTTAATGCTGACAGCAGGAGAATTACAGGCAAATAAACTGTCAAAATTGTTAGTATATATAACTAAACTTTTTTTTCTTTTAGCCAGCTTCATTTTATGTTCCTAATCAGCCGTTTTAAATTCCGTTTCTTTTTTCCTTATTTCATTATGCATCATTGCTCATTTCAGAATATGCTAATTAGTTGAAGAGGAATTTAGAAAATAATACATAAATGCAGCAAATACAGTTAGATCTTAGTTTCAGGCAACAAATTAAAAACTGCTGAATGTTATGATGAAAAATGGAACAAAAAAGTACTTTTTTCGTACATCTTTAAATTTTTAAGTTGCTAAATTAGTTTACGTTATCATGTGGTTTATGCATCAACAGCCTAGCAAATTCCACGAGACATGCGACGTAAACTGGCAGTAACCACTTCCTGCACCGCAGTAGTTCTATTCGATATGCTGCAAGTTCTCGAATTTATTTTCCAAATCTTTACTGTATCGCTTAACAAACTCCAAAAATTGTTAAAAAAATTAAACATCATCAAAGCACTATAATTTCACCTTATTACAGTCATGAACTACGACTACAAGAAAAGGCCGCATACTCTGCTAATACTCTTCTTTTGTAAAGATTAGCATAACTTTAATGTGGCGTTTTTCACACAAAGAAAAATTTAAATGTTCTACATATCCCACTACTAATTATTACACCCTACTCTCGCTATCTGCAACGGATACATAGACCTACTTCCTCTTACATTAAAATATTATATGTTCTTGTGTGCAATTCGAAAGCGATTAAAACATTTCTTATTAATTTAAACAATTATATTTTTTTCATCGTATATTATTTAAACAGATATTATTTAAAACACACTTAATTTATAATACATCATCTGATTCATAATTTTATAAAAATTGACAACAATATTGTAATTAAAAAATTCGTTAATATTGTAAGGTTATAGTTGAGTCGAACTTTAGTACTACAGACAAGTACCGAGTTATTGCTATGCTTGAAAAAGTACGATACAGACTTACTGCTTTAAACAGCCGTTTTACTCAAATGAACTTTTAACAAAACAGGCACAACTCGTGCTACAGGTAAACCACTGACGATGTAAGGTAAACAATAACAGACACTTAAATGTAAAGCAACCAACACCTTTCATAGAGTCTCATGAGCGTCTCGCATCGGGTCCAATCCAGCGTTTGGTTCATTCCACAGCGTCAGTTCTGCTTACCAAAAGTGGCTCACTGGGCACTCTCATGCAATTGTCCGGGCTTCAGTCATGCAAGCCGGACTTTTCATACATTTGAACTTTGAGAGTCGATTGAGGTCGTTTCGGCTCCAAGACCTCTAATCATTCGCTACCGAACTCGACTCGGATCGGGAGACTGAAGCTCGAGCGCCAGCTGTCCTGAGGGAAACTTCGGAGGGAACCAGTTCGATTATTCTTTTCTAGGCCTGGATCTGACGATCGATTTGCACGTCAAAACGGCTACGAACCTCCACCAGAGTTTCCTCTGGCCTCCTCCTGCCCGGGCATAGTTCACCATCTTTCGGGTCCTAACGTATACGTTCATACTCCGCCCAACCGAGGTAAATCGGACAGGACGGGTGGCTAGTGCTCCTTGGAAGGGAAAAGTAGTTTACGACTACACAGTCAATAAGTAACCTATAAGCTGGCTCAACGGAATTTTCAGAGTGTAAGTTAAATTATCGACAGAAGGAAAATGCAAGGTTAAGATAATGCTTTATAGACAAAGCTGGTACATCTCAGCACGAGTGCCAGAAACTTTCTCTCTTTGGCTGAGATCCACACTTCCTCAGCTTAAATACACTTAAAATCATTTTGCATTCTGGAGAGGAATGCAGAAAGAAAAAAGTAAAGTAACGGTCAAATTACTAATAATTGGTTAATTTAACGTAAGGACCTTACAAACTTATACAGAGGCTGTTCACACATTTTTTAGACGATGTATATTGTATTCACAAAACTAAATTACATAAAATTTTTGTGTTTTAAATGTTCTATTTGACATGCCTTATTCTGAACTATCTTTCGACACCGCAATTTCTAGGATAATAATGCATTTTGAAGTGTCAGAAGAGGTATTCTATCCCATTCCTCCCGAACAGCTTTCCAGAGTCCTGTTAGGGTTTTGGGACATAATAATAATAATAATTCAGTTTAAAATAATAATAATAATAATAATGCAGTTTTTAATAATGCAGTTTTTAAATAATAATATATAATATAATGCAGTTTTTAAATAATAATATATAATATAATGCAGTTTTTAAATAATAATATATAATATAATGCAGTTTTTAAATAATAATATATAATATAATGCAGTTTTTAAAAGCAGTGCAGTTTAATGGATAATGCAGTGGATAATGCAGTTTTTAAAAGTCCGAAAGCACAAAAATCCATAAGTGACGCATCGGGAGATTTAGTAGGGATATCAGTGAAGGGTATGGCCTTGATACCAGTTTGTTCCATTTCTTTTAGGAAATTTACAGTGGATTTTGATGTGTGACTACTAGCTTTGTCCTGATGGAGTCTCACAGATGGATGGCACTGTGGGTAAAGCGATGGTATTTCATTCAGAAAAATTGGCAATAAAATATGTTCCTGATAGTATTTGGAGTTAATCTTGACATTTTTTTGCCCTCTCTTTATTTTTAACTTGCCATTATAAGACAAACCAGCAACAAAAACTTTCTTTCGATTCTTTGAACCATGCACTTGAATTTTTTTCTCCCCTTTTATGATAATAAATGGCTCTTTTTTGTTACAATCATTTAAATACACCCATGCTTCATCTATTGTGACAACTGTTTTCTATTTTTCTTTAGATAAGTGTTTCTCATATAGAATTCTGCAGCGTGTCCTGCGTCGAGCGATATGCTTTGGAAGAAGACGATGCACATTGCGTTTTTTCGCTTTCTTAAGTTTTAAATCAACGTTTGTCATTTTGTTTACAGTGGACATCGAGCATTTTAATGATTTTGCAACTGTTCTTTGACTAGGGAGATTTTCTTTTAACAGTAAACAACGTACCTTTGCAATAGTCGAAGATGTCCGTCTTTTCCTTGGATACTTGTTTGGAATTTTTGTCCCACTTGAGGCTCCAATTTGACGTTTTTTTCCTTTCTTGTTGATGATATTACCTATCGACGCTTTAGATATCACAAAACCGTGACTCTCACATCGTTTTTGGATAACGGAGTATGCATATTTCTCTTCGGAAAGAGCGTAAATGTAGCCTTCCAACCACTGCTTTGTTAAATTCGCCATTTTGAATAAAAACAAAACTTTCAAGCCACAGACGATAATTTTGACTTTTAAAAACATAGTACAATTGCAATTACTTCTTTTGCAGCAAACGAGTTTTTATTACCGCTTACCAAAATCGTCTAAAAAATGTGAGAACAGCTTCTGTATATATCAAGGTAAAAAGACCTTTAGGATTTGGGAATCTTTTATTGCGGAGTCTGTTTAAAAACTTTGGATCACCAAGTTTTACTTTGCAGTACGTTGGGGGTTATGGTTACTAGAATATCCTCACAGAAGCCACGAGGACTATCTCCCCGCTCAGCACTGGCTCGTGTTCACGAAAATCAAACAAGCAGACAGCTCGATCGCCTGGTTTCAAAACTATGACAATCAGCCTTTAGTGGTCTTGAACACTCAGCCACTGGTTGGGCCTATTATTTTATTTTACGCTACCACGCGTTTGTAGTCACAAGAGTTGGTAAGCATTGCTATTGCATGTTCCATGCAGTGACAATGCTTCATTACATTTTCATTTGATAGTTCACTCACTTAACACGTTTTTTTTCTGTATTTCATTATATTTTCACAATTAATCAAATGAACTTATACTTCCCACTCGATACCACGCATAGCTAGTTTTCTCAACATAGCCCAATTTGCAGAGGACAAAATTTTTATTGTATGATAAAAATTAAATGAATTTGTTATGACTTTACAAGGGAAGCTGTTAAAATGCAGTAAAAGTGCAGCTTAAAAAAGTTTTTATTTGTTTATTGGAAATATATTTAATTGATATAACTTAAAATATGTTTAATTTATAATGTATCCATCTGTTATTTTTAATAATATTTCTGCATCATTGTACACTGTGGAAAAAATGGGACAGTTCTATATCTCCCGTTCTGCTGATTGACGAAATTCAACTTGCATTTCTCATGGCTCGAAAGCGCGACTTAGGATATATGTTAGATTTATATATAGCATTGTTCTAATACAGGTATTTTGAAACAAAATCGGACTTTTTTCTGAAATGACAGGCCGATATTTTTACATATTCCGATTCTACAACTCACATTATGCCAAACTGCGAAGTTTTGTAAAAATTGCAAGAGTAGTTTTTAAAAAATTAGCTCTCAAAATTTTAGCGCCTGAATATTAATTGAATTTGGTATATATTTGTTAATATCCCCTTTTTTATTAAACTTATTTGATTTTTCCTTTCATATTTCAAAATTTCTGTTTATTTCAAATAACGATTTATGTAAAGATGTATTTACGATTTATTTGTTAAATTTGTATTTTTAAATAATTTTTATAAATTTTTCGAAAAATATTTTGTATTATAACCTATACAATTTTTGCCATCATCTTAAAGTAGATATATTTTTAAGCATACCTGTAAAAAATGAAGAGTTTTTTGTTTCAAAATTTCCTAAGATATACGTGAATTTACATTTTGGCGCGTTTTGAAATTTGGTGTATTTATTATAAGCGATAATAACGAAATACGCACTCTGTTAATTGGTTTACGCAGTCTCTTAAAATTATTTGAAAGTATGAACGATGACATTTTCCGCTCGTGTAGAATGAAAAAAAGGAAAGGAAAATAAGTTACTATAAATTAAGAAGTTCGCCAAGTGAATTATTCTTGGCGCAAACCGAAAAAAAAATCCGCCAAGATAAATTTTTAAATCTCCCCATAAGCTTTGCACCAAAAATTACAAAATTTAATATCTACACATAATTTGAGTCGTAGAATCGAAATGTGGCAAAAAATTGGTTTGTTATTTCAGAAAACATCCGATTTTATGCCAAAATACCTATATTGGAACAGTGCTATATATAAATCTAATGTATATTTTAAGTCGAGCTTTCGAGACATGAAAAACGCAATTTGAATTTCGTCAATCGGTCCAGTAGAACGGGAGATATAGAACTGTGCCCCTTTTTTCTTTGCGCAGTGTACAATTAATAAAATGGTTTTTTTTTAGGATTTCGTATTACATAAAGCGTGGAGCATAGTTAGCGTTACGATTTAAATAATGAATAAATTTTTTCTCCATACATTACTTATTTTTCGCAATTTTAACATTAAATACAATCAATATACAGGAATTTGTCTACATTATATTTTAAAGAATAATAACTGACCAATGGCGGCCATTATTGTTTCCAACTTGATGTGCTGTATTCAGAGAATTTTTCATAACAGCTGCCAGAATTTCGTTCTTAACTCCGTTGGATTTCTGATCGAATATTAGTTTTGGGCTCTGCTTTGTTTGGGGCTCTACTGAACGCATCTTTCCCTTTAAACAACCTCACAGACGAAAATTCATGACTGCTAAATCTTATGCGATATTCAATTAAAGCTCAAAAACTGGGAAATCACGTGATCTCCAAAAATTTCTTTCAAGAAATCCATTCTTCCCGAAAATGTTGAATCACTCGGAAACTGAAAGATTTGTTCGCGCGTTTCAAGCATTAAAGAAATTGTGATCTGCTGTCTGCGTCAAAATAATAAAGTGCAAATTTTCCAAATTTTGGTCTTTGTTAGGCGATAAATCATTTTCTCATAACATTTCCAGGTGTTTTCCTTTACACTCCGTTTAAAAAAGTTATTAATCATTTAAATTGTATTGCTAATTCATTATGCACATAACTTTTACTTTTCTTTTCACCGAAAACGATGCATGTTTGCAGTTAGAAATTAGCATCAGTTAATTTTATTTTAATTACATTACTTACTGTTCAAAATAATTTTGTAGACAGAACCTGATTTCCACTGGAGCAAACGAGTCTTCATTTTTAAAGGGACTTCCAAATCCTTCCATAGTATTTAAAACATGTATTCTTTTTTAATTCTATGTTTTAAAAATATCACATTAAAAGCAGGAATAATATGCTAAACTTCGTATTTGGTTTTTTTGTGCTTTTCTATAAAAGTCAGACACTGCGCCTTTGAAATTTCCTTGAAATATAGCATAAAATAGCTACTATTTTTCATTTAAAATTATCATTTACTGAAATGACCTGATTTTGTAAATAATTCCAAAAATAAATAATTATTCAGGATGTATGATACGATACATCAAAAGAAATGCTTTTCTGCATTTGAAAGAAATTAAATTCTTTAATTCTGCATTTTATGCATTTATTGTACTTGATTATTGAATTGGCGAAGAATTTTAATTGCATTGCTTTAATCTCTACTCAATTGAAATTTTAAATAAAGTCAATAAGAAGTTTTTAATCTTTCCCCCTTCCCTAGTTTCTTTCTGAGAAAAAACAAAAGAACGGAAATAAAAAGGATATCTTGGTTTAAAACGTGTTACTAAATATTAAACCATGAAAACAAAATGCACAAAAAGGTAAAATATACTTTTTTTTAATAATTTTCAATGAAAAAGTTTCGGCTATAATAAAATTTTTGGAAATATTTTATATGAAATGCAATAAAATTTCTTAAAATATTTTATATAAAATATACTTTAGATGATACATACTACGTCGAAAAATACACAGGTGGACTCTGTAAGAAGTTTTGCCCTGGGCTTTCATTTTAAAAATCGTCCCCTGGTTACAAATTATAAACTGTATATCAAACAACAAGTACCGGACACTAAGAGCAAAACCGTTAGCGCAGCGCACTCAGCGCCATCCGTTACGCGAAGCTAAAACCTTCACCTAAAGAATAAAATATGTGGAACTCAGTAAATCACTTAGAAGCAATAAAAAAACAAAACGATATTAAAAGTTCGTAGCTTCTGATCTAGAACTTTTTTGTTTCTGCGAAAAAGGTCAAACAGAAGTGACAACGGAGAACAATCCTCTTGCTTTATCATCTCATAATCGGATTAAAACCCACTAGAATGAAAAGCAGTAGAAGTTCGTTTTGCTAGTCGATTAATAGTGCCGTCATTTTTTTCTTTTGTTTTCTCTGTTTCTCTCCCCCCCTTAAATTTTCTGTTCTGAAGCGTGTTTGTTCAGATACATGTTACAGAAAGAGCAAAACCGTTTGTAGGTCACGAAGGTAAGTATCCGGGGTTATAAGTGTACCAGTTTGTTCTTTTAATCGTTGCAGATACCACAAATGTTCAACAATAGCTAAAGAAGAGAATTCCGTGGGTAAAAAACTTTTAATTCTGAGATCTATCCTCATAGATCGCGTTCTCTTTGCAGCCTTTTTCACAGGTTTTTAATTTTCGTTTTCAACAAAAATGCTTTCTTAAATTTCTGACGTAAATACAGTTTCTCACATTTGTTTCCGGACACTTCTGTTTTTGAAACTTGTTTGCATAGATCTTGTGCTAAATATTGAAACATATACTTGAAAATTTTCTAATATATTATTTTTTTCTCTATTTTAAGCTATGCTTGCTACAAAACAAATATCACCAAAATATTCATTGTAAAAAGTTTGTTGTAATATTTGGTGGATGATGTTTTTGTCATAATTTTTTATTTTAAATGAAAATACATCACAATTATTATCTCCTGCATTTGAAAATTATTTTTATTTAACAAAATATATTAAAAGTTCCATGTCTGAAGTGAATATGACATCAAGGCGCTGCAAACTCACGAAAAGTTCTGTTAGGAATTTAAATAAACCTCATTTTTTTAATATGGTAAAAATATTCGAAACATCGAAATAATCCGTTGCGTATAACGTACAACTATCTGTGATGTTATGAAATTACGGAAATTGCGTGGAACTGTTAAAATGCATTGAAGTCTACACCCCATTCTAAGCTAATACGAAAGAGCTTGAGATTTATCTTGCGAAAAACCAAACAAAAGTCAAATATTAATACCGTGAAACTTACAGCAGAAATAAAAGGAGAATTTTCAATGAAAGTTAACCCTGAATTTATTAGAAGAAGCATTAGAGCCATTAGAACACGTTTATACAAAGGAGATTAGCAAGAAGGAAATTCTTCGTCAATACGGAAGCAAGGAGAATACGTCTGGTGTTAGCAAAATGTATGGTAAGGAAAGATCTATTACATTAAAACAATGTTACATTTGTTAGCGAGTCACAATTTCATAAATTTACGTTCGATAGAAGAATTGCGCTTGCAAAATCCGAATAAAAAATTGAATACGAAGATCTAATTGTCTACTTTTAAGCACGGGTTTGAAGGCATAATAATAGTGGGGACGTTTCGCTGGAGGAAAAATATAATATGAATAGAAATTAATATGAATGAGTGCAAGTATGTAAATATTCTTAATGAAAATCTGAAAGCAAGCGCATGGAACTTCGAATACAAAACGCCTTCAAGTTCTATCAGAATAACGATCCTAAACATACAGCCTTAAATGTTCGTTCGTAGTTGTTATGCAACTGTCCTGGAATTTACAAAGCACCTCCATATGCATTTTTTCAAGATATGCATTTTATCAAAATATGCAAATATTAAAATATTTATTTATCAAAATATGCATTTTATCAGAACTGAAAGTCGTTCTGATTATCGGTACGAGGTAAGAAAATATTTTTTACATGCTAGTTCTTTAAATTTGCCTGTGCAAGATAGTTTAGTTTGAACTGAAAGAAGAAAAGTATGTGCTAAATAATTAATAATTGAATTCTAATAAATTTTTTAAATTACAAAACTGAAAATGCACATTTTAATGCACATATGCATATCAAAACCAGAAAAAATGATCATCAGATTAGGTTAGGTTGTCTCTGAATATGGCAAAGTACGCTATAGTTATCTGCCTAAGGGAAGGGTTGTGGAAGAATTGTTTTTGTGGAAGACATTTCTGCGAGAGCCATGTATTCACATTACACATGGAAAAAACTACGAAAACAACCATGCAGCCAGCCCGTTCGTCTGGAATCGAGCTTAGGTAGGACTTCTAATATTCACAAGTCTTAACTTCTTAATCACTGGTGGAGCAAATGTTTTTAGAGGGGAGCAAGGAAATTTTCCGTTACAGAAGTTAATATTGTGTGGTTGTGAAGCATGGAAGAAATGTGAACGTGAGAAAGGGATTGAAGTATTTTCTTTCTCTCCTGCAGACGAACAGTTTGCAATTTTTTTTCATTCTTTGTGTATGTGATCATCGACCATCAACCCTTGTATCCAAAATGTTCTAGGCAAGTTCCAAAGGGCCATGTCTGCAGAACATTTACGTTATTTCATGTGGATGAATATCTCACCAGTAAGGAAGTTGTTTACAAAGCATAAGCTGTATGGTCTAAGATTAACCTTAAGGCCTCAAATTAAATCGAAAACGGTAAGGACTTACATTACCGCCCACTTTATCTTCGATTGCTGCGGCGAAACGTACAGCAAAAGGTATACGGATTTCATCCTTAAAGGATTGAACAGGCTACTCAGACGGTATAGTGATTAGGAGAGTATACTACCGTACCGAAGAGCCCAAGTTCGAATCCCAGAGAAGGCATGGATGTTTGTTATTGTATTACTGTGCGTGTGGCATGGGGAGCGCTAAACATGCGGCAAGCCTGAGGATGAGGGACCCTCGGACTCGTCCCCCCCCAGGTTGCTCGTCATCAAAATTGGGGCTGAACTGAGCGAAGTTGTACTGTCACGTGTACGTTGCTCAAGGCTGTTGCCAACGGCAGGCGCATTCTTGCATTCCCTGTCTTGTAGTCCATTTCTGATGACGTATAACTTAGTTCAATCCTTAAAAATTTTATTCGTCAACACTGCCTGTGCCTTTCCAAATCGAAATGTTTTCTTGCATTAATAATGCGTTGTTACGAGCATTTACCTAATGAGTCAGCTCTCTTCGGAAAAGTCTTAAAGGCCCCTTAGGTCAGAGAAAACATTTGCACAGACAGTCATTTGTGAGTACGCAAAATTTGTGTTCTAAGATCCCTTCCCTTGAATTTTGTTTATTCTAAAAACAAGCTAATATAATTATTTCATTACAAAATCATGAAAACTATAGTAAATGTTTTAAACAGAGTAGTCAAGAAAATGTATTTTCTAGAATACCTGCAGAATCTTTCCGTAATTTTTCTTTTTCTAGTTATATTAGGTTAGATTATTCAGAGATGGCAATGTATACAAAAGTCCTTCGGGGAGGATCTTCTAAGGGAAACTGGGGGAATTCACGCTACACATGAGGGAAATTACGAAAGCGCCTATGCAGGCATCCCATTTGCTGGGATTCGAACCCGAAGCCAGCCCATTCGACTGGGATTGGACCTAGATCGAAGTCCCACCATTCTCGGCCGCTAAAGGGACACTTACTGGTTAGACAGAGGTTCAGTTTCCAGACTTGTAGATATTACTTTTCAGTTAATCTTGAAGTAGATAGGCTGCATAAACATAATACGAACCAGCAATTAATTCTTAACTATCAATTAACCTTGAAGTAGATGAGGTTACATAAGCATAATATTAACCAGCAACTTATTTTTTAATAACTCCAAACGTCTTTATTATTATTTTATTATTATTTTTAGTACACGAATTGAAGATCAAATTACATTCGATTTTTTATTTTACAATTGTTTTAAACGTTTTTTAGCATTTGAATACATTTTCAGATTTTTGAAATTTTAATGGGTAGTAGTAGCAGATTTCTTTCTGGTTTTGGATTGCACGTTTTTATGTAATTCGTATTTTAAAGGATAACAAAGGAACTCATTTAATTTGCTTTAACATATAGGCTATTTATCACGGAATAGCCTATATGTTGGGAAGGGAATCTCACTTGTACAGGAAAGTATTAAATAAAAGATACTAACATAATGATGAAGTGTTTGACTGTCAGAAGTTTACACTTTTTTCTCCCAACTCTTACGAATCGTAAATTATTTAGATACTAGTGTATTTTAAAGTGCAACATCCTAACAAACATCACATCCTCTTTCTAAGTTATATTGTGTAATACTAGTTAGTTCCTTACAGTGTTAAGTGCTGCCATTTATTTTTATCAGTATCTTTTCAGCAGTTCTTTAGGGAATAGAACTTATAAATTTTGCTTTGGGCGCAGCCCGCTACTCTTCTTTTAATATTCGCGATGTTATTTTTTTTAAATAATATATGGCGATAACATTTGGTCGCAAAATTGATACGAACAAAAATGCGAGGTTCAAGACTAACAGAATCTCTGGTTCTTAATATACATATTTATTTATTTATTTATAATTTTAAAGCAAAATATGAAATCTGCTTTTGATGAAAAATAAATTTAAGAGTACAATTTTTAAAAATGTACCTATTAATTAAGAAAATATAAAAATGAAGTTTAATAAATTTAATACGTAATTAAAACTTTTGAAAACTGAGCTTTATTTTCGTAATTCATTCTGAGCATAATTTGATAAAAAGTATGTGAATAACAACTGAAATTTTTAAACACGTTTACAGAATCTTTTTAATTCAAATTAGCGTACAGTAGGGACTATTATTTCAAGTGTCAATTCACATTAAACAAAGAGCTTAGAATTCGCTCTAGAAAAATTAAAAATACAGTGCTTAAGATCGCGAGAATATATATTTATGAATAAATCCTCTGAAATTGCAACAAACGCCTTCCTTTTTCAATGAAAACTTCGGCTAAATGCCAATAAAATTTGCATTTCCAAGGTTTCTGAGTTAAACGTTGAGTTAAAATGATATTTTAAGTTGCATTATTATTTTTTTTTCAAAAGTTGAGCTTCGAATACAGGAAAAACAAGCAACGATTCAAGTTTTCGAATTTCAAATATTTTCTCGTACGTCGAATCGTTCTCCAAACACCTTGAATTTCGCGAATTTTCTCCAAGATTCAAAATTCCAGTCCTTAATTCTTTCCTTAAATTAAGAACTTAACGATGTCTCTCTACAATAGCAACATAATAAGTGATATTTTATGTGCTTTAGATATAGGTCTCGTTTCATGCTGAAAATATGTATCACCCTAACTTGTATGTACTGACCTATATGGCCTTTTTTTATTATTTTTTCATGAGAAAAAAATGTTAGCGAACAATCGTCGCTGTCATGAACGCTGATAATAGAAGACAACACAAGATGAACGCCCCTGTTTTCAACCCCTGCACAGTGTCAAGTATACGAAACAAGAGTTTAGAGATGTCAGCACTGGTATCCATTACAATATTGTATGTCCCTGACCTTCATTTCACTTCATTTCCGAGGTATAAATAGTGAAGGATCTAGAAGAAACACTTTTAGCAGAGCCAGTTTCTCGGATACTGAAGTTCTTGAAAGCAAAGAAGGTAAAGATTTTGTTTCTTGCATAATTTTTCAAAATTACATCTGCATTTTTGTTCTGATTAAAAGGGGGCAATAATATGAAGCTGCGTAATTATTCGCATTAGACTTAGGAAATTTTATAGTTTAGGATATTAATAGTTTTAGAAATCTAAGAAATTTAATAGCATTTATTGGCAGAATAATAATAAAAACAGCGTATAGAAAGCAGACTCTCATAGTGTAGCTTTAATTTTAAGTTTATAACTAGATTTATAGGATAGTTTGTAGATGTTAAAACTAAAACATTTAATCTGTCAAAATGCTATTTATCACCTCTGAATCGGAAGCGTTAAAACAAAAGCTATTTAATTATTTAAAATATTTACACAATAAAACATTCATTTCAGTTGCTACTTCAATAGAATTGGTTTCGAAAGTATTTTGTTTCCTTATTATTTACTACATTTCAAATAGAAGAACTGACATATATCTCAATTTTAAATATCTTTTAGAAGAAAGCTATAGAAATTAAAAGTCATTAAATTAAAGTTCGCAAATTACTCTGAAATTAGCACTCGATGGCCTTTCAGAGATTACACTTAATGAATGTGTATTGTTAATAAATGTTTTACACAGCTATCAAAGTTAATAATCGTTAGCAAAAAAACTTCTCAACAGCTTACGAATAATAACAATTTTATTTGAACCATCGCTTCTGGCTTAAATGTAAATAATGTGGTATACAAATGATTCCTTAAGAATATTAATGATCTTTAAAATTACCAGCAAATGCCCCACTACTCGCCTAAAAATGCTAACAAATTATAATTCCATCAGGTATTATTCCCCTGCTTTCCGCATGGCTTCGTGGCGTAATTGGAAGCATAGTCGACGCGTATTCGAGAGTTCTAGAGTTCGAATCCCGGAGAGAGCATTGCACATTTTCCACGTCTCCTGCTTCGAAAGAACCTAAATGACTCTACATTTCTAGCTAATATAACAAATATTGGGTTGGCAACTAAGTAATTGCGGATTTTTTTGAGAAAATCAAAGACCATTTTTTCATGGAACTAAATAACTTTATTCTGTAATGTATTGCCCATTTTGGTCAATGACCTTTTGCCATCTTTCAGGCAACATCATAATCGCACGTTCATAAAACTTCTGGTTTTTATTAGCAAAAAACTGAATCAGGTACGATTTGACATCATCATCATTATTGAAATTTTTACCATTCAAGGAGTTTTGTAATGATCGAAACAAAAAGTAATCAGATGGTGCAAGGTAAGGACTATATGGTGGATGTGGCAAAACATCTCAATCAAGCTCCAATAATTTTTTCAGAGTGACCAAAGATGTGTGTGGCTTTGCATTCTCATCATGGAATACAACACCTTTTTGATTTGTCAATTCGGACTGCTTTTCTTCAACTGCATTGTTTAATTTCGTTAGTTGTTCAATGTAGACATCAGAATTGATCGTTCGGTTGGGTGGTAAGAGTTCAAAGTAGACAATTCCTTTGTAATCCCATCAAACTGATAACAAAACCTTCTTTTGATGAATATCAGCTTTTGATGTTGTTTGAGTTGGTTCACCTGGCCTGTTCCACGACCTTTTCCTCTTGATATTGTTGTAAACAACCCATTTTCATCGCCAGTTATCAGTCCTTTTAAAAATGGATCATTTTCATTACGTTTCTTTAGCAAATCGCAGCTGTTAATGCGTTGCGTTAAATGCGTTTCTTTCAGTTCGTGAAGAACCCATGTATCGAGTTTTTTAACATAGCCAAGTTAAGTTATTTTCAATGCATGTATGTGATACATGAAGCTTCTCTGCAATCTCACGTGTTGTACTGTGACGATCCGAATCGATTATTGCTTTGATTAGGTTGTCATCAACTTGAACTGGACGACCAAAGCGTTTTTCATCTTTGAGTGAAAAATCACCAGAACGAAATTTGGCAAACCAATTTTGACGCTGATGTTCTTTTAAGGCTTCGTCACCATAAACAGCACATAACTTTTTATGAGCTTGCGATGTGTTTTTCCCTTTGCGGAAATAAAATAGCAAAATGTGACGAAAATGTTCCTTTTGATTTTCCATTTTTCAACGAACGCCAAACGAAAGCTACGCAACCGATCAAAAAACTTTTTTTACTGATTCACAGCTGAATTACCAACTATCAAATAACAAAATGTGTTTTACATTTGTACTACGTCTGCAAACCTAAAAATTCAACTGAAGCCATCTATGAGTGAAATCCGCAATTACTTAGTTGCCGCAATAGCATATGGATGCGTTCTAGCTTGGGGCACCTAGCAGAACAGACTCAAATTCTCAAAAAACGACGAGCACTTTTAAAACTGGAATTCATCTCAATGAGCTTCAGTATCAGCTGCAATTCAGAAACTGAAGTATTTAAATATATTCTTTATTCTCCTGAAAGTTGTCTAAAATTTCTGAACTGGACCAATTATTGTGACATATACTAAACAGAAAGGAATAATAGTGCAGTGTAAATAAGTACAAAACTAAAAGGAATAACAGCAAAAAGAAACAGGACAGTGTTTAAGTGTTAGAAACATCAAAATGAAAATGGCAGCCGTATTCCTAAGCCGCAATAAGTAACGTAACTTTCGAGCTTCATTAATCCGAATTTTGGACAACCTAAATCCAGTTCTCTTGTTCTGCCGTTAAGCAAATATTATTCTCTTTTGAATCTTACTGGCTGCGCAGCCCAGCATAGATGTGTGCAAAGGTTTGAACCGCTGGATAAAAATATACCGTGGGACGCATACAGAATGTAAGTATTAACAACCACAATATTACCTACACATCAATGCTGTTTTTATTAACACTTTATTTGCGTTTAAATCGAAAAGCGTACTATTTCTTTAAGAAGCAAATATAAACTCAACATTTGTATTTGGAAAATTGAACCTAATTTTTGCATGGATTTGCTATGTTGATTTTTCTGTTTGGTTTACATTGATCTTTTTGCATGGGACAAATTTCGAAATTAATTATTTGCTTGAATCTAGAGACTCAATTTTCTTGAAAAAATTCGCTCTCGAGTATGCGCGATAATAATGTAATATTCCACAGGATTTTAATTTCAAAATCTGATATGGATTGTATTTTAAATTTAAAACTAAATTTTTCAACGTTCCCTAGTTCAATCCTCAAACTTTCAACCTCTGCAAAATTTCGATCTTTACAACATCGGATAGATTGGAAACTAATCTTTCAAATGAAGATTTTTCGGAATTTCTGAAAACAGTTTATCGACCCGCAGGCCTCGAAAATCAAGCGAAAAGAGCTGTCAGTTAAAGATTTTATAATAATAGGTTTTTGAATCAGAAGATTTAAACAGTCTTTCTTAGCATTCTTAGCATTTTAAGTAATGACGGAATCGGGTTTCGGAACCAAACAGAAATTTAAATGAACTTTAAATTGATGCCATCAGATAAATCAGAAAAATTGGAAAAAGACATATTCACGCGTATTCAATTCCTGTACTGATTACAAAGAATAATTTTCAGCATGCACAGGCAGCGAATTTCTTTTCCGAATTCTATATATTTAAAAATATGAAATGAAACACATATATAAAACTTGTTAAGTTATCCAGTTCTAGTTATATGCACTAAAAAATGGAAAATTATTTTTTAACTATAACTCACAATATTCTTGGACATATGTTATCGTGGCGCGATTATAAACAAGTTCTATAAAGAAAAATTCAAGAATACTAGAAGTAATATTATAGAAATGACATTGTAAATATTACTACGCTCATTTCACTCGTAAGAAATTATTGCTTTCTTCTGTCGTACTCTCGTGGTCGTACTCTCTTGCTATTTGAATCCAAGAGAGAGTTCATTTGATTCTACCCGTTTCCTAAATTGAATTCTTAAAAGTCTGCACATAGGCGTCAAACTAAAATGTTCGTGATTACTTGTCCTTTCCTGGGTTTGGTTAACTGAGTCTGGTGCAAAGCGCAGTCATTTATTTTAACGCTCAGTCATTAATTTTTGCTTTCTTTTTAACGAATTTTTTCCGTGAAATCTTAATTTGTTCCAAAACTGACTACGTTACTAATTTCATAATTTTCTTATTTTACTTCGTTAAATTATAAAGGCTAGTTTAATTTTGGTTGAATCAAAATAATTTTTATTTACAGTTTTTTCCCACTGAAAAATTTCCTTGTTTAATACCAGTACAGTAAAAATAAAAACAACATTTATTAGCAGTATTTATGTTTAGGGGGCTTACGAGAATAAAAATTAATATTATTATTTTGTTCTTATTAAAGTAGGAATACGTTATGTTTTTTAGTAAATATAAATTATTTTCATAATTTAATTTTTCATAATGTATGCTTTGTATTTTGTTTTTTCCATAATATATTTTATTCCTTTTGAATACTAATCTTATTTGGGATAAAATATCATAAACTAAAAAATAAAATTATTTTTTGAAAGATTAAAGTTATTTTTTACTTAAAGAAATTTTGATTTTTGACACGTAAATATTAATCTTTCTGGCAACATACTAAAAGACGATTTACGTGACATGCTTTTCAGTTCTATACCCACCCAGTGGGAGAATATATACAAGTCTTTTGTTAGTAGAAACAGAATAGTGAAAACAAAGATTAAAATGCTAATATAATTAAATAATTTTAATAGTAGTGTTTGTTGTAAACAAAGCAACAATTTCAAATAATTAGGAAAGACGTATTAAGATTACAGTTATGCATTAAATTTAAAATTAATAGATTATAATTAATAACTTTAATAGATTATAATTAATAAACATTTACGATGTCATAGAATGTTATTAAAATATAAATGCAAAAAATTAAGACTAATTATTGAAATCCTTCTAATAATTAGTCTTAATTAAAGGTGCCTTAATTAATTAGCTTTAACTAGTCTTAATTAAAGGAAACTAATTATTAATATCTTTTTAATAATTTTAAATTAGTCTTCTTATACCGGTTATGGATGTACAATGCGAAAAAAAAATGGAACAGTTCTGTATCTCCCGTTCTACTAGGCCGATTGACGAAATTCAAATTGCGTTTTTCATGTCTGGAAAGCGCGACTTAGGATATGTATTACATTTATATATAGCATTGTTCTAATACATGTATTTTGAAACAAAATCGAACTTTTTCTGAAATGACGTGCCATTTTTTTTCATATTTCGCTTCTACGACTCAAATAATGCCAAACTTCCAAGTTTTGTAAAAGTCGTACGAGTAGTTTTTGAAAAATTAGTTCTCAAAGTGTTAGCCTCTCGGTGTTAATTGAATTTGGTATACATTTGTTAATATCTCTTTTTTTTATTAAACTGACGTGATTCTTCCTTTCACATTTCGAAATTTAGGTTCACTCAATAAAATTCGCCCAGTTTTTAAGATTTATTTTTTAAATTTGTATTTTTAAATAATTTTTATAAATTTTTTCGGAAAAAAGTTTGGATTATAACGTATAAAATTTTTAACACCATCTTAAAGTAGATGTATTTCTAAGCATACCTGGAAAAAATTAAAGTTTTTTATTCAAAGTTTCCTAAGATATACGTAAATTTATATATTTTCGCGTTTTGAAATTTGGCATGCTTGTTATAAGCGATAATAACGCCAAATGTGGTTTATGCACTTTGTTAAGATTATTTGAAATTATGAATGATGACTTTATTTATGCTTTTTTTCTACAATGAAAAAAAGAAAAGGAAAATAGGTTGCTATAAATTAAGAAGTTCGCCAAGGGAATTATTCTTGGTGCAAACTGAAAAAAGTGCGCCAAGATAAATTTTTAAATTTCTCCGTAAATTTTGCACCAAATTTTACAAAATTTAATATTTTAGCATAATTTGAGTCATAGAATCGAAATATGGAAAAAAACTGGCATGTCACTTCAGAAAAAGTCCGATTTTGCGTCAAAATACGTGTTAGGAAAATGCTATATATAAATCTAATACATATCCTAAGTTGCGCTTTCGAGACATGAAAAACTGGCATTTTCTCAGTACTCCCTTGTATATGTTTGACAGAGGTTCTCTATCTGCTCAAAGATACGGAAACGAACTCTTGCAGCACTAAGTTAAATTTTGATAAATACATGTTTATATTTATTATTTTAAGAGAAAAGAGGCATATCCATCTCAGATAACTTGGTAATTTAATTTCTTGAAAGCAGCTGCATTCTAAATACATGACATGGTCAAATGAAAGAATATAATGTGTAACTCAGTCTCATGAACTGAATCTCATATAAAAGTTAATGAGCCACCAGTGGAAGAAATGTTACCTTGGGCAAGATACCTCAGAGCTTTGAAGACCTTGCTGGAGGAGAAATGTCACTTTCAACCTAAAACTCTATTAAATATCATTTGAAAAGCATGCGCGCAGGTTACAGGAGATCACATTTATTATTAAAATCGAAAGTCTGTATTTTTCTATCTCAATAAATTTATATTTTATATAAAAGAACATTGCATTGTCAAATATCATTTCAACATTTCTTTTGCGTCTTTATATAGATTTGTATCTTATGCACTCATACTCCATTTTCAGATTGTATTTGTGTATTGTGATGTTTTGCATTCTCCAGGTAAATTCGTAGAATTTAATTCAACACTTTTTGAGAATAAATGTTTTCGTGATGTAAAGATATTTTATATATCACACTATTTTATCTGTAGTTTTAAAATCAACTTAAACCGTTAATATCTTATTTTGCAGCAATAATCTCTTCTGTTATGAAAAGGTATATTTAATTTTTTTTACATTTATTAGAATTACAGTGTTTGATTTGATATGTATGTTTGACAGTCGCTTTTGCATTATTTGAATTTTGCTGACACCACATAATTAATACGTGAACACTTCAAGCGACAGTAAGATATTCCATTTTCCTGATACAAAGATTTTTTTTTATAATTTTTATTTTATTTACTGATATTTTTCTGCATTTAAAAACCTATTTTGTAAAGTTGTTGCGATATTTTTACTCGAATTTTATCTTAATGTTATACAGTATTTTCATATTAAACCTTTAGATTCATATTATTTAAGCAATTTAAATTTATTTCGCTTTTTTATTTCCAGACTTCGATATGAGGCACTTTTCTGAGAATTTAATTTTTTGGGGAGTTTTTTGCCAAGTCCTCCTGAAAGCTTCTCTGGAAGATCAACAAGAGAAGACAAAAGTAAGACTGGAGAAATTTCTTAAAACTGAAATTAATTTAAAAAGCTGAATTCGTGATTCAGTTTTTCCAAAGAAGAATCTCTTTTCGTGGCTATTTGCAATTATATATTACTTAATATTAACCAAAATTTAATTTGAAGATTTACAGTGAATTTGTTATAAAATTCTGTATCCTTAAAAGAAGCGTTCAGTGTCTCCTTTTTTCAAACTTAATATCAGCGAATTTTTTCTCATTTAAATTCGATATCGATAAATTCAATTAAAGATAAGTTTATCTCATTATAAAACTGAAATTCTAATTCAGATTTTGTACAAATAAATGAAGCCGAAATTCTCATTAAGTAATTGAGTATAAATAAAACTGAACAACAAACAATATTGCTGTTACGCTCAAATTAAGTTGGTGTTTCATTCTCTCCCATATCCTTTACATGCTTATGCTTTTATTATATTTCATTGTAAATAATTATCAAAATAATTGATAGAAAAGTCGAATAAATCGCAATGTTTGGTAAAACTCTAAACATTTTCCATGAGCTCTGCTTTCTACACGATTTTATTTTAAATTGGTACCCGTCACAGTCCTTTTGGGCAATTTCTTGCATTAAATCAATGAATGAATTGTGTTAAAACAAAATTTTGATGTTTGACAGTGTCAACAATAACAACAAAAAATATGTAATATACATAGGTATTCGTAATTCCGTGGAAGTATTTTAAAAAATCATAACAAATAAACTATGCGATTGTAATTAAATTTTATTGTACAAAAATAGAAAGAAACTTACGAATTTTTTTTACATACTCCACGGATGTTCAGTTTTTTGCATTTTACTGCCACGACACATATCTATGCAGTTATCTGTTCCATTCGATTCGTGTCGACACAGTCACAGTACAAAGCAGCCTTGGATTCGTGTATATTTTGAATTAAACTTCATGTATTTAGAGGGTAGTTTGACATAGCTAACTTTTCTTTGTGGGCGAAAGTAGCTTTTTGTCTAATTTTAAATGTTGCATTGGCGTATTTCACTTATCCTGGATACTAGCGGCGAGTAGAAGTACGAGGACAACGAACCTTCATATGTAAACCTTACATGTGATGAAATTCGAAGGTCGACTTGGCCGTTGTATTAATGTATCATCTACTCATATTAATGCATCATCTACTCTTCTTACTCATCTGTTACTTACCTTTTACTCGTCTAAGTTACGTCTGTGATAGCCAGATGAACAGCTAAACTGTTGAAAGAGATAATCACCACCATTTTCATTACAATGAGACAGAAGTTATTTTTAATATAGCCATGCAAATCCACCAAGTAAACGCATAGATGTCTGCAGCATCAACAAAAATGGTACATAAAAGCTTTTGTGAAATATGGGAAAAGCATAGCACTGTTACATTTACTTCTGTTTCAACACAATAAGTAAATAGTTTGTTTTATACGAATTTTTAAAAGGCTTTATGGCAAATAATACAAATAATCCGATAGGATTATGTAGATTATATATAGGATTATGTATTATGTAGCTATATACATATATGTACATATCGGCAAATAATGCAAACACAAATAATCCTGTGTAGATAAATATACATATATAAAAACGGTATACTTCTAACGAAATTGTTTGGAATTTTGTGCGACAAGTATTTGAAATGGCAATACAATATTAAGATGCTTCTTCTCTTTGTATTTTTCCACTGAAGATAACCATTGCGATATACTTATCGATAAAAATGACTTAGTAAGCAGAAATCAAATTCAGTTGATTCTCAGTTATTCTGCCACACCAAATTTTTATATTGTCAGGATATGCCAGAAAGTTGAGATATGTAAAGATAACTCAGATTTTAGTTAATTTTTCCAGCCTAGAATGTATTATGCGCTACGGATGGAATGGCATGAAGTTGGCTTTACATTCAAAATGCAATGAAATTAGAGTGTATTTTAACAATATGACTAGAAATGTAAATGTTTTCTTTCTAATAGTTGCACTTTTCTTCCAAGCAGAATGCAATTAAGTAAGAAAAATAAATTCTAAAATACTAGATGCATATATTTTGATTTTAAAAGTAAATGATAAAATTCTATTTTTTGTTCATTTCAGAAGAAAGCTGATCGCTTCGGGTGGTGGGGTGAGTCAGACCCTTGGCTATCAGAACCCCAGCCACCTGCCCCTCTTGGACCTCCTCAGCGACCTCAACCTCCCAGGCCTCCTGCTCCTCTAGATCAAGGACGACCACCAGCACCCTTGGTAGTACAACCTCCTGCTCCCATTCAAACTCACCACCACCACCAACACCCGTCCATTAATCTGATAGAGCAAGATCATGTTACCAGAGGAGGAGTACATGCAGAAGGTAAATATGCTGTTATTTATTTTTGCAAAGTGTGATAATTAAATTCTCTGTCAAAACTTAAAAAGTACGGAGGTGAAACTGCATAGCAGTGGATATTGCCGACTACAGAGGCATTCTTTATACGTTGATTTAGAGAGTGTTTCTGTTTTTTTGGAAGAAGATCTATGACTCAAAATATTGTTGACTATCTGTATCGCGTTCTGCCTAGACATAAATTATTTTATAATATTTTCTTCTCTTCAATACAACTTTTAATTTTGCAAACTATCAAAAATCAGACTAAACTCTGTTAGATGAACAGACAGGATGATGTAAGGTAGTTGGTTTTTCGGGCATTGTCTAAACGAGTGCAATATGTGCGTAAAACACAAACTTCCTAGATAACAAAGAACTTTCTCATGCTCAGTTTTTCAATTAAAATCAGCTTAATTATTTTTTGACTTATAAATATTGTGTCAGAAATCAGTCTCAAACTTAGCCCTTTGTGGAATAGGGTCTTGAATTCTGTTAACATTAACAGCCATCATTGCTATTTTTGGCTGTCCGATTCTTAGTTTTCCATCGTATCTTCTCAGCCATTTTTCTTTCTCGTATGGCACTCAAGCACACTGTATTTTTTCATGGTATCTTCTTCAGAAACGATTTTGAATTCTAATGTTTGTTTAGAATATTTTCTGACTTCTGGATAAAATTCAATGTTAACATGCCATTCTAATTTCGATTGCGTATTTTTACTCGAGAGTGCCCAGACACACAACTACAGCTGCTAGCAGAAAGTGCACAACCCCTCTGTCGTTGGTTATCACATATAGTCTTGTAGAGTTTAACTCTTTAAATCTTAAGTTCTTACTTAGAACCCCACGAACACTTTACAAGCGAATAATCGCTTAAGTGTGAACAGAACAGGTGAGACTTGAGAAGGGTTTAAAACCCTTTATTTTTCAATATATTTACAATCAGTTCCGACTTGGAACTTTACAATAAAGCCACCACTCGGGCTTGAACTTAAATACTAATGATTTGAACTAAAACTAGCTTAACTAAAGCTCTTTAATAATATAGCCGAAGCTATCACAATCTAACTAGTTGGCCCCTTAGTATTAATTGAATCGGCGAAGCCTAGCAAGGGCCTAGATATGGCCGAGCGTAGTAACAGTTAAGAGAGATGTTGCCAGAAGGCAAACGCGCGCTAGTCAGGAAATCAGACTCTCTCTCTATTGAAGTCGGTTAAGTCACGACTTAAATAGTACTCATTGTCATTTGCATTCTCTGCCTTTCTGAATTCACATTCTGGCAGTAAATTGTAAGCTGAAATTAGAATAAGATAGGAAAGATGCAAAACTTAAAAAAACTGTTAGAAAACGCATTATAAACCTTACAGTCTTTACACACTAGTATGTATCAAGATCTGTAGTGCTCCAAGCATTGCTTCAAAAGCGGAGAGTTTGTGATGTAAAATTAAAGGACACACATATGAAATTTTTCTGCATTTCCTTGGCAATCTGATAAAGAACTTATACGTCCGTAAGATTAATCACATACGTAAAAGAATTTCAAGAAATGCCTTTCCTATTTGCTTTCAAAACATATGTTGTAAAATAATTATTGCTATGCTTTATATAATTGTTACAAGATAATTTACATTTCTTTTAGTAAATTCCAATGAATCAAAGAAGGAACTATTAAATGCTCGGCTTTGCTTCCCAGACCATTCCTTCAATTCTTTTGGGTAAAAACGTGTTTGAAATTAAAGCAGTAACTAGAAACATCATTCTAAGTCCACCACTTTTCTCGGGATGGACGTAAGATCATCTAACAGCTTGACTAATAGAGTTAGACTGGTTCAGAAAGTATGACTAACTTTGAGTGGTTAATGAAGAGTTATTTGAAACTATTAATATGTCATCCAATTTGATTTCTTGCGCGAGTCGTTACCTAAAGCAGTAGTTATTTTTTTCTTACTCCGCTTATTGTACTATATTGCTTAAGTGCTAATTTTAATTTTTACTTTGTCTTGTCTATTTTTGCTGTCATACGCGCATTCTGGATAAAGATTTAATTTAACTGATGCTAAGAAGTTTTTAGAAATGTATGGAAATTAGTATTCTTTGGCTGCAAATTAGACCGATTAACTGCAGTATTGAGTCATCTAAAAAGTCCCCGCGGTTTTTTGTTACTAGATGTTGTTGATGCCTATATATCCGGCAACACTCACCCGATTGTCTCAAACGAACATGCGCTTAAAAGATGATATTCAGCATTTGTTTGGAAGATAGTTTTCTAATTCGTTGCTCGAGTAAAATGTTATATTGATTTGAAAATGAGTGGAATATCTGAAGAAATACTCTATGTGATGCTTTTTTATTATAAGAAAGGAAAAAATGTTGCAAATCACGCTGACACTTTTGTGAAAAGTAAGGCGAGAATACTGTGAGTGAACGAAGGACCCAGGAGTGGTGATTGGAAAGGAATTGTCTATTATGAATTGTCTAATGCAACGTGACGAAACCGTCAGTTCGGCCCTGTACTGTGCCCAACTCGAACGTCTGAACGAAGAAATCCAGGTAGAACAGCCAGAATTGACCAACAGAAAGAAGTTGTGTTCCATCATGATAATGCGAGGCCACACACATCTTTGATGACTCGGAACAAATTGGCAGAACTTGATTGGGAAGTTTTGATGCATCCACCGTATAGCACGGACCTTGCACCGTCTGACTATCATTTATTTTGGTTTCTGTAAATCTCTCTTGATGGTAAAAAACTAGCCGACCGAAGCGTCGCTGAAAATCACTTGACTAAAGTTATCGACGATAAACCACAGAAATTCTGCACCGATGGAATTATGGAGCTACACGAAAAATAGCAAAAGATCATAGATAATAATGGTCAATATGTACTTGATTATAATTGATTTTCAATAAAAAACATTTTTGTTTAAAACTATACCAAAAAACCGCAGAGACTTTTTATATCGTCCAACATTTACTTGCTTTGAAGCTAAATCACAGGCTAGCCATAAATCTGGCTAAGTGAATAATATTAGCTAGATGCATCCGAAGTGCCTATTTTGCAATAAGAAAGGAACAGCTTTTTAAGTTCTTGCTAAGGTACTGAACGCATTTTTTCAGTTTGTAATAAATACATCAACTCATAGTAAATAAATACTAATTTCACTGTTTAGGTATATCGGATTATACTGTTCCTTCAATTCTTTACAAAACAATAATTTCCATTCTGACCATATAATCCTAACAAGTTATGATAAGAAAATAAGCAAGCATGGATCATTAATTATTAGCGTTATTTGCTTTTTAACCTGTAAATGACGATTAATAAATATTTAAATTATTAACAGTTTGCTCGTTCCCAATTTCAAGAATAGTGTTAGCGTGAACGCTTTTGAGTAAACTTCACTTTTGAATGACTAAGTTAAGTAATGTCCTGAACATTCATAGCGACACTTGTTATTATTGGAGCAAGCAATAATGTATTATTATCATTGGACTATAGCGCCTGATCGAACAATTTAAAATCGAATTGCGTTCAAATTCGAATTTAGATCTTCTCTTTCTTTTGAGTAGACAGTAAGAATATAAATAAAAGGAATATTTTTATATTTTAACTAAGAATGTAATAGTTGAGCTCAAAAATTAGTTAGAATTATTTATTTTGTACAATGGCTTGGGAATTACAGTAAACTCTTTTTCTTATCTGCAGACATAAATTGTATACGATCCAATGGTGTAACACTCTTCTCTGCTGTGGTTATTCCTCCTCCAGAGTATACTTCTCAGCCTGTTTTTGAGGACGCAGTAGGTCCCAATTACTCTCCGGCCGATTGCGCCATGAGACCCAACGAAGCCCAGGGATATCCGAAAACTTCATTCGCCATGTATGTCCACCATTTCAACAAATGTGGAGTTAGAGTGCAACAGGGCTCTGATGGAAAGGTATGGAAAATTCATTCTTTGCTTCTGATTGTCCAACATAAATATGAACTCTTATGGGCACTTCACTTCTAACAATATTTGAGAAAACTCCTATTCCATGACTGAACTGCATCTTTTAAAATACATTTTGAAAGACTGACTTATGTGCGAAACATTTTACCAGAAGGTTAAAAACATGGAGAAAGCGTCAAGTACTAACCACAAGCTGCTCAAGTACTAACCACAAGCTGCTCAAGTACTAACCAAGTCAAACTCATAAAGTACTAACCACATTCTTATTTCTTAAGGTTATAGGAGTTCAAGTAATATTTAAAAGAATATAATATAAAATCTTACTTTCGCTTAAATAATACAGCTACAGTTAATGGGAATTTAGTCTTAATCTCTAATAAAAATTCACTCACCAAATCTACTTGTCGGACTAGGTGGAAACCTCTTCGTTATAGCCTAAACAGTACAATTTAACATAGCACAGGTGTAATTTAGTGACAGTTCTATAATGACAGAATATGACTATAGGACTCTCACTAAATTCCATATTCATCTCTTCCTTAAACTCAAATCGAATTGCATTCTGAAAAGAGCTGATGAAAGAAATACAAACTACAGAACAGAAGTAAAAAACAATAACTTGTTTAAACAATGTAATGAAATATGTATATCTCCATTTAAAAAAGCGGTTTTCGGTCATTCATATGTATAGAGAAAGAGTTTCGCTTGACACCGTTATGTACTATATTACGGGGTTTTGCATAATATGGAGAATACTGTTGTGCATGTATATGTACATACATGTACAACAGTAGATTCACGAAGTACATACATATATCACAACTGTCACATACGTGGTACATACATGTACCACAACTGTCAGCTAGTTTACATTTTCAAGCTGCTGAAATTGCAGCAGATATGGTTCGAGTGTGGTGGGAAATTAGTTTCCAACTTTTGGCGAAATTATGTATCTTCTGAGTTGAAACTTTCAAATTTGGTATTAAGTTTTTTCACCTATTCAAATCATTCGTCTGCTCCTTCACCTGGTCCTATGCATAAGGTTTTGAACGAACTGGTGGGCTCACTATCAGTGTCGATACTATGCCACACAATCTGGAAGAAGCCAGGTTGATCGTCAAATAATTGAGAAAAGGTTCTTGCCAATTCTTGGATATTTTCCTTTTTCTCCTTCTTGGAGGTTACTTAGATTCGCATCCGAGACTGCAGTTTTTTCTTCTTGAATTTTGTCCGTTTTTACCTGTAAAGAAGAATCTTTAAAATCAACTTCTGCGCTAGCTGCGCCTAAGAAATCAACCCGCAATATGACCGCGGTAACAAATTCTTTACTACTGAAAATTTTATTTTCTGAACCTCGTTCTTTATTTGAACACGCAGCCCCACTTTTCCCAAGAAGACACACTGTTTACTTTGGGCAGCAATCACCCGTTTTCCCGTTGTGTTAAACAATCTATAACGACGAAAATGCTTTTTAAAAAAATCCTGCGACAGAAAGCTGCATTGAGCCCCGGTATCCAGTAGGGCGGTAGTAGGGACGTCGTTTAGTAATATATGGATCTCTGGCAAGGCCAAATTTTGTATCCCTACCGTATTCAGTTTGATTTCTGAGGGATTTACCTTCTCAAAGGGTGACTTCATCCTTCTTCTGGTCACCGTGACTAGTTTAATTTTTCTTTTCAACCCCTTGATCCAGCTGCTTTTTATTTCCCCACGTTTTGGTCTGACCAGCTTTTTTTCTTATCTGGCTTTGCTACTTTCCCCTCTTGCCGATAGGAATTCTGCTGACTTGAGGTTTCGTTTGAGCATGAAATCTTGAATACTGTCTAAAACTGCTCGCACGCGCGTTTTCGGCCTTTCGCCTACTCTGAAATTTGACAGCTAGTTCGAATAAGCTTTCCAGCGTCTGCGGATTTCTGACTCCAAGAAAGTCCTGGATTAATGGAAGCAACCGCGGCAATATTATTTCGATTATTTCTTTATCGGGCCTTTTCCCATATAATAATTTGACAATGTGGATTTTCCTTAAAATGAAGTCCGTTAATTCGTCACAATTAGTTTGAAATTTACTGAATAATTCTGATTCGAGTTTTGCGCGGTCTCTCAAAACAGGTAATGCTTTCTATAGCGAATTTTTAAAATTTTCACAAATATATGTTTCGGATCCTGGATCCCCCAACAAACTCTTGCCAATATTCTTGTACCAGCTGAGGGCTTGAAATTTTAAGTTCGACGTAGCGATGATAATTCTTTGCGGCTGGTTCGCAGGATATAACGTGAAGTGTAGATCCAGATGCTCCAGGAAAGTCATTACGGATCCTCTTTCATCAAAAGCTGCTGTTGGCTTTATCGCCGCTCTCATAGATTCCACGAATAATCCAAATCCCTCTATGGGCTTTGGTTGTGGCTGAGGGAACTGAAAGGTGGGAGGGCTTAACGAAAAATCTTCCCTACCTAGCGGCATGGTTCGTTAAGAACAAGTTCACGCACCAAATGTGGGGTTTCACTTATTTAATCCAATGTTCAATCTTAGAATCCCACAAACACTAACAAGCGAATAATCGCTTAAGTGTGTGAACAAACACGTAAGACGTAAGAAGGGTTAACTAGCCTTTATTTCTCAGAATAAATACAATCAGTTTCCAACTCGGAACGTATACAAAGCCTCCATTTGGGCTTGAACTTAAACTAAACTAAGCTTAACTAAAGCTGTCTGAAAGATATAGCCGAAGCTATCAGGATTCTAAGTAGTTGGCTCCTGAATATTAATTAAATCGGCGAATCCAAGCTAGGGCCTAAAGTATGGGCGAGCGTAGTATCTAAGAGAGAACGTAGCCAAAAGGCAAACGCGCGCTAGTCAGGGAATCAGACTCTATCTCCCTCGAAGTCGGTGAAACATCTATAAGGTATTTCTTCCGCCTTCTGCGCATACCTTCGTGGTGTAATGGTCTGCATGCTCGACGCGTAACCGAGAGGTCCGTGGTTCGATTCCCGGTGAAGGTGTTGCTCATTTTTCATGTTTGATGTTTCCAAAAATACCTAATGTCTCTACACATCGACTTAAATATTACACTTACTCATTTGCATTCACTGCGTTTCTGAAATTACATTCTGGTAAGAAATTGTAATCTGAAATTAGAATTGATAGGATAGGTGCATAAATTAAAATAACTGTAATTAAAATTAGTATAAACCTTACAACATGAGGTACTTATAATTTAATAACTTAACAACACATTTACTTTGGCTGGAAATTTTTTGAACCTTTCTTTTTTCTTAGAGTCCTTATTCTCGGAATGCTAAAAACGACCATATTGCTTATATCGAACTGAAAACGAAGCTTCTAGAACAGATTAGAAATGAATGAAGTCGTCGAGAATTTCTGGAATTTCTCAGATTTAAATACATTACATCCTTGCTTGGATGCTGCTGGTGATTAGCGACTCGATTTAGTTTCGCAAAATCAAAGCTTTACATGTCATCTAATATTCTTCAGTAAGTCTTCGAGAATTTCTAGGTTCACTAAAAAACTTTCTTGTTTGTAAACGGGACCACACACTGAACTCAGGGCAAGATAGTAGGGCGGTTATGGTGGTCATAGATTCCTGGAAGGTACCTCGATTGTTACAGACTCCTCTATTCTCGAACATCAATTTTCGTGATGTGTGACAAGTCGATAAATCTTGCTACCAGTATTCATATGACTTTTCTCTTAAAGAGAGTACAGAAAAACTTTTTGTAAAAGGGTTTCTGTTTGCCTGAAAAATTCTGTAAAATCAAAGAAATGAAAATAGCCAAGAAAAATCAGACAAAATGAAACCATTTTTAAAAAGATCAGAGAAAGATGCCACATTTTTAAAAAGTTCAGTGTAATTAAAGTTCAGAGTAAGTAAAATATGAATCCAGAATAAAAGTAACTCTAACTGTCTTAAGGAAACAAATTGAAAAATTACTGTAATCTTCATTTATCATCCAAAAATTGTTTTAATTGTTTTATATCTGATACATTTTATTTTAAAAAACCTATCTACTTTTTTGAATGGTTTAGAAGCAAATTTCCAACATATTCTTGGCCACAAAAGTGCTTAACGAGACATTAGTTTTGCAATCGTTTGTCGTAGGCATACTTCCAATCATACAAATAGTTTTTAAATGACGTAAATATTCATATTTTGGCAATTTTAAATTCAAAAAAATTCTGTAAAAATTATAAAAGCCAACTTTTTATACGTTCTTCTGATTCCTATACGTATATTTATACATATTTTGCGATAATAATACAAAAATTAAAGGGCCAAAAAGTGTCACATCCGTACGGCAAAAATTGACAGAGATATTTAATTTCAAAATTTGAGATTTTTGACATCGTATTCAATTTGCATTGAGAGCTTAGTTAAAAAATAAAGTAGAATATTTCGAGGTTCATTTTCTCCTTAAATATCGTTCATTGATATTGTTTTGTGATTTACTAATTTTCTACATTAATTTATAATTTTTTACTTTTGGTACGCTAAAAGAGTTTCTATCTAAGTAATTTATCAGTTTTGAAAGTCTATAATATGTTATTTATGTTCCCATGAAATTTTATTACTTTCGAATCAAAATCTAGTAATCGAGCAAAAAACATTCCTTAAACTTCAAATATTTAAAGCCCCAAAAAGGCTATTAATTTCATTTTGGCATTTTGCGTTGAAAACTTTAAATGTCTGTTCACTTTTTAAATTGTTGGCACCAAATATTAGAGCCCTGAATTATATTTAAAGAAATTAAATAATGAAGAATCTGCATAAATGTATATATGTTTCTCGCATTGTGATAAAACGACGGTACCTACAGCCATCAAACTTTGAATAACGTACGATTCTACCCGCATTATACGGGCATCTGGAAGCCTAAATTTGGGATTTGGAATTTGTTTTATTATCTATTTCATATTCTATAAAACATTTATGAGCTTTTGATTAAGAAACTCAACGATTTCAAAGCGAGCAATAGCCAACACCGTACGGGAAAAAAAAAAACACATTTCTATCCCCAGCGCGAAAGACTGTATCGGTAATTCTAAAGATATACTCACTTTAAAATTATTTTTCGATATTGTTGTTGAACTGAATTTTATGGTTTAAGTACGAAGAAAATGATATTTAATAAATAAAGGTAACACGCAAAATATTAAAAAAAGGCCCTTTTGGGCGTAATGTAAAATCTAAAAGTTTTCATTTTTCTTTCTTTTCTTTCTTTTAATTAATGCAAATAATATTGCAAGTTTGCTGCATGCTAATACTAAAGTCTATCACTCCTTTCTAGAACACGAATTCTTAAGATTCTGTGAATAAGATCTACATTTAGAAAAAACTATTAATCAATGCGTTTCACAATAATTTACACAGAAATGCTCGTCACTTAGTCTCTTAGCATCAAAAACCTTTTTCTAAACTTGTTGTTGTTGATTTTAGTTTGATGCATTTATAAACATTTCGCTCTTCAGTTTGTGCACGGTTCCTAAATGTGATACCCGGTTTTAATGCCAAATATTTCGGTCAATTACTGTCGTATGGAAGTCAAATGTTTTGTGTCTTATATTTCATAAGGAATAGAATGGAATATTTTATAAACTATTAAATATAGGGACCAGAAGAACGTATAAAAAGATATATTTTATTATTTTTATACTATTTATTTTTTTAAATTTAAAAATACTGAAACACGAACATTTGGGCCATTTAAATTTTTTTTATAATTAGAAATATATGTGTATAACCAAGGGTTGAGAAAATAAGGGCCGGGAAAGGACGTTTGTGGACACAGTGAATATTTCTGTCATTTGATTCACAACAATGATTAAGATAAAAATATTATTTTGATCATACAAATTACTAAATTTTATTTTGTAGTCAATATTATTTAGTTGCTCAATTTGAGGATTACTTCATAGCATTCGGTCAAGGATATTATTCTGCCTGTTTATGAAATACCAGGAAATATCAGGAAATTAAAAACTGGATTTCAACAGAAAATAAATTTTCAATAATTTTTAATTAATTCGATTTTTAATTCAAAATCTTGTATAATCAACCCAAAATAACTGTTTTAAGTCGAAATGGCGTAAAGTTAAGACGCAATCAGCATTGCTAAAGAAAACAAAATTTAGAAACAGCACTTTGTGTAAAATAAGTAAAAGTAAAAAGTGCGCCACTGTAATTTCAAAGGTTAACCATAACTTATTTTTTTAGCTGTTAATGAAAAAGGTTTTGAAAAACTTAAATTGCTGTTGCAATTAAACTGAATCATCAATGATTCGATAGTGGGTAATAAATGAGACAATGTTGTAAAGAGAGGACAAGATGCATTGAAATCTTATTATCCTTCGATATGCGCCAACACCAGGTCACTTCATCTGTCTAATTTAAAAATCATCTCTACATATAATAAAATAAAGAGTCTGTATGTGTGTGTGTCTTTCGTTCGTGTTGCGAGTAAGCTAATAGACCCAGGGCCACGAAATTTGGTATATAGGTGTATCTACACAAGAGCCAGTGCACCTCGAAGCGATTTTTTCGAAATTCGAATTAGAATATTTTTTATTTCGTTTTGTGACCAAATCGCGTCATTTTGAGACGTAATGGGCTACAGGAAAGCGAAATTTCACTCTATACATTTCATTTTTACATCGTCGTGAAGCGTAGACACTTAGCTATTTTACGAACTTAAAATAAATTTCGTATTTCAATAAGTCGATTAAATACGAATTTATTTAGGAAGGTGAGCTTAACACCTTTTCAGCCGAATTT
>KK113622.1:10436-79488 GCA_000611955.2 Stegodyphus mimosarum | reverse complement strand
TATAGTAATTCCTTCTAATTCTAACGAATAGCTGCTTTTACTCAAGTTATTCGTTTACACAAGTAAGACGAAATACCTTCGCATTTATTAATTATTGTTAATTGATCGAGGGTTGGTTTGTTCCCGTTGAAAAGTCAACCAATATCCGATCAATGACGATAATTACTTGGTTGATTGATTACTCTTTTATTCTCAACTTTTTCATTATTCATAACTGATGTTTCATTTTACGAAAAAAAAATTCAACATTCAGTTTTAAATACTTATAAGTTACTTCATTCAACTAAAATTCTACTATCTTTCTTAAAGGAGATAATATGCTCAATAATCCATTAGTAAATAAATTATTATTTTATTACTTTGCAGCTTTTGCGCAAGTATTAGATAATTTATTACGATTACTTAATATATTTACTTCAGTCTTTGATATATATATATACATTTAAAGAATTTGCAGGAAAAGCGCTGTACCCGGGATTGAATTCGAACATAAAGCACAATCTTTTTTCATACCATCTCCATGTGACTTCTAAAAACAAATAATAAAAGCAAAATTTTTAATTTTTAATACTGATTTTTTTTTCTAAAACTGAAGATGTAAGGAGGCATAGATAAAACACGTCACAAAAGTGATCGTAGTGATTTCAGTCAAATTTCATAAGTGAAATTACCGTCTACCACATTTTTTTTATTTTCGCATTTTGTTGACGTTTAAAAATTGCTTGGCTTTATTTTTGCTCGCTTATTTCGTTATACTTTATTTTTTTATTTAAACATAGCTCGTATGTGTAAGGAAACAACGAACAGCATTCGAAAATTCATCATTTTTCATCTTAAGGATGGAAATTTGGCTCGACATATCGCTAAATTAGGAAATTTATCCCATTCTACGGTGCAGTAGGTGATAAAATGCTTTAACGAAGAAAATAGGATCTAAAATAAAGTAATAAGAGATTGTCCGGCAAACAATCTCAACATGATCAGAGATTTATAGTCAGGAAATCTGGGAAAAATCCATGTTTGTGTTTTAAAGATTTCTACAGAATGCACTGAAAAATGTTCTATTTCAGTTTCACTTAAAACTGTTCGACGCGTACCCAGATTAGCTGGATTACGTGTGCGCTCTGACCGAAGAAAAATTTTTGGAAGTGCAAAAAAATAGAAAGCTTAGGCTTTTCTTCCCAAAATCAATGGTAAATAAGCGCGAAGCGTATTAGAATCATGTCTTATTTGCAGATGAAAACAAATTTAACATATTTGATTCCGACAGGCTTGTAATTGTATGGAGAATAAGAAAAATTAGAAGCTTAATCCCAAGACCTTGGTTGGTACAGTAAAGCTTGGCGATGGAGGTGTTCTTGTGTGAGGGTGCATGTCAGTATCAGGCTTAAATAATTTAGCATTTATTGACGGCCTGATGAACCATACTCTTTATTTAAATATTTTAAAAGATAATTTAAAATTATCCTCCCAAAGTTTGGATACTGAAAACAACTTTATTTTTTATTAGATAACGATTCTAAGCGCACGACCCTCAACTTTCTCCTTTTAGGTGTCTATAATTGCCCACAAGTTCTGAAAACACAACCTTAGTCACCAGATTTAAATCCAAGAGAACATATCTGGAGGGAATTAGAGGTTAGAGTACGAAGACACAACATTAAAACAAAAAACAAACTAAAAACAGTAATGATGGGAAGAATGGATGAACATTGATGCAGATATTACAAGAAAACTGGTTAACTCTATGCCCAGACGTTGGAAAGCTGTCATAAATACTGCAGGATATACTACAAAATACTAGCTGACAGAAATAACAGCAATACCTACTAATATGTGCAGATTTCTTTAAAGCGTACGAAGACCTTTCGTGAGGTAACTTTTCTGTTACTTTTTTTGCTATTGATTTTCCAAAATATTAGTTTTTATTAATGAATGAAGCAATATTTCACTGAACTCGTAAATGTACGAACACTTTTGTGAACCACTGTATTGCTTCTGTTCAGACATATGATATGTCGTGCATTTAACACAGTTAAAACATTTGAGTACACTATCCTCTACTTAGCACAGTTTATTAAAGAATCATAACCTAGAACAACTATGAAATCTCTATTTAACAAGTTAGAGAGTTTATTTAACTGAAAGAGACCACAAATGGAATACAAATCAAAATAAGCAGTCTTGAAAAGTATTTAAATCGAAGTGCTGAATTAAAGAATTTGCAAGCAACGCATTTATAAGTTTTAAAGAACTTCAGGCTTACCTATTAGGCAATATTATCAGGAGTATATTCCATAAAGTAAAGGTAATATGCTGAAACGAATGAAGCACAAATACAATGCAAGTACAAAATCTTTTTAAGACTTCTTACGTCTGAACTTGAGTAGAATCCTCTCTTGCGAATATATATCGTTTGGTGTTCGTTTGTTTTTTTGACGTTGTCGAGTTTCAGAATGCAAGTATATATATATATGTAAGAAAACTAATGCATATATTTAAGAAAAAAAATTTATTCTACCAATGTATATATATAAGAAAAATAAAAAATATGTAAAAGATTAAATTAGCAACGTAAATTTCCCTACTCAATTCTAAAAATAGTAACCTCTCTTTGCACTGCGTCATTTCTAGGTTAATCCATGTCATATGACTCTTGCATAATTCTGATGATGTAAATGGAACCAATAATAATTTTGCAGAAGTATTAACTCTCCAATCAAAATGCATTGAGAACCAAAACTAACTCAGTCTGAATTAAGATTTCGCCCTGAATGTAACGCACTTGCTCGCTACTCTTCGGCCTAGTTGGACTGCTCTCTGCTGCAAAGTTATCAAAAATGGAAACCTGTTGAAATAGGCACAAATAATGTGCCAAGTTGTTTGTGGCCGCAATATGTTTACTGAAAATAAATGAAGATTTAATATACCTGGACTGCCAAATTTCTCATTCAGTGTGGATCTCAGTATTCTACGACGAAGACTTGCTTTTATTATTTCATATATACATGTATTCTACGACTTGCTTTTATTATTTCATATATATATATATATATATATATATATATATTGTAAAAATTTGCATTTCAGTGAATTTTCAAGGTAAAGTAAAGCGTAAAATCGCGAGGATTTTGAAATTAAAAAGGCCATTCGCGAAATTATTTCAAAACTTCTGAAGCGCTTGTATTTACCATCTGCGCATAACCTCAAATTTTGCCATAGCACGAAATATCGCACCGCCTTAAGCTGATTATAGTCAAATCATAAATAGCCAGTAACCAGTGGCCTAAACGGTTACCACTGCCTTTTATTTTCCTTTTAATAACGATTTTAAATTTGATGCGTAGCTCTATACGAATGGGCAAAGGTCCTGACAGACGCCAGCGTCCTTCGGTTTAATTTTGGCTTTAAAACACCTTCCAGAATCTTTGAAATGGTCAGTTGTAACGCTCCTATTATACCGCATAGACACTGCATACGTAGAAACTCTTCTATTTTCTGGAAGCATAAGATCTTTAATTTTCCTTTTGTGTGGCTGAAGGTCAGTAGCAGTTTATGGTGTAACGGAATTTGGGAATGCATTAAAAGATCTTTATTTTCTAAACTAACTGAGACTGAACTATAACTGTATGATTAAATATAAGACATACTGAAAGCTTTTAAAGCAATACAAACGTTTCTTGATAATTTATTGCACTGTATTATACAGGCACAATAAATTGTCAAGAAGTATGTTTATACTTTTAAATCATTAACTTTGTTAGTTAGTTAACTTTGTTAGTTTAATTCACTGGGCAACGGTGATGAACAGCAGCTTTGACAGGCAGCCACCTCTGTTCAAGTTTTATTTTAACAAACTATTTTGTTGATACAAATTTAAATGCATTTTCATATTGTATCTGTTTTATCCTCAATTTTATAGATCTGTAAATTTATATTTTGCTCAGTGCGAGCTTAGTAATATATTTGACTTTATAAAACTAAAATTAGTTGGTCCTGTAAACGCTTGCTTTGTCTTCAATTTCCAAGACAAAAAATGTCTATGCGAACAGTTTCAAAGAAGAGTTTTCGAGATTTCTCGAACAGTTTTTCTCGAGAATAACTTACGAAACAGCGACGGGTTAGTCGGTTAGCGTTAGTCGGTTTTTTGAATCAGTTCGCAAATAGAATGTTTGCGAACTGATTCAAAAAACCGACTAAGTGAACAAACAACGATTCGACAAAACTGAGTGGTAGCTCCTTCGAAGCAAGGGAAAGAAAAGCGCCAGGAGAGTCTAATTTCCTTTTTAGGGAAGAAAAAAATGTTCAGCCTTCAGTGTTAAAAGGGCTTTCATAGATAGAGAAATAGAACATTTTTTTAATTCTTCAATTTTATTGTTCTATATAGGAAGAAGGTTTTGGAGAATCTCAAAGCTACATTTGAGAGAAATCGATACAGGGAATTATGGGTTGATAGAGTTAATTTTTACGATCATTCCATTCTTTTCTCTCTTAGCTCCATCCTCGCACATTGCTCTTGATTCCCTCTCCGTTCTCGATCTTATTCATCAAGTTTATTATTAATAACCACCGAGTAGTAGAAAAAACCGATTCAGCTCAGTGAGAGACCGTTATAATTCTTATCTGATTTTATAAAAGAGTAGTATTATTCACATCTCTCAGATAAATGTAAAACATTCTTAAACTACACTTTTAAGTATACTCTTTATAAGTGAATTAACAAATCTCGGCTTATAGACGGAATTCACAAATAAGAATAGAAAACAAAAATTTTTGTAATAAATTGCATTCTATGTTTTTTAACTGCAATACCTTTTTTTCCTCAGGTTGGAACTACGCTATGTTAAAAGACGTTATAATAACTCGCGTGTCTGGAAACAAATTTGGTGGCAATGTTCGTGGATATCCTTCCAATGGGCAAGACGCACCCGGCAACAGTTTAGATTCAGGGGAGAATGCAATTTACAGAGATCGCAGGCCGTCCCATACGGATGCAGTCACAGCTCATGACGTTGCGCAGCTGGTATTTAGTGATGGGTAAGTTTACGTTGATGCACAAAATTCACACCTGCAGGATTAAACTCAGCATAGCGCCAAATGTTATGCTTTGGTCGAGTGTGGGAAAATTTTGGTATGCGTTTCTTGATAGCAGTGTTCTCCAAACATTTTGGATAATCGCTTCTTTGTTTGAACTTTTATATAACGCTTTTTACTCTTTTTATATAAATATTTAATTAACATTGTATAATTAATATACAATCTATTTGCGCATATTTTCGAATATAAACTAATCCCTCTGTCAGCCGAGATGCAAGTCCTTGACTGTAAAATTTTATCCAAAACTTAAAACCCATTCATAAACCGAATTTAAAATTGTCCTATAAATCGAAATATATATATCGTCAAAAGCTGAAATAATTGATCGCCTAATTTAACTGTATTTATCAGGTTACTTGAAGTTGAGTGATAATTCCTTAGTGATTCGAGAAATGGACCATAAACCATCGCTCTATCGTTCAAAAAAATTTTGCATGAACAGAGGACGATGACTCTTGAAGAGAAAGACTACCGAGAAATGCTCGAAAATTCTGAGTCGGATACTAGCAATCAAGTGATGTTCATCAATTTGGCAAATGCATAATATGATTTCAGTAAAATAAAAATAATGCTTTTCAGTTAATTTCAACTATTAGTACTTTTCCCACTGCTGATTTTTCTGATCGAAGTCATTTTGAATTCTGTCTCTCTGTATATACATGCCGATACTCAAATTTCAGTAGCGAAGTGTCCATTGAAGTTTTTTGTCCTATACACATAAATATATCGAAATTCATTATTTAACTGCACGTTAAAATGACATCTTCATTTAATATTTATTATTTCTTTAAAAAATGACCAGTGCAAATAAAACAGAAGCTAATATTTTTATTTCCACGTTAATTAATTAACTTAATGAATTTTAAAATTAGATGTCTTTAAGCCTAATAATAATGATAATGATAATGTATTTATAAATGCTATTAGTATTACAATAATAACAATAACATTTCAAGGTATTAAGAAGTGTAAAACTTAATGCTTTTTTATATGTAACATACTCAAAGCATTGAACAAATTATATCTAAACGTAATTTAAAATTGAACCTTCTTGAAATTTAATATTCCCTCTACATATAATAAAAAAGCTCATAAGAGAGAGATGTTCTTGATTTTGAAAAAGACTGAATTTAAAGAAATACTATGCAATTCAAAACTATTTCAAAAAGTAATCTTTCCATAAAGTTCTGTTTAGGTTTCCACAATCTGTAGCAGACTGTATTTAAAGATTAAAGAATGAGATAAATTTTATTTGAAAATGAATTAAAAATCAAATTGGTTTTATAGATTACGCTTTTCCAGAGACATACCACTGCTTTTTCACAGTGCAAAAATATTGTATTATACACTATAAACTAGAAATCCGTCATTAAAATAGGGAAACGAAATATGTAAACTCTTAATCTACACAAGATTCTTTTTTTTAACATTCGCAGTGCATTTGAAATCAGTTACTTTATACTTTTCGTTCTACAGGTTTTTACTGAATTTTCTTATTTGTCATACTTCAGCCAGGAGAACATAGTACAGAACAGTTATTTCCTTTAAAATGCAAAACGTTTTTTGTGCAACTAAGATCACTTTGATGTTGATGTTTGTCTAATCTTAATTTGTATACTGAGGCATTTCTCTTCCTTACAAGACCTCTTTATTTGATGTTTTTGTTCTTTTCGGAGGGACAGGAAAAAATAAGTCATTTTACATTCTTTCAGCTGCCGGAATCCGCTTTACAGACCAGTGGCTCCCCTCCATCCTCAAAGAGACCCTCAAAATCCTTTGGTGGTCACCTTCAACTTCAAAGCTTTTATGTTTCAGAACATGCTGGATGGCGAATCACTCCGTCTCTCTGTTCAAGTGGTGGCATGCGTCGAATTAGCCGACTGCCAACAGGTAATGCATTATCTTTCCTCCGCCTGATAGGGATGAAATATTGGGGGCTGAAGTTCCTAATATATATTGTCTATTATTTATTACTACTTACCGTCTGCCACAATGATCTCCCGAAATCTGGCTGGCTATCATTTTAGTAGTGACTTTTGAGTGGCATACATATTTCAATAACCAAAATCGTCCCATTTCATTTGTCATTCTGAAGTGCAAATAATATGGTCATACCTTTTTGAGAAAAGACACACGGTCACTGCGACATCTCAACATCTAAAAGTAATTACAGCATTTCTCGCAGCAAAGAGTCGATGACACTGGTAATGTAATTTAGAGATTCTAAGAAGATGAAACTACAGCAAATGCTTAGCAAATGAATTTGGACAGCACTTTGAGGAAACATTTTATCACATCTCATTTCATAAGGTGATGATACTGCATGATGTAACTCATCACTCGCTAGATCTGTCGCCGATCTTTCTGTTTGTCGCCAACCTATTTTCTTTGGGGTTACTTTAAGCATATTTCTTTGCACATGGTTACAAACAACTGAAGAATCGAAGGATGCTATTTGTTATGATTAACAAGGTAATCAAGGTAAAGAAGGTTTACCTTTTCTGAGGATCATCTTTCTCGTTCTTCTCCAAAGGTATATCCGGGAATATTTTATTGATTGCACGCATCAAAGGCACTACTGATCTCAAAAAAGAGAGGCTTCTAATATAATAAGATACGTTTAATTTACATTACTAACTAATTACATTCACGACACAGAGAGAAGATACTGGTTACATCTTTAACTCAAACGTCCATTACGAGTTCTAAAGTTCAGTTATAGTTCTGTTTCATTTTGGCTGCGCGCATGCGCAAATCACGTGGTGTTTGGTAACAGTTTTAACCGCGAGAGTTTCAAAACTATTCGTCTTGAAATCGCGATAATACTGGAGGCAGCAATTAGAATTAGAAGTACAGTTCAGAACTTCAGGCTAGGTTTCAAGAGTCTACGGCTCGTGATAACGGGTATTTCGACGATATTATTTTTACAACAAAATAATGGCTAAATAGCCGATATCCTTTTGCACAATCGTGAGATAAAAATTCAGAACAGGAGTTTGCCTGTCTTATTTCTGTTTTAAAATAAAAAAGATCGTTGTCATCAGACCATGTATGAAATATGTTAATAGTATTTTGAAAATCAGCATAAAAGCGGGATCCTGTATACGCCGATTCAATAATTGCCTTTTTTATGCTCATAACTTGTAGTTCGTTTCTTGGTGTGTGTGCTTTGTTTGCATATGGTGTCCTTTTCTTTGAATTAGTACGCATTAAATATTTCTAATTCTCTCCTATATACTCTTAGCATTTTAGTGCATAATTTACAAACCTTGTATTTTTTTCCCGCATAATTATCAATGTATTTCCTAAATTCATAAAATGGAATCTCATTCAGGAATTCAGTTCTGACAGTCTCCCAGACTCGGTATAGTTCCTTTTGCATATGCAATTCAAGACCATGAATTCGATCCTTCAGAATTCTAACTGACGCCATTTATACTTTTTCCCGTGAGGATAAAAAGAGAAATGTAATGGCCAAAATATATAGTCCCAGCCCCAGCCAAATTAATATATTCAGGAAATGTTGAGGTGGAGTGTAAGGTGTCTTCACCGAAGGTGGCTTTCTCTGTTACATTGTCTGTTTCTCTGTTACATTGTCATCTCATTGTGTTTCCTGCTGTGGTCCACCTCCGACTAGTATGACATAGTTACGAGAGACATGCTGGGCACTGAAGATAATTTTCCGGTTTTTTGGTTTTGAATTTAACTGTTAGACTTTCACTGGCAATGAAATTCACCAGATTTAAATTACGTAACTTAACAAGAAATTGTTTTTTAATCTGCCTCATGGGAGAAAAACCACCAGCAGCCGTGCGTATAAGACCGACGAACAGTGGTAGAACCGAGTTCAAACCTCAACGAACGAGCTAACTGCATATACGTTTTCGTCGTTTTCTTTTGTACAAAGATAATATGAGCTTAGAAAGCCCTTCATGAAGACACGTCTGCCCTTAACGAATTCGCCCTATTTTGCTTCACCATAATAAAATAAAGCAAATTCAATTGCGAATAGCGTTGTATAATATCCAAAAAATAAATTAAAAAAATATTAAAAACAACAATTGATTAGATTACCTATTTATATTAGAACACGTGTTTATATTCTCTTACTTTTTTATCGTATAAATCCTTATTTAATCACGTTTTTCAGAAATGGTATCCAGCGCATACAGTTTGCATCTTGATTTCGAAAGACTAAAATTAGTAAAAAGAAGGGAAAATTGCGGTAAATATGAAATCGATAAAGCATTTCTTCGGTTAAGAAACAAGATTAGATAGAGTTCCCATTCGCTCCGTTTTTACCACTAGAGTTCAGATTTTTAATAAATCTCGGTTTTATACTAAATGTCCTATTTCTTGACGTCTACGTTTTCTATAAAGAAAATATATAAGCAAACAAAACTGTATTTTGAAACTTCAATAACCTCTGCAAAAATTTCGAAATATTAAAAAATTAAAACGTGAAAAAAATACAGAAATTTAAAGCATGATTCTATACCAGTTACATAAAATGTGGTTTTTTATGCCAAAAGTTACTTAGATATTGCTTAAAATTCTACTGATTTCGAGGAAGAAGTTTTATTTTATTGCTAAGCAAGAGGCAACTATGCCACGAAATAATACAGTTTCATTCAAAATTTAAGCCAATCTGGGATAGTTTTTTTAATTTAATTTTTAACCTAATTTTACACAAGTGTTGCGTATTTCTAAAGATGTAATTTTTTGTGAATATGTTTGTGATTCAAAATTCTTTTTCAAAGGAAAAGACATATTAATTATTGTATATATTTCTATAGTAAATAAGTGCCCTATTTGAATTATAGAGTAATATACGATGGTATTCCATTATCTTCGCGTAATATGCTTTAACGTAATATTGCAGATAATAGCGAGAGCAATTTGTAATACGATGTTTTTGTCAAACTACACATGTAATACACATGTAATATAATACAAATAACCTAAGCAATGTTGTGTTTCTCAAATATAATTGCTGAATAGCTCGCAATTATCACTCGCATTACTAAATTACTTTCATTACCTTAATTAAAGTACTTATTAAATGTACTGTACGTTGCGTTGTACAATTAGAGTGCATTCTCTTCTCTCTAGAAAAATAGAAAGATATTCTGATGTTTTGGTCAGTCCTAAATGACAACTATAGGGAAGGTTCTGGCGAGGGCATTGCTCGTTTTTCATCTCTCCTGCTTTAAAAAAAATACCTTATGTCTCTATAAAGTTATGAACCAATTATTTCTTTAATTTCAAAACTTTTTTCGAAAAATCCTTATTAAACAATTAACACTGTAACCAGAGATACTATATCAATGGATAAGGAAAACATGATGAAATAGATCTATTTCTTGTTTCCTTAATTTTAACATAAATTCGATTTGTCTCAGGTTTCTTTAAGTAAAACTGGAAATGCTTCCGTTTGAAAAGAAACAAACGTGGGAAACGTGATTAAACTCAACATAATACCTCTCAAATGAATAGTTATAAACTAGTATGAAGCGAACCATACTGTTTCAGATCAATTAACATGCGGTTTTATGTACCAACTAGGTCAACATTTTACAGCATGAGCACGAAACGATGTCTTAGTACACTCATAGTATCGTTTATCGTTCTGTTATCCTTTCTGTAGGTATTTTGTCCAGGAGATGGTCAGAGAGGTGTTGGAAAGAAACGCAAACGCAGGGAATATCAGTCAATCAATTCTACACATTGGGACGATCCGTTGGTGAAGAACTTTACAGAAGATTTTCAGCTGACTGTCACGTTCGGAGGATTCGCTAAAAGTAAGTTCTATTTTCAAGATTTAACACTGCACGAATTAATTACATAGAGTCTCTAAAGTTCCAGCAAATACTAAAGTTTTATAAGTTATCGGCTCACTTCACACTAGAGAACTCATTTCGTGATTCGAATTTTGATTTGTGGGAATATTATACTTCAGTTCAACATTTGCGCATATGTCGAGATATTCATAAACTGAAGACTGCACATGCCTCAAAACATTGCCAATATATTGCGAAACTTAATTCTAGAATTGAGGTGATCGAATCTTCGAACCCCTTAAATCTGGAAAATGATTCTAAATTCTAAATCCCCAGTTTTCTTCCTATTTTCTTCATTCAAATTTTTCGAATTCTAATCTTGAAATGATCAAACACTTTGGCTTAGAAATATGGCTTAAAAATGAACTGACCCTTAATATTGTTCTGCGCCATCAAAGTGTCAAAATTTATCGGGCAATGTATTCAAAATCCGAAATGCTGCGGCATGGCGACAGTAGGTGTTTCACCAAATCCCACATATGCTAGATAGGGAAATCTTCAAAGCCTTGGAAATATCTAGGTAGGATCTATACCATTTTGGGAAAACCTTCTTCAAATCGTATCTTGTCATGAAGATGTGCCACCTTGATTGGTATGCTGATTGCCGTACCGATGGGCCCGGGTTCACTCGTGTAGAAGGCATGGCGTTTCTACAGGCATAAGAACGCTGCCTGTAGAAACTCGAGAGACCAGCCGAAAGCCTCTCGAGCGGTTTGGTGGTAAAAAAAGAGAGGTGGACGACCCTAGGACAGTCTTCCGGCACGTCCTCCATCACATCGGTGTAGAGCTGCACCTTTAATGTGGTGGGGCTCTATCTGTGCAATCAGAGGTGAAATTCTGGTATGTTTCTCACTTGTACCTTTCATAAAGAAGGCAAAACCTTTGTACAAAGCGGCTACTTTCAGAAAACTTTGCAAAGATACTTCGGCATAATGATACCCTCACTTTAATAAAGATCAGCTTCTAAATTGTAAAAAGCAACTTTAATAAAATTGTGGGCACTTAGCTACCGAGAGGATACTAAGGTGTAGGTTTTTAATTTTTTGTTCAGATTAATAAAGCAAACGAAAATTCTAGCATAACGGTACCCCCACATAAGGGTACCTGTACCCTTTAAAAAAATTGCTTTTGAGTGATTTTAATATTGGCAGAATTAAAGCTTTATGTCAAGTCACTTTTATAAAATCTTCTGTTTTCTCGAACAGAGGGCAACATGCATAAAAGTGTCCGTACTCTTATGATAAAGCACTATTATAAAGGGATCCTTCTAGGTCGTGTAGTCGGTCACTACCCGGCTGAAATATCGCACCTGCTTGAACCTCGCCTGCCTAGAATGGGAGTATATGGGAACAGCAGAATCTCATCATATAATTAGCCATCAACGTTCCACTAACGTGGAATAACTTGTGACTGTCCATGCAGCAGTGCTTTCAGTGGAGGAAGATCCATGCAGAAATATCTACTATAAGTTCAGCTTTATCTGGTATATTTCGAATAGCCCTAGTACCACAGTATTATTTTTGTATGATTTTAATTTCTTTTGAAGGAAGTCTTTCTCTTTTACATGAAAAATCCACATTTTAAATGTAAATTTCGTTTTCATTTTTAGCGCCAATTGTGTCATCGGCTTCTGACGTAAAGATGATACCCAATTCCATGAGTGGCGACTGTAAAATCATTTTAATATCTGTATCCAGTGCTGCAATTTTGTTCTGCCTCGCCACCACTTCGGCTGCTGCCATTGCGTTAGGAAGTAAAAGAAAAGGCGTGCTGGCGCCATCTGCCGACGAACTATCGAAAACCAGGAAGAGTTTGGAGAGATCTCGGCGAAGGAAATAAAACTAGTACTGTTTTTAAAATGTTATCTAAGTGAAAAATGTATATTAAAACGATAATCCTATATTTTCCAATGCGAAATAAAGTTAATATTTTACACCTATCTTCGTGTCTTTCTTTTCAGGATTTGGTTTTAAAATGAAGCAGTTCGATTATCGCAGATTACCAGAGCTCGATCATCGCTTAGGCGCCCTAAAATCTCGGCCTAAGACCCCAGATTTTAGGGATCTTAGAATGCCATGATACTTCACCATAATCTTGATTTTTCATTACGCAGATGAAGAAAGTGGGTGTGAAGGGATTCTGAAAAACTGATGTGTCTAGTTAAAAGCATTATTTATTAATCTTACAACAGTATAAATGTAAGCAGAGTTGTTAAGATTTCCATATCTTATTTGCAAGTTCTTCATTTTGTAACAGTGTTTCTCCTGTACATGAGAAGATTAATAAATAATATTATTTTATTTAAATAAATGAAAAAGTAAACTTAAATTAGCAGTAAAATAGCTGATGCTTGATTCTCGAATATCTTTTTGCGATAAATAAAATAATATTATAAATAACATTATTAATGAATAAATAAAATTATTAATGAATTTCTCGTGGATTCTTCTAGAAAAACAGAATAAAGCTTTTGTTCTCGTGGAAAGAAAAATAATGAGAAAGCTTAGATCCTAATCTTAACAAAGTACTGTTGAGTTATCTAATTACAGGAACAGTTTCTTCAGAAGAACTCCAGGAAATTGTCTAAGGCACGACAAGTTACCTGCATATGAGGAAAACTGCTTCCGTAAAGAAAATTTTAAGGGAAAATCGCTAGTATTAACATTGCGCATGGAGAAGGAGGGGAAAGAGAAAACTCTGCTGTAAGCCTTCTTCCTGTAAACCAAAACTGGTGCTCGAACTTTCAACAATCTTCTGTTGATGAATCGAAATGCTTCAAGTTCAGCTTCAGTTAAGAATCAACATCCGAACAAATAGAAAAATTAAAACTTTGCCTACCATGTATACGAGTCGAAATCCCTTAGAACGTCTTTCACGAAAACATCCAGATAGCCCTTGTGACCTTTTACTATGTGACTTATAACATCTCACATTGTAAATTTTCTTTCTTGTAGGATTTTAAATGTTATTTATAGATAACATCAAAGAAGAGTATTTTTGTTTATTACTTAAATTTTTCTATTTCTTTTGTTACTTTCACCGTGAATTCTGGCTATAGCAACCCGGTGCTAATAACTATTGTGACCAGAAATTAACTTCAAATCCTTTTGTGACTGCTATCTATTAATAGATACATGAATTAAATATCTGAGTGAAAGGTGATATCAAAACAACAACAACAAAAATGTAATAAAATTTAAGAAAAGAATAATTTATTACGTATTATAAATAAATATAACTAAAATATGAAAATAAAATAAAATAAAATAATAAATAAAATTGTCGGGTCTAATAAATAAAAGAATATTTTATATCATCATTCATTTTTATATTTATATTTGCATCTTTTTCCTTCCCCCCAAAAAAAACATGTTTAATGATCTCTTACTGTTATCTATGGAAAAGCAGACTACTGCGAATCTAGCATCTCAAGTTAATTTTATATTATCCTATTACTGCCATTTTTGAACAGACGTATAAGCTAAAAGAAACACGCTTTCGAAAGTGAGGGATATGTTGCTGCTGCCATCTATGGCAAACATTTAGAACTAAGTTACAATAGTTGAATTTTCCACTTTTAACATTTTCTTGTTTGCTCCCCATTTATTTCACGATAAAACCTATTTTTATGATAAGTATAGAATTATCGAATATTATTAGGTCTATTATTTCTGTAAAGTCGTTATTAGTCCAAATGCCTGATTATACGACTTGTTCGGAACTAGTACCTATTATCAAACACGCTGGATTTTCAGAATAAGATTCCTCACTTTTCCTGTTACAAGGACAGGATTCATAAATGTACTTATATTTGCATGTATGTGTTCATGTATGTATGTACCTATGTAAACACGTACGTGTGTGTATGCATGTAGTACACACACATATATGTACATTCGTGAGTAAAACGTGCATACATTACATACATTTCTGAACCCGGACCCGATAACAGAACAGTAATTCAATAGTGCGGCAAAATAATTTTTTTAAGCGTTATTGAATACCCTGAGGAATTAAAATAACTTCATATAATAATTTCGAAAACGTATTAACGGATTATCAAATAAATTCATTTGTATTTCAGTTATATTTAATCATTTGTTTGCATTCAATCCATCATTGTTATCATTGCATGAAGTCTTGTAATGTGAACTTCGAATGTCGTTTGCTTAAGAGACCTTTTTTCACTTTAAATGAAAGAAAAGAAATCATTTCATAGAACATGAATATTCGTTATTTTTTGTATATTACGAGGCATATTCGGAAACTAAGTACCGTTTTGAAAAAAAATAGTAAAACAATTTTTTCGAATCCAATTTTATTTTTACATGAAAATACATGTCTTAAACTATTTTTCAACATAGTTTCCGCCAATGATCAAACACTTCTCATAGCGGGTGACCAGTTTTTGTATACCATCGTCAAAGAAACTTCCCGCCAGTTTCGATAACCACGACTCCACAGCATTTTTCGTGTCATCGTCAGATCCAAAGCGCTTGCCACCAAGCTCGCGCTTCATGTGCAGGAACAAGTGATAGTCGGACGGCGCCAAGTCCGGGCTGTACGGCGGGTGATCGAACTGCTCCCAATGAAACTGTCGAATTAACGATTGAGTGACACCAGCAGTATGGGGCCGAGCATTGTCATGGAGCAACACAATTCCTTTACTGAGCATTCCTCTTCGTTTGTTTTGAATGGCACGCCTTAGTTTTGTTAAAGTCTCACAATATCGTGCCGCATTAATGGTTTCACCTCTGGGAAGAAATTCAGTAAGCAAAACGCCTTTCCTATCCCAGAAGACAGTGCACATGATTTTTTGTGATGACATTGTCACTTTGAACTTTTGTTTTTTCGGAGAATGAGTGTGTCTCCACTCCATCGATTGTTGTTTCGATTCTGGTGTGAAATGACACACCCAAGTTTCATCACCTGTCACAATTTGGTTTAAAAAGTTTTCTCCCTCATCACTGTGCCGCGTGAGAAATGTCAGGGCACTACATAGTCGCTTTGTTTTGTGAACATCACTGGGCATTTTTAAAACCCATCGGGAAAACAGTTTGCGATAATTCAAGCGGTCAGACACGATTTCGAACAAAACAGTACGTGAAATTTGTGGAAATGCCTCCGAAAGAGTTGTCATTGTGAAGCGTCTGTTCTCATGAATTGCTTCATCAACTTTCCTTACCAAATCATCGGTGACAACAGAAGGCCGACCACTCCGAGCCTCGGCGTGGACATTTGTTCGACCTGCATTAAACATTCTTACCCACTTTCTCACCATTTCATCACTTATCGCGTATTCACCGTAAACTTCTGTCACTTGACGATAAATTTCGGCCGGTTTAACATTCCTCGCATCCAAAAATTTAATTGAATCGTACAGTCAGCGGGAGAACTAATTGTCTTAAACATTTTGAATGTGCACAGCAAACTGAAAACACAACATAGAGCAACCAAAATGGCGACAATTGAAAGTCAGTGAACAAGAAAGACTAGTGCGCATGCGCGGGACGCCTACCACAGCGCTGCGACGGCGCTAGAATGAAACGGTACTTAGTTTCCGAATACGCTATGTATATATATATACTTTTACAGTGAATTTCGCAATTCCATTTAATATTTCATATTAAACCTCATATATTAAACCAAATATTAAATTATATTACATTAATATATTAAAGCAACCTCAGAAAGTAAGCTTCGTTTAATATTTTTCTCCGTTACTCTGCATATCGTTTTCTACCTACTGATTCAATATCATTTGAAGTATAGTGTCATCATCTAACTCTTACGCGATTAGTTCATTTTTAAAATTGCTGAAATTTCCGATTATAGCCAAAAGAAATGCTGGTAAGATCACTTTTCGCAGCAATATGAATGAAAAGGGTGCCAGGTCAGGTGTACAGAAATATTGTGTGCCAGATTATAACATGTTTTTGCATTGCACTTGAAGCTTTTGTGCGTTCAGTTTTTTATTTATTTTATTCCTTGTAAAGAAACATATTTTTATTAAATTAACATTTGCTAAAAATTTTTAATAATAAAAGAAAAATAAAATCATTCAGTTTTAAACATTTTATTATGTTCATAAAATGTGTAAAATAATTCTTAATGCAGTAATAAATAAGGAAACTATAAATCTTTATTTCATTTTATAATTAAAACAAAATGCAATTTTTTTATTTATTAAATTTATATTATTGTGTTTTACTATTTTTAATCTTAGTCATAAAAGAAATGCTGCCACTTTTTTGAAAATTTAATTTTTAAAAATTGAAAAATCATTAAAAGTAATTGAAAAGTAGCAAATAAACTAACAAAAACGTAAATGAGGAAAATAAGAACAAAAAATTGGAGCAATATTCTCTATTGCTCCAATTTTTTAGCAACAGCAAATGGCCTGAAAAAGAAAAAGAGAGGGAAAATTCCAAAATCTTGTAGCCTTTTTATCTATGCAGGATCATCTAATATAATTTTTAGTCCAAATGGGATTTGTTTCTGAGGGACTATTGTTTTCATTTTGCGATTTTTCGTCTAATCACTCTGAATGTCCGTTTCACTTTTCAAACTGTTGCTAACAAATATTATCGCCCTCTATTATATTTGAAGAAATTAAATAACGAAGGATCTGCATAAATGTGTGCATATTTCTCGCATCGTGATAAAACCTAGAGCCATCAAATTTTGAATGATGCAATCCTACTGCGAATATGGGCATCTGAAAGCCCAAATTTGAAGTTTGGAAGTTGTTATATTATCGATTTCATATTTTGTAAAACTTTAACGAATTTTGGATCAACAAACTCAAGGATTTCAAAGCGAGCAATGGCAACGTTGTATAGAAAAAAACATTTTTATCTCCAGCGAGTGAGTCTGTGCATGGGAAATTCTAAAGATACGTATTCTCAGTTTAAAATTATTTTGCGATATTGCTCTTGAACAGAGTTTTATGGTTTAAGTGCGAAGAACATGATATTTAATAAATAAAGTTAACACACAAAATGTTAAAAAACGCGTCTTTGGACGCAATTTAAAATCTGAAACCTTTCAAATTTTCTTTTTTAGTCCAAAGGGGCTTTGTGTTTCAAGGACAATTGTTTTCGTTTTTGCGATTTTGCGTCGGAAACATTAAATGTCGGCTCACTTTTCAAACCGTTGACACCAAATATTGCAGCCCTGTATTATATTTAAAGAAATTAAATAATGAAGAATGTGTACAAATGTATGTATGTTTCTCGCGTTGTGATAAAACGACGGTACCTAGTGCCATCGAATTTTGAATGACGTAATCCTACAGCGAATATGGGCATCTGGAAGCCCAGATTTTAAATTTGTTTTATTATCGATTTCGTATTTTGTAAAATTTTAACGAATTTTTGATTAACAAACTCAAGGATTTCAAAGCGAGCAATGGCAACGTTGAACAGAAAAAATTTTTTTATCTCCAGGGCGTGAAACTGTGTATAGGAAATTCTAAAGGATATGCTCAGTTTAAAATTATTTTGAGATATCATTCTTTAACTGAATTTCATGGTTTAGTGCCAAGAACATGATATTTAATAAATAAAGGTAACACACAAAATGTTAAAAACACGCTCCTTTCCTTTCGTTTTTTTTTTAATATTTTTTGTTACATAATAGCTTTAAATATTAATTCATAACGCAAATGGTTGCCTTTATAGTTTGCATTTGTGTTCATAGATGGCAGCAAAACAACGATCACATAGCAACTGCGAGGTCGTTGTGTTTAACACTGTGATTAGGATAACGAACGAATTGTTTAAATTAAACACTCCCACTTTTTTTTTTCCCCAAACACCTGTTTTAAAGAAAAGGTTACAGAACACAGCATAATTATAATAATAACAGCACATAAATAAGGAGAGACAAAGAATATGAGCAAAAGTTTGAAAAATTGTTTATTACATTTGTCTATTTTTGCATTACATTTATTTCTAATGTTAGACATATAAATAACCTTTCAGAAGCAAAATCACTGATTCTAATTGCACAAAAGTTCGATTTTAATGAACATGATGGCTGCACTTTGACATACTCATGCAATTTTTCTAATATTTGGAATAAAAATACTTAATTTTTAAATCACCTCGTTACAAATACTCAACTACTTTCTCAAAGTAGTAGTTTCCATTCTAGTTCTGCTTTCTTCGTATTTTTTATTGTGTTTTTTTCCCCGTTCTTGTATTTTACTTTTTTTATATTGCACTTAGTGCTTAAAAAACTTATATACTTAAAACAAATATAATCAATTTAAAAAGGATTAAATTATCTTTGGATAATTTTTTTCGTATATTTATTTTATATTATTTCTTCCATACTGCATGATGCAGCTTTATATCAATAAAAAATTAATTAACAATTTTTTAATAAATACTGTAACCAACGGAATCTTAATAATGCCGATCAATTGCCTGTGCATATTCGGCTATTGGAACCTCAGTCGACCCTCTTGATTACCACTGACTTCCTTTAAAATTTCATCGGTTCCACTGGGAACCTCTGGCTTAAAACAATGAATTTATCATATTGTTTCTAGATGACAGTCCTAAGGTTTTTCTCTCTGCTAAAGAAAGAGAAAATAAAACACTTAGCAACATAAAATATTCTGTCTGTTTGTTTTATATGCTGTAAATTACCACTTATTAATTTTAGCGGTTTCCTTCTGACTATCATTTATGTTCTTTAAAAGCAAATTTTTCTTTTTAATAGTGACCCTTACGAATGTTTCGTACTTTCATAATATTTAAACGGAAATCAAATATGTATTAGAAAATTTTGAATCTTATTTTATAAGGTATTTCTCCCGCCTTCTTCGCATGCCTTCGTGGTGCAGTGATCAGCACGCGTATTCGAGAGGTCCGTGGTTCGAGTCCCGGCGAGAGCATTGTTCATCTTTTATGATTCCCTACTAAAAAAAAAAACAGTAATGTCTAGAGTGGTGCCCAAACTAAAAAAGTGGTAGATGATGATTCTCCATCGCCGGGGTTTTGCGATTGGATCCCCTGATCCACAGTCGCCCGGTGGCGTGTATAAGGTAGTTATTTCTTCCGCCTTCTTCGCATGCCTCCGCGGTGCAGTGGTCAGCACGCTTGGCGCGTATTCGAGAAGTCCGTGGTTCGAGTCTCGGGGATAGCATTGCTCATTTTTCCCCTCTCCTGCTTCGAAAAAAATCCTAATGCTCTAAAGTGGCGCTCGAACTAAAAATGGTGGTGGATGATGATTCTCCACCACCAGGATTTGGCGACTGGGTCCCCTTATCCCCAGTCGCCCTTTAAAAAGGGGAGTATATAAGGTGTTTCTACAGCCTTCGTGCTGTAGTGTTCAGGACGCTTGACGCGTATTCTAGATGCTCGTGGTTCGAGTCCCGGCAAGAGCACTGCTCATTTTTGTTCTATCCTGCTTCGAAATAAACTAATGACTCTACAATTTCACTGAAAATGTATCCCAATGTACCATTTCAGAAAAAAAAAATTTTTTTTGAGGCTGCTTTCAAATATAAAAAATCAAACACAAATGTGGGAGCTGTTGAAAAGACTAAACTAGAGCATAATTTTGAGATTTGCTTTGGCGTTAAAGTTTGCTGGCATGGGTCTGCAACTAGGCAATATATTGAGAATGGAATTCAAAGCCAAAAACTTGACCGCTGAGCATTTATCATGATGGGTTGATTAGGAATCGGACATCGGACATGATTGGTGGTTCTTGAGGCTTCAACTGCTCGAGTTTTGACCTCTAGTTGGCGTTGTGCTCTCAGGCCTTTGGCTGGAAATAGAAAAATAAGCGCTTTTGAGCAACTTATTACATTAATATCTAAGTTAGACAAATATGAAGATGTAATCTTCTATTTGGAAATCAGGTTGATTAGGAGTGTAATCACTGCGGTTTTGATCTGTAGATGGCGATACTCTTGGCCACTGGTGGTTAATTGTGAAACATTCAATTCCAGAGCTACAGTAGCAGAGCAGAGTTTAGCCGATAAATGGGGAGACAATCATAGCTGTTCGAGTTGGTAATGGACATAGGCAGGTAGAAATGAATGCTAAACTGTACACCGGCGCCTAAGTAGCAGCGAGTAGATGAGATGATGGAAATAGATCTTGATATAGGCAGCAACAGGGGGGAGCGTTGGAATAACGCAAGTAGCTTTGGAAAATTATAAGCGCAAACATAGATGCAAATTTTTGGAGGTTTAAATAATGTATAGAGTTGATTTTGTCCAGCACGATATGGAAAACAAAATACACAGTACTGGAGAATACTAAACAATTCTTGAATAATTAGGTGCACTCATGTAAATATTATATGCACTATAACAACTGTTACAGGTTACGTCTTAATAAACAGGATTGTGATGGATGGTTGGAGGTGGTTTGAACGGATGTTCGACTATTGGATGGTAATCTGCCAATTTGGCAATATAGATATAATTTAAATTTATAATCTGCGTATGAGAACTCGTCAAAATAAAGTCTTGGAACATATTGCATCTTTAGATCTTCATAAATTTGCTAGTTCCATAGAAACTTCGGGGTGTTTGCAATTGTTCTCAGAATCTATTATTTTCAGGGACATCGATTTTGTTTCTATAGGATTTTAATGCTACTCTATTGTCCCCACAGAGGCAGCATAGAAAAGTACTGGATATATAAAGCTGGACAAAGTATTCTTTTCACTTTTAAGTGAAGCCTTGATTTTCACCCTATAATAGTGTAAATTGCCCTAAAGGCAGCATTAGCTCGATTTAAAGCGGGATCAACTTGCTCCTTAAAATGTAATTAATTGTCCAGAATGACACCAAGATACTTCATAGAATTCAGGACTGGGAGGTTTTGGTTGTTGATTCATATGTTAACATTGACAACATGGTTTTTCTTAAACCTTCTAAAAAGGATGACAAAGCATTTATTAGCGTTAGGCTTAGTTACCCAAATGTCACGCCAGTGAGAGACAGTATTTAATCTGAGACGAAAATTATCAGTAGCATGATGCTGTTTCACCGTGTCATAACGACGGTGCCGTTAGGGTACTTGGCAATTGTGCTGTTGAGCGGTTCCGGCAGGTCATTTACATAGATGTTAATGAGAAGTGCTAAAGCAAAGATTTCAGTTTCCTTTAAGTCAACTTTTATTTTATTGTTCCATTTTTCATTTTATGCTACAGTAGCAGTTTTCTCCATACTTAAATACATAGTTTATTGAAAAAATATGTTCTTCAATACGCAATAAGAGTGAATGGTGAATTTCTGTTTGATAAATCCCTTCCAATAATACGCGCCTTTTAACAAATTAGACTATTGAAAAATCTTAAAGTTGCGCAAAGAATTTCCTTATAAGTCAATGTGTCAGGACTGAGTGTTCGGTGCATATTCTTGGCAAACATCTTCGTGAACAGCTTAAAGTCCTGATCTTGAATGCAGCTATGTTCTGTAGTAGGATACTGTGACTAAGTTGGAGAATAACTGCACTTGAAAGGGATTTAAAATCCTCTTTTATTAAATCACTATTATTTACAACCACTTCCCAACTCGGGAGGGATACAGAAAGTAAAAGACCACACTTGGGTCTAAAATGAACAATCAGATAAATTTAAACTAAAGCTAAATAGAAACTAAGTAGTTGTTGCTCGCAGAGCTATAACGCGAGGTTGGCCTCTAAACTAAATGGTGCGTAGCAAGATTTACTAATTCTGACGCACTTGGATTTATTTCAATAATCAATCACGTAAAGCGCTATGGCTTCGAATTTAACTGCTAGCTAGTCAGAAGAACGTCGAATAGAATGATCGTGGTCTGAGACTAAAAGCTCTCTCACACTGAAAGGTTTCTACCTTTCGTTTAAATAGAACTTGGCTCCACTTCAAATTAGTATAAAGCTGAAAACGCTCGCTTCTTCTAACGGGAAGTTGAAAATGAGAAGGAATAGAAAGATTTAAATTAAAATAAAACTTTGTTAGTTTAACTATAACCTTACAAATGCACTTTAAAAACAGAAGCATAGAAGTTTTCAAAAGTAAATCAAAGCGTTTTGTAAAGCACTAAAATTCGACACGCATTAAAATTGAATTTTTGATACTTTGCAAAGTAATTTATTAGTGCATGATCATTAATAGTGGCAATTTTCCGTAAGATTTCAAAAATGTAAAATTTTAGAAATCAGAGTTTATTTACGGTTTATTATATTTTTTATTTATTATTCAAATTTTTATAAGTTCCTAGTTTTTAAAGATGTTCCTGAATTTAAATTATGGTACAATAAACTTTCGCGCACAATAAATTTAACACGCTTTTTAGTTTCATGTATGAAACACAGCTTTTAATAGTTAAAGACCGATGACCTTAATATTACTTGAAAAAAAAATTAACAGTTATTTTAACAACGATCACGACAACAACGATAACAAGACAAAAATTATCATTTATTTTACATAACTGAATAAAAGTTTCAAAAAGTTTAATTTAAGGAGTTCAAAACAGTTAAACGGCATAAACATAGATGATTGTTGTGCTTACTCTTGTACTCCAGTTATTCCGAACAAACATAGTTCTATTGTGCGATGATTATAGAAAATGTTTTTAAGAAATGGGAAAGTAAAATTATCTTAAAAATTATGTTAAAGGCAAAACTTTACTTATTCGCAATAACGATCCGCATTCCATTTCAGTGTTCAGTTGCACGTATGCTACTGATATGTGTAATCCGTATTCTTAAGAAATATTATGACTGTCATTACTTTTAAGCATACATAAATTAGACTTGCCGCCACATTAATAATAATTGCTATCATTGCTTACTTTTATTTCCTTCAATCTGACAGTAAGGGTATTGATTATTTTTACAAATCACCTTTGCCTCTATTTTTGTTAGAATTTTTCCTTTTGTGGAATGAAAAATGTGTCTGAAATGTTGTCTTCTCATGTATCACCAGGTCAAGGTCCCTGCGGTACTCTAAAAACAATAGGCCACTTAGGAATGCATGGATGATTTTGAGTACCCAAAACCTTGAATATGTTCCTGGATGGTGCAAGGAGACAGAGGCATGAGAGCTCACTAAATTTTCACTCGGATAGTTGGTTAAATTAACAAAATAAAATGAAAGATTGTGAGGAAACTTTAGAATTTTTGATTTAAAGACTTTAAGCAGTACTCTTAAAACAATTATGCATCAGTTAACGATAAAAAAATTATAAATACTCTCGAAGTATTTTAATTTAAATTTTATGAACTGGTTAATTATTTATCAACTATAGATTACTCGTTTAAATTATTAAAATTATTTACTTATTGTTAAATGAAACTAGAAGAATCAGGTCGAAAGCTTTAAGTTTTATTTTCTTTACACGAAACTGAAACTGGCATTGACAGCTGACATATACTACTAATCTTGATTTATTGACTCTCGTTTTACCGACGTGGAGTTACTTTCAAGTTACCGACGGATGTCTTCGATTAAAGTGTACAGGAGTAGGGAAATAAACTCCATACTTAGGAAAAACTAAGAGGGCCATTGCACGCTTCTTGCAGTTATAAATACACACACACTTAATGCAAAATAAAAAAAGGAAGATAAGCGACCTCTATTGGCGGGCCGCAACACAGTGGATGTCGTAACATACTGGGCCCTCGTGACTCCATCATCAGCTCAAATGAAAGTTAAACAGAACTGACAGTAAATATAAAACATAAAATAAATAAAATCAATCTATCATCCACGGAAAGTCGGAGCAGTTTATGGACTGGTCTCTTCATCTCACTTGAGACAGTTTTTGAGTTCACCGCATTTACTTTATTGTCAGTTCCTTTATAGGTGTAAATTATTCTTGCCATTTTCCACTTAACTGGCGGCAAGTTTTCATCTTAATTAACATTAAATCATTCACACGCAAATTGGCACTGGAAATTTTCCACTTGTTGCGTACTTCCAGCTGAATCAAGTAGTCTATTGATTAAGATTTCGAAAACGACTGGGAAATCTGTGCAAATAATTTTCTCCGTTCATGGATAAAAATTTTCTCATTCGTAAAATCAGGCACAGGAAAACTTTCTAATTCCGAACCGATAATGAAGTAAGCCGGTATAATGACAGATAAATCATTTGAGTGCCCAGAAGCAGCCACTAAAAGACTGGAGTTTAAGTATTGCTTCAGTCTCCACCAGACATGTAGAAAACTCTTCTTCTGAGGTTCTTAACACGTTTCATGCGAAACTTCATGGGCTTTAACGGTTGCCTCCTACCCTTAAATGCCCCCCAAAATGAGGGGTTGATGGAACATTCTTTGTCCATTTAACGCTTCATTGGTCATGTTATCTCTTTCGTACAAGCTTTTGGACGGCTTTCGCTACGAAGCACATAAACACGCAAACGTACATTTTAAGCCGCTTAACTCCTCTACCACGTCGAGGACTGATCAAAAATGATCCGGCGAAATCAGTACCGTATATAAAAAATGCTCTTCCGGAATTCACTCTCGCAGAAGTTAAGTCTGCTATCATTTGTTTCGAAAATTTAGAGCAAATTCTGGTATAGTATGATCTCTCCTAGAAGCAATACAACACATAAAGCGATGTGCGTTGCTGTCAATTATGCGGTCTATCAGTTCCGTGGGAAATGAGAGCCATTGCACTTGCAAAGCCGTTGCAAGCATGGCAAGGGTCTGCAGAGGATTGAGAGCAGCTATACGTCTTACTAAAGCATCCCAAACATTCTCAATAAAATTCAACTCCGGTGATCGAGCTGGTGATTCCATGCCCTGAATTGTTTACTGCTGAAGATGATCATACGCGATGCTGTTCGGACTTGCGTTGTCGTCCTGCAGCACGAACCTACTGTCCCGGAATAAGAACCCACATAAGTATCAAATGATCTGACCTCTATAGGCCTGATCATTTACAGGTCCAGTGGAAAGACATGGAAGTCTGTAATTCTACCCAAGCACAGAGTTGCCTCCTCCGTACTCATCTCTTTCACGGATGTTTGATGGATGATAACTGGTTCCAGGTTCTCTCCAAATCGAAAAACGCCTACTATCGATTTGGAGGCTAAACCTCGAGAGCAGAGCAGCCCTCCATTGATCAGCTGTCCAGTGAACATGCTGATGTGCTCACCTCAGACGTTTCCTTCTATGACGTGACGCGAACCGCACGCAAATGTCTGGTCGCCTCGCATACAAATCTCCTTCTACAGATGTTCACGTTGACACCAAGCTTCCAGTGGCTGCACCAAGGAAGGATCAGTGCTGAATCGGAGTTGAGGTTCTATTCCTTCATACCCATAACAACAAATATTGGTCATCAGCTCTCGTCGTAGTGGTTGGCTATCCTTGGTTGAGCTACCTGAATCTGAATCTTTGGTTAGAAAATGTTGCCAATGTCTATGAAGCACTGAAGGATTTACATTTAAGCCTTCTGGCCACTTCTGTCTGACGTCTTCCTGCCTCTGGTCTCCCAATAGTTCTCCATCGCAGTTCTTCAGGCAAATGGTGCCTAGAGGTGATTTTTACAAATTGGTTATCTCAGATTTCTTATTTCAGTGTCATAGAGAAATCAGCAGGATTGATCTAAAACACGCAGTTTTATGCTCCTTGCAAATGACGTGTTTTGATTACAGCGCCACTAATTTGCGTAATGCAGTTTTACTTAGCTATTATTATTTGACAATAGATTCAAATTTTATACGGATTGGCTTATTTTTCAATAATTTATCCCTGTTTTTGTGTTTTTTCCTTAATTTTTGGAAACCAGTGTAATTTAAGTCTTCTTGAAGGGTTGACTGAAATTCCATTAAAACCCTACACTTGAGTTTATTGCAATCATTAATATCTTCTTCCTTCACATGTACAATTAAATTAGTGCTCAAAATATTTAATAGGATTTCTGCTTTTAAATCTTCGAATACTTTTTTTTGAAGCCCTTTCAATTGATTGGAAAAAGTGATTAAAAGATTGCGCTTTAGTAGGCACCGAAATTTATACTATTTTTACACTTTTAATTAAATTTTCAATAGTTCGATTTGAGGGGTACATCTACACATTTGATTTTCTGGCAAGTCTTTCCTAGTGTTAGCTAATGCTCATTCAGCCTCTGACTGAGATCAGCTTTATTTCCTCTAACTGTAATTTAATTTTCTTTTTCTGATATTAGTCGTTCAGATTGTATTTTTCTCTTTAGAATATTATCAAGAACACTTTGTATGAATTCAGTCCCACTTAGATGAATTTCTGAACTTCCTGTCGAAATTTTCAAAGTAACTACTTTCACTCTACTCGGAATTATTAATTCTAACTATTCCGCCACGATCGTAGTCTTTTTTTAATGACTTAAGCGACTTAAGGCTTATCTTAATTAAAAGAGATAAACAAACAGCACTGAACTGACAAATGGAATATAATGATGCAAAAACTTTCCATCAAATTCAACACTGACTCTGTCAACTCAAATTACCGAATAAGAACGCCTCAATATTAATTTCCACTTTCGATTTTCGCGCAAACCCTTCCCCCGCATTACAAAGCAATTTTCTACACAAAATTTGAAAACACGCATGTGATTACCGTATCTTATTGCACCCCACACCTGACACCAGAAAGTATGTCCACCTCTTTCGTACAGTGGAGCGAAAATCAAACGTAGAAAAAAAATTAAGAGAGCATTACAGACAACACGTTTATTCCAACTATACGCACATACACACATAGAATACAAAATCTAAAAGGAAGATACAGCGCCTTCTCTCAGTGGGCCGCAATGCTGTGGATTGTCGTAACATGTAAGGTTTACCGAAATCAATTTATCAGTATTTTCCTAAAACCTAAGCAGCTGTAAAATTATACCGAAGCATGCTATATTGGCTTCTATTTTAATTATTTCAAAGTTGTTGGCATAAAGTGATTCATACGTGTACTTGTAATATTATACATTATGATCAGGACAGCAAGCCGGCGAAGGTTTTTCGAATTTTAGGGGATTTTCTAAGATTTCCAGAATACATGAATTTTTCGTGCATATCAAATAAATTCGAAAATTTCGAATTTTTCCCTATCATTTGGTAATTTTTATTCCTGTTAGATTAATTTCCTACTTAAATACTTTCCGTTAGAATTTCTGCAAAAAAGCTGTTAGTAATCCTCTTTCAGAACAGAAACTGGAATTATCTGGAGTGTTCCTGGACTTCTGGAATACGATTTAGTTTCCCGAAATTACGTAAAGTCTCTTTCGTTGCCTAACATCCGGAAAACAATTACAATCCCGAACGATCCTTTTTTTAAAATCTACTTCGTGGAAAAAAAGGCGTATATGTACATAGAAATATATAAAAACATCGTACATAAAAGATAATCTTAGTCTAGATAATGGGAAAAAACACGTTTCCAAAATTTGATTGGAATTTATACGTAAATTTCATTTAAAAATATATAATATTATGTTTATTGCGTTTCATAACAGCTATTTAAGTTCCTGTTTCATTTTTGTAAACCTCGTCACCTTTGATATGCTAAAATAAATTCTCAAATCAATGATCAAAATGTTTCGCGAAATTGTTAATGTAACAAAATGCAGGCAGCGAAAGTTACATAAATTTTCTCTATTTACGTTGCCACGGCGCTCTGCGAATCGAGCCTTTTCCTTCTCCGTGAATATTACTTCCCTAATTATAATTTGGAATTTAAAACCAACGAGGAGTTATCAATTCCAGAAAGGGGAAAAAGTATGAAATTTACCTTTGGTGAAGCAACACGTCGTTACATCTTATGCAAAACTTCTTAATGGCACGTGCACGAAAAAGCTTTTTTTTTATTTGTTTATATTGATAAAAGAAACATCAGAACTTTTTTAAAGTTTTCACAATACTTGATCTAAAATAAATTACCTAAAATATCTCAGCGAGATAAATTATGAAGCTACTGTTAGATGTGTAAATCAACTGAAGCTAAATTAACTAAAATTTATAAATCCTTACTAGGATTCATAAATTTTAGATGATTGAATGAAATTCGGGGAAAATATAAAAACAAGTTCTACTGGTGACACAAGTTAAAAGTACAGAATCTAAAATTTAAAAAAAAATTATGTCAGGCCAATTCAGTTTGATACCTGGATCTAACCCATGTGTAAAACTGAACTATAATTTTATTTCCATCTGGACTGTCTCTCAGGTTCAGTAACAACAGTACGTCATGGACAACGAATCACAAATTCTCTCATAATTTTATAATAAGCAGAATGAATTTTTGTTAAATTACTTGGGTTACGGCAATGCACGCAAGGGCTATCTGCCTGAAGGCAAGGATGCAATCATAAAACTATGGTAGCTACCCACGATAACTTCCATTTAACCCGCTCTTACCCACTCGAACACCGGTGGGTGTAAATATAGGTTGCATATATAGGTGAGTTTAAATTCTTTAACTTTGTTTTGTGGTGCAGTTAAAATCACTGGTAATTCGACAGGATTTAAAACCCGATGAACGATTGACCGCATGAGGTTTTTGTGGTTTTTCTTGCAGGTAATATAAAAGCTGACCAGTTTCGTTCATAAAAATCTTCACGAAAATAAAAATAAAAAATTCACGATTCCCGTTCTTGGGCAGATAACCCTAAAATGTTTTGTCTTAATTAAATTTGGGTAGAATCCAAAATAAATCTTATTATAATGTTAACGAAAGTGGTATTCAGCAAATCCTGTCTAGAAGGAGAAGAATTATCTCTTTAATCCCAATTAAAGTTTTCCACAAACAAAAATCTCAACACAGTTAAAATCTAGGAAAAGTTGTGAATATTGGGTCAGAAAGAGTTATTACTGGTCACCTGTTGAGGATTCATACAACGAAAGTTTCCTAATTGTAGAGCCTGTAAAGATTTCTTTAAAAAAATCGTTATATTTTTATTATCAGTTAAACTATATAAATAATCCATAAATCGTTTAATACCAATCTGGTCCATATCTCATTTAATCAAGATTTAAAATCTGTACGCAATTATTCCCACTAGTATCGAGTGTATATGTTACTGTGAAAGACCGATATTAGAGAATGTCGACTTTCACCGGAGAATGTCAACATTCACCAAATACGTCGGTGAAAGATCGAATATAACATTGCATTCTTGTACATTCGGACCCTCACCGGTGTATGTCGACAATCACAGATATGCTCTGGTGTAGGTCGAAAAGAGAGGTGACTGGCTGTTTCCCATAAATGCAGTTGTAAAAGCGAGGGCCTCTCGTGCAACTCAAAGTGTCGAAATAGTTTAAGTTGTTGCAATGAATCAGATTTGAATCACATAATTTAGTAAGTTTTTTATTACTATTATTTTATTTTCTCATTTACTACGTACTGTATAATTAAGTAAATTTTTTAACTTCTATTATTTTCCTTTCTCATTTTGAATGTATTGTGTGTTTTAAGTACTTGTGTGTTTTTTCGCGACTGAATTACGGAGAAGAAAATATAATATTCTCCTATATTCAACATTCACCATTAGTACATGGTGAATGTCGACATTCACTGGTGTAAGTCAGAAATAAGAGTATTTGGAAAATATTTCGGACATACACCAAGCGACTATGTGAATGTTGACATTCACCGGTGAAAGTCGACATTCTCCAGATTTCGGTGTTTCACCGTAACATATAAATTGTTAAATACTTGGTTTTCGACCTGGACTCAAGTCCCAGCGAACGGGCTGATTGCAGAAGCTTTTTCATAGTTATTTTTGTAGGTAGCATAATTACGAGTCAAACATTCAACTTTAGCAGACAGCCTTCGCCTTAATCAAATAATCCGTAATCTGTATGCAATTATATTTAATTTATTCTAAAGAGGCCTATCTACTTCTGGAATCTAAAATTTTGCTGCTCGTGGTACTACTCTTAGTAAAATATTCCCGGTCCCTAAACCTAAATTTTACTTCCGATTGCTTTTACTTCGACATAGCTTCAGTTGCTTTTTATGCTAAATGCAGCATTTTAATAGCCAACTTACAATTTATAAGCCTTTGAATAACTGTTCGTTTTCAAAAATTAAACCATTAAGGTCTACAGTGTGAAACATTTTTAATATGTATAAAAACACGTAAATTTACAGTAACAAAATTATTCCTGTTTCTTCTAGTATAACAGGTACCTTTAAAAAGTGGCAAATAAAAGTATCTTAAACGTACATTATCTTGAGAGAAACTTCTTGGATCCTCTTGGACAAAGTAGGCTCCATTCATGGCACTATGTATAACACATAACGCTGTGGCAGAACAGGGTTGCCAGATTATTTAACTTAAAGCCAACTTATCACAGTGATATGCAAGAAAAGAAAAATAAGTGTATTTTGCACACTACGAGGGAAAATCAATAAATAGGTTACAGAGTAGTTTCGAAAGGTGTTACCAAACATAAACACTATCCTACTTGTTAATGACTTTGAAGCAGCGCCCCCATCATTGAAAACGTATCAGGACAGCGTAAAAATAACTACCTTTTGAGAGGAATGTACCTCAGAGGAGCACTAGAATGTATTATTTTTTCTTTTTGGTGTTGATAGTCTATTTCTAGAAAAGAGGAGTGAATGTAGTTAGCAGTTGCTCTATCACACATCATACTGAAACGTAAAGTTACAGCTTCGTGCAGAATTGGATCAATTCAGCAAAAACTTCCAGACTTACTGAGTCACAGCATATGCCGCCAGCTGGGATGTATTGCGAAATTCGGGAGACAACTTTTCATACAGTCCCGAGAGATTTTCACTTAATTGTCACTCGAAATTCATCTTGGAGATATATATTTCTTGTATGCCATGGACACCGAATAAAACATTCGTATGTGACTGGGACAGTAACGAAAAGATTTGGATACAGCAAGTGTTAAGACCTTTCTACATCGATAGCATAACACTTCTATTATAGGTAGGGGTTATGCACAAGAATAAAACTGTTTATTTTCTAAATACTTCAAGCATTTTCTCTATAGGCATCTGTAACCTATTTACTGAGTATTCTGCGAACATTTGTTGATTTGTATAACTAAAATCACATCAACATCCTCGTAGGGAGACAAACCGGAATCTGTATTCTAATCGTCTATCATTATTGCTGCAAACTGAAGAATTACAAAGTGGAAAGAAACTCCAATATGTAGGTAAAAAGAGTTCCATACGCAACGTAATAAACCATAAAATTTTGAGGAAAGCTTTAAACGATAATGCGCATATTTTATGAAAATAATTTCAATATATACAAAACGAAATCTCTAAAATGCCAAATGCATTTTTTGTTGCCATTGAAAGCGGGAAAAAAGCAGTCTTGTGGAATACCACAACCTCGCAACTCTGTGGCAAAATAGCACAAGTGAGTTACTATTCTTTTGGAAGAAACTTCATCTGGTTCAATAGTTTGATACAAGCAGTCTGTAAAGCTTCAGCACATAGAAGAAGCCTCCTTTAATGAGAAGACTAGACAATGTTCAAGTGGTGGGCCGCCCGTACCTTGTGACTGTGGCGTAGATCCAGGAGGAGAAGGCTTGGACTCGCGTGTACACACCTGGAATGTTCCGCCGTCCGCATCCAATGCCAAAAGAAATGACGCCCACTTGGTACCATCGAGACTTCTTTAAGCACACAAGAGGACCACCTCCGTCACCCTAGAAGATAAATTTACACTCCTTATAGTATATCTTACAGCTTCTAAATACTGATCTAAACACACATATTTTATGCAACTCTATCATCATCACATGTCAGCATTTATTTGTAAATGGACAAAATTATTGCAAACTGCAAGACATAATGCAGACGATAAGCAAAATTAACGCATACAGTAGGTACAGATATATAGGTGTAATTGTGATAACATATTGTTGCGTTTTACGGGTTCGTGGATTTGAGAGTATCCGATGAAAACACGTTGCAGAACAATAGAAAGCACAATTTAAAGCACAATTTATTTAACTGTACACTATTTACAGCACAGTTCCAAAATTACCTTTAAAAGCGTCGAAAATCTACAATAAATACGCTGAAACAATCAGCAACACAGCTTCAGGCTGTAACTGTAAAGGTAGCTTCACGGCAACACTAAACTTATAATAAACACCGTGGAACAATCACCAATACACTGTCAAGCTATACTGTAAAGATAGCTTCACGGCAAAGCACTATCGCGATTGCTTTCCGTTCACAAAACTCTCGCGTAGCTATTCTCACAATAATCACAACGCTCACACTACTTCACAATTAACTCGCAACTAATCACACTTAATCACACTGCCGGCTCTCAGAAACGCAGGGGTTTGTATAGCTTTTCTTTAAGTTCCACAGGTTTCGAGAACTATCTCGACAGGAAGTTATTCTAGAAGCTTCCCGATTGGACCATGGGATATCGCCAATTTGGTCGCCAAATGGGCGATAAAGTCGCCAATCTGGCAACCCTACCATACACTATTTTATGGCAACCCTAGTGCTATGCCGGAAAGCTTACATACAGGCGCAACCGCCGAATTTTTCGTAACAATATGTTAAGAGATATTTTACATCAAAAAAATAATTAATGGTAATCTCATATTCTGTAGTAAACTTTTATTCTGTGGTTTCCATTACACGCAAAGTATGCCACTATAATTTTAGCAATTCTAAAAAATAACAAAAATGCTTACAATATTTTTTGACATTATCAGAATCACTTCGAAAAAAATATCTAAGCTCAAAAATAAAAACAAGGATTTTTTTAAAAGCGCGAATTTTAGTTTCTGTATTTCTGTACTTTATTAATCTCTCTCTATTTTTTGAAGTATTAAAAAGTTATTAAAATATTGCTATTAGATGACGCTTTTTGCTACATTACAAAATTCTGAAGTTAAATTAATTTCATCCTGCAAGAAATGGTTAGCATTTCGTTTTCTACGGCGAATATTATCTGAGAACAGAAAAAATAATATTGTTCTAGCGTTAATACATATGATATTTTTTGTGAAAGAAAAGTAACATAATTTTAGTAGGAAAGCATATGCCAAAAATAAGCAAGATTCATACGCAAATAAAAGCATCCACAAAAATCATTAAACAAAAACCGTATTTTAAATAAACATTACAGCATAAAGCAATAAATATGAGAAAAATTAACTTCAGCGATAATTAAGAACTGTTACAGACAGTGTTCCTGACACAGCACTTAAAATAATTGGAGTTATTACATATTATACATAGTATTCATCAAAAATATTAATTATCTTTTATTCCCTCAAGGATAGGTATAAAAATTTTACAAAAAACGTTACAAATATATACTAGTATGCCATATATAGAGAAATCATTAGTTTCCGTGGCAACAGTTCAGACGAAAAAGTACGCATCAGCAAAGTTCCCTCAGAATAAATTGTTATCAGTCATGTAGCTACGGAATATTCTGGAGGCAGTGATTAAATAGAAATATATGCATGTAAGAAAAACTCTTACATTCGAAGTGCCATCCAAATATATTCTTAATACAGGGTTACGCGCAAGAACAAACGAGGAATGATTTTGATTGCCATGAACCCTCTCTAAAACAACCACTTACTATTCCAAATGATTTTGTTTTTTCTGTGGAGGTCGACCCTGTTAGAGCAGTAATATTCATTGTCCATATTTACAAAAGATTTCAGAAGCACTGGTCACTTTTAGAGATGGACGCCTTAGGGAGGTAATAATCATCAGAAGATTTACTGTACATGAATAAGTTACAATTTGGCAAATCAAACTGCAACTAAATGGAACATTTGTGTCAAACTGAGCTGAATTTTGATGCCACACGCAAATGATTGATCCAATGTATCACATTTTCCTTCATAATATAGGCTTCTTTATATGAACCAATTTCTTGCCCCAATAAATTGACATCCAGGAAAGATGAATCCAGTTTTTACTTTGTTGATTTCAGTAAGATAGTCCAACAAGTTCCACTTTTTTCGATCCAAGTTCACAATTTACGGGGGCAATTTTTCGGATGAACAAGTTTGTAAGCGTAACGATAAACATTTTCTACCTACATCTTCTCTCTCTTTATTTAAAAATCTATTTGAGTATCGAGTCTGCAGAAGAAATGCAAACTGAAAGTTTCGTATTGAAGCTCAACTAGTTAAATAAGTGTTTAATATTAAAAATAAAAAAAATTAAGTGTTTTAAATTTTAAAATATAAAAATTAACAAAAAAAGTAATGTGATCTTCGTATTCAATTAAAAAACTCAAACAGCATTAGCTTAACAATTTTGACAGGCCGAATTAGTTTAAACGAGCCCCTGTTAGTTCAAAACACAAGCCATAAAAATCATAAATTCTACAAGAACTATTCAAACACAACATCTAAATATATTCCGTTTTAAATTAATGATGGTTTATGAAAGTAACTCTTATCTTGAATCAACGTCACGTGTAGCTTTCTGCGTTTATTTCTTTACTTTTTTAATATATACCATGATTGCTAACGTAATTATGTATTTTTTTCCATGGATCACTTGCGTACGAGGCTTTGGACAAATATATTCTACAAGTTGCGACAGTTTCTGTTTTATGAGGATACGAAGTTAGAGCAGTGAGAATAATTAAATTTTCTTATTAAGAAGGTATTAAAGAAAAGAAATCTGATTTATTTTTCCTAGTCACGTTAAAACTTTTCAAAGGTAAAACACAAAAATAAAATTTGTCGAATACTCAGTTGAGAAGACCAAAACACAAAATAACTGGGATTTCATTTATTTTCTATATTATAAAAATAAATTGCTCGTTACTGTAGTGAAATAAACTTTTTAAAATGTAATTTTTTCTGTGCTATGTATAATGTTTTGGGAAAATTGTTACTTTATGCTACTAATTTAGAAATCTAAAGAAAAAGTAGGTGGTACACGATAATCTGGCGACTGGGTCCCTAATCCCCGTTTAAAAAGAAGGAGAATCTAATGTATTTTCTCCCTACTTTCCGCATGCTTTCGTGGTGTAAGTGGAAGCACTTTCGATGCGTATTCGTGAGGTCCGGATTTCTTGCTTGGACACTGTGGATTTCTTCAACTTCCTTGCTTCGAAAAATTCTAAAAATGACTCCAAATTTTTTGTATAAACATTTGACATGTTATATTGTTATCTAAAGTTAGTAATTAAGTTTTCTTAACCTTGTCCACTTTTAATTAGTCCAAAGGAAAGTAGTCCCGAAGGACTATTACTTTCGTTTGGGCGTTTTGCGTCGTTTCACAAAAATGTCCGATTCACTTTTAAATTTAGTGCTTATGTTTCTTTGTTGGTAAATGAAGTTGCATTGGGTTGGCTATTAGAATTTTTGGAATTGTACTGTGTTGGTTATTGGGTCTGTACTGGATGGATTAATGGAATTGTATTGGGTTCACTATTGGAATTATATTGGGTTGGTTTTTGTGTTCGTATTGGGTTTAGTTTAATGTTTGTTTCGTTCGGCAAGTTATCATATTATTAAGCAAGATCCCTTTGGACGTAATCTAAAATCTGAATCCTTTCAGATTTTTAAAAAAATTTTTTTTCTTTGTTATCTGCAGACAACTTTATAACTAGTCTAACATATGCCCGTTTTCTTCAAGCATACTTAGATAATCACTTTTATTTTATATGATAGCAAGCTATGTTCAAGGATTTCAATACTCACATCGCAGGCATCTCTGCCTTCTGCGCCTGCGCATAAGGAGGTGCCGGGTAAGGTAAAGTCGGAGCCAAACTGGAGCTGCAGAGCCGACTCACAGTCCCCTGCTCGCCATATGGGGACGTTAACTTCTTTCAGCACGAAAGAGTGGTTAGAAGCTAGAATGGGAAAACAAAAGAAAACAAATCGAAATCAATGAAAGCAAGTTAAAAGTCACGCATGCGTAGACTTTCATTCATGTTCTAGGGTAGTTAAAAACCAGATTAATAGGGCGTGGATGAGGAAGGAGAAGATGCAACAGGAAGAAGATTGAAAATCATGGTTCCGAATTTAATGATCCACTGCTTTTAGTATTCTCCGAGTAATTCTCACAACATTAGGTCGAAAATCGCCTTTGCGTTACGTTGTCTAGAATAAAACTTTTCTTTTACTGGCAACGCATGTACAGTTACTTACTGCTTATGATTTCCTGAAAAGTTTTTGATTCTTAATCTCCAGTGAGCGATACGCACTTAGTCGCCAGTCTCACATTTGTAATGCATCGTAGTTTATTCTTGCGAATTATGACGATCTTTTAACATAAATCTGCATCAAATATATTCGTTCTTAGAGTTTTTAATTGCCATGTGTAACCTGAATACGAACCAATTTCCATTAGAAAATCCTCCACGAAGATATCTTTCCTTTTAAGCAGGTGTTCTGTCATAATCCAATTTATAATTATATTCTCCGAAGCTTTGAAAATGTACTAGCATAATAATCACAGATATAAAAATTTAGAAATATTAATAATAATAATAATAATAAAAGACAATCAACAGCGAGCAGTTGGGAAGTAAATAAAACATAAAAAAATAAATCAAAAATTAATAAACTAAATTAAACAAAGTAGGTAAATAAATTAACGCAACACTAATCATTAAATAAAATAATAAAGAACATATGCGTAAATAAATTATTGTTAGCAAGACCTGCACACAAAAGATAAAGGAAAAACTTATATTATGAGCAGTATTTTTCGTAGTCAAATGTAAACTGCGCCTTTATTTTGGCTTTTAACTCATTAACAGCTGACACCGCTTAATCTGACTGCGGTCATGTGTAACGTGGATACGAGCCACTTTCCCATAGAAAGTCCCACACGAAGGCATTCCTACTCTTAAGCAGATAGCCTTCGTGTGATTTGCCACAATCAAATAAACTAAAACAAACCAATATGATTGCAGTCAATGTTATCATTTGGATACTGTTATGAAAACGTTCGTGTACAAAAACAAGGAAAATACATCGCTTCTTGTGATCGGTTAACATTATAGAATTATTTTTTCAGATAATGTCGCCAGATAAGATCAAAATAGATTATAAAACTGCCAACTCTCATAAAAATGTCAGAGATTAAATAATTTGCTTTCGATATTAATCAAAATTAGGTGGGGGAAAAATTGGCGTAGATTCCGAAAAGCTCAATCGAATTTGACGGTGGTAACGTTTCTTCAAAGCAACAGAATTTTTTTTTTGGGGGGGGGGAACTAAGGTTGCCTTTTTTTTTGCCTAATTTAAAATCTTACATTTGCACGTTGTCTTCCAGGAAATGAGGGAGCGTGAGCGCTGTGTATTAAAGTTTCGGATATAGCATAGGTCACATAGACAGTTTAGAGTTTGGTTTATGCGATTACGGCAAAGCCTAGGGAAGGGATACGTTCGTAGAGGACGTTTTAAGGGAAACTGACTCGTATACACGTTGCACACAAGGAAAACCACTAAAGCTGCCACTGTAGGCAGCCCGTTCCCAGAATTCGACTGAACTACAAATGTTTAGCGACTTTACCGCTGCCGCTGGTGGGCCATAGAAAGTTTATAGTAAAAGGACTTAATATATGCTTGTTGTCGTATTTGTATTAAATTAGTTAATGCTCTTGCTGTTGTGAAGGATATTGTTTTTCATCGTTTAATGTTGTCAAAATAGCCGCGGACAAACGTGATCATAAATTATTGGCATTATTATTATTATTATTGTAACTATCATCATTAAGTGGTGAAAACTGGAAACGTAAACATTCACCCGACTGAGAGCCCAAGCAATTAAATTTAAATTATTTTATGTAGTTATATAATCTTATAAGAAATAAATAAAAATTAGTGCTGGAGTTGTTATAATTGAATAAAAATTTAACTTCTCCTCTTAACAAGTTCTATTTCCATATACAAATTAATAAGGGATTACTTGTTCCAAATCTTATTCCCAAAATGCCGCGAATTTCAGTTGGCGAAGTTGTCATTTAAAAAGGAACAATGAAATAGTGTTTCCAAAATTATAATTACAATAAAATTTTAATTATTTGAACTTTTATGATAAGAAATTTTCGTTAACTCGAACCATACGTTTCCCGTCGACGAAACATATTAAATATGAATAGTAAACTTTCTCAGCAATATTCTAATCTCTTTCACTCGATTAATCAAAATATTTGATCAAATTGAACATTATTTAAATAATGCTGAAATTATTCAATTACTCTTTTTCCATTTCTTTATTGACAAGCCGTTGGCTGTTGTCCTTACAGGAAGATTATGGACCACCTTTGTGTTAATCTTGCTTGGATTAGTGTGTTTTCCCATAGTTCTTCTGAATCTTTTGGTGCAAGAAATCGGCTCTTGCTTTTGTGAATGCTCAAAATTCGTAATTTAGTTTACAGAAGTAATCAATACTTTTTTTGGACCAGGCAAAACACTGTAATTTCATATTTTATACTTCTACTATTCTGTTTAAAGAAATTAAAAGCGCTCATATAGAAATGTTTTTAAAATTCTCTTTACATTTATGCTTTTATCTATTCACTTCTATATATCTCTCTCTTCTTCATTCTGTTAAAAGGAAAGATTCTATATGTCTATTCTCTTCTTCCTTCTGCTGAAAGGAAAAGTAATGTTGTTGAATATGTGGAAGATATTTTTGATGGTACAAATCACTTTCAAGCTGATTTGTACCATCAAATCCTCTATCGGAATCACTTATTTCCGTACTACTGCATCCAACATTTTACCGATAATTCTATTTCCTAATATATTCTTTAATTCTTTTTTGTAAATACACAGTTAAATTTTAAAATCTTGATTTTAATTATATTTCAAAACTTTGTACATGTCAAACTAGTTTATCATCAGTAATATACCTATTAAATGTTCCTATTGCTTTCTCAAATACATAGATGTGCAAAATTGCTTAGAATCCTAGTTTGTTTTAAACAGCATGTTTTGCCAAAGATCTTGTTAGATCACATTTTCAATCACCTTCTATTTTTTAAATATGAGAAGTGAAAGTGGGTGCATTAACAAAATTGTGACATGCAAGGAACAGGTTTAGCTTATGTTAATATAATGTAAACTCTACGCTGTTTCTGTAGTCCGTAAATGGAAGATTTGTGACTGAAATCCCGGAGCGGTCCGTTTCATTTCTCACTCTTCCAGCTACGAATAATTTATAGTAAATAACATTATCAAACAGTTTAAGTAAGGAGCTGCAGAGATAATCTTTATGCACTCACATTCAGTTCTCCTGCCCCAGCCTGTGATATAACAAGAAGATGACGCCAGAAGTTCTCTTTCTTCTGTCTCCGTGTCTGGAATGCAGATGATGTTTATGTGAGGTTTTCGTCTCACGGGACTGGACAGTTGAAGAAGAGCGATGTCGTTCTCTAGCGTCTCGTTGTTAAAGCGAGGATGCAGAACGATTCTCGCTGCATCGAATTCTTCGTGGGGGTGGCGTTCGGCCAGAGAGGATACATCATGTTCCCCGAGTCGAACCTTGAGAATTCGAGCTGTAGAACTGTCAAAAGAGAACAAATTTAATGCACTGTTAAAATGCTATTTGAAATTAAGCATACTATTTCGTTATTTTTGTTATTTAAATTGAAAGTTCTTTTTATACAGAAGCTTAAATCAGTGTCCTACAGACCCTATATAAATCCGCTACTTGGGAGTATTTAAAAACAAAGAACACAAAACTGAATGTTTAAATTCAAATCACATAGTATGAGTTTACACACGATATAGTCTGTACCTGCTTAACCTGTACAAACGGATGGTACATCCGTTTGTACAGCTTAAGCAGCTGTTAAACTTTAAAACCACGCTGTTAAATCAAGTAATTAACGGCGTGCTTTTAAAGTCAGCTAGCTGGCTGAAGCCGGAGTAACTTTACAGAGCTGGAGATATAACATAACTTCAATGCGAGCTAACTCTAAGAGATTTAAATCTTCGGCTTACGCAACAACTAATTTGAATTCGGACGAGGACTACGGAAAGAAGCTAAAGTAGGAGTTCAAATAATAATAAATAGTTAATAAACATAAAATCCTACAAATTAAATTTCGTCGGCAGCTTCTTTTTTGACTTTGGTTAATGCACAATGTAGACAACAAATACGATGGTCAGCAAGAATTGAAGAACAGTGAAAAAGCTGAAAATAAAAAATTCTAATACTGCGTATTAGAATTTTAACAATTGCAATTTTGTATTTAAACCTGATATGGATTCTTTTTTAACCATACTTCGATCTATTCATTAGAGTTGTGTACAACCCGATGCCAACAATCTGGAAGTTGTAGTACGCGTACATCATCACCTGATCTGTTCTATTATTGTGGTTCGAATGAAGGGGTGCGTTATCTGGCAAATCTTTGTTCAGAAGCGAATACGCGCAACAAAATGATTCCTTTATTTTAACGTGTAGCATCAGCGAGAAGCACTTCTACCACTTCGTATAGCGTATACAGAGACACTTTTGGTTTAATTATTAAACTTCCAACAACTATATATCGTAGATGAATATCAAACTTTGTTACGTTGAGTTATAATTTGATTATTATAATTCTCATCAACTAATGCTTTTCTTTGTAATAAATTCATAAATGCAATTAGGTTTACTTAGCATTTCCTATATAATACCAACAATGAGAAAAACTTGGAGAGCCTATGATTCTTTTCGCGTAGCTTATTTCTTCGTTTCACACAAACAATAGCAACGCATAAAAATTGACTGACATCTCTCATCAAATTCCTGCTTTGTTTTTCAACAGCACTCAAGCTACTGTAAGTAATTATTCATTCATATATGACTACTGTTGAGTTGACTATTGGTGAGAAATATTTCAGTTAACAGACTGATTTCAACTTTCACTAAAACCTAATATTGAAAATCAGCCAAATGCAATTTCAAGAATCCAAATGAATATTTGAATTTCTTCTCTAATCGTTGATTTACTCGAATAGAACAGTATATAATCGTTATTTACCTAACCAATAAATTATATGCACAACGGAACTGCCAGTTATTAAACCGCGTTAAATTTGCCTAAACGTTTGAAAAATGAGGGGAAAATATCTTCCTAAAAGTGCTGTTAGAATTTCTGTTCTTTACTATTAAGAACAAAAAATTATCGATGACGCTGAAATCAGATCAGAGTTTACCAGTTAATTGCTTCTATCTTCTTGTATGTTATCTTACTTAAAAAATCAGTGATACTCGCAAATATCGTTCTCCCCATTAAAATTAATTCCAGTATATTATTTCATTTATATGGGCATCAGCCCACCTGCAAGCGGTGGATGAAAGGCCGCTGAGTTCTTATCATTTTTTTCTGGATTCGTTTCTAGGCTAATACACCAGCTGCATGGGAATTTTGTGGTTTCCCCGATACTGTGAATTCGAGCTAGACTGAAGGCCCTCAATGTTTGTATTAACGCCCTTTAAAGTGCTTTGAGTAATTAATTAATCTCTCATTAACATTTGAGTCTTTAGATATATTGGTAGTAGGTTTAAAACTGTATGGGGATGCGTACTGCTTTCAAAGTGCGTACTGCTTTCAAAGTGCGTACCACTTTTTTATTGACTCTAAAACTTGTTAATCTGGACAAGCATTTCGTTTAACGACTCGCCGAATGAAGCTTTTTAAAACTCTCTGTTCCGATTTATTAGACGTACTCAGAGTCTATGATATTCTGATATCGGTTATCTACGTGAAACATATCACCGAACGACATAATAACCGTAACATGTTACGCGTAGAAAGCTGCCATTCAAACAAATTGTGGTGGAAGGCATGGCTGGAAAATGCTGCTCATTGCACTTCGCGTCTTTAGGTGTGATACTAGCATTAGAAAACAAAGATGGCGCCTGATTGCCAAAGGTATAGTGCATGTATGAGTCTATGGACTCCTACATACCAAACTATATTAATTAAAAATTAAGTGCCACAGTTAGGATTATTAACTACTCAGCTTGTGCTCACCATGAAACTAGTTTCCAAGATCATTTTGAGCTTTTAAACTTATCCATTAATGTTACTTGCCATTTATTCTGGAGGAATCCTTTCTTTGCTTGATTGTGCCATATGCCTTCTCGTTTTTTTTACAATCAACGATGCTTTTTAACGTTGAAAAATACAATTTTTTTTATAAGTTTCTTGTTTTTCCATGTATTAGATTTAAATCTGAATATCAGTGGAAGACAAATAAGAAAAAAACTGAACAAAATAAAAAAATCGGATGTGTACATCACATGACTTCCTTGTACGGAATGTTAAATTATAAGCATTTTTTCCTGCATTTCGTTTAAACTCATTTCCTCGAATTTCATTAGAGATATATTATTTCTCATTCAATTAATTCAGTTCTCACTTCGCGACAAGGCAAAAATACATAAAACCTCAAAATATCTTTATTAAAAATTGAAAAAATATAGAAAAATTTAAAATATAAACACTATTAAAACAATTTAAAGAACAATTTTTACAGTTAAAATTAGAGTTTCTAAGCAAAAACAAGCGAATTGCCCAACGGGCAAGAAGGGAGAAGTTTTGGCGCAAAAAGCTGAAAGTTTACTTTTGGTCTGGCTCGGCAAAAAGACACTGAAGGCACAGAAACTGACTTAATTTGTTGCGGACGCTATGCTCAGTCAATACATGGTATAATTTAATAACTTAAATGATAATTTCAGAATAGATCAAGGATAATTTAATTTGCAATAATAAAAGAAGACGTTAGCTTTGTTGATGCAAGGCTTAGTTCCCCTAGATTGGCAGCAAATTCACTATTCTGCTAAGCTTCAAATGGAAACAAATATGGCTGCTATGGTAAACAATCAGGGCTAGCCGTACTTAATCAACTTTTAAATTGTTGATAATTCTACAACTATTGCATGGAAGTTAACTAAACGCATAAAAACCTTAACTGGAAGATAAGAACAATATAATTCAATCATTTGTAAAGCAAAAAATGCAGAATATACTATAAACATAAAAGATTCATACCATACACATAAAGATAAAAAAATGGGCCGAGTAACAGAGTGGATATATATATTTGGTGCTGCTGACTGCCACCAAAAAGGGAGGTGCACAACTACATGCTATAGCAGTCCTATATATAAAATTTCAACGTTCTTAGGCTACTCGTTTTTGAGTTATGTGAGATGCATACATACTTACGCGCGTACATACGTACAGATGCCACGAAAAAAATCTCTTCTGAATCCATTTTAAAATTAGTCGTTTTGGGAAAAAGAGTTCTTTATTCTGTCCTTATGTACAGATGTTACGCGAAAACATCGTTAAATAGCATTAAAAATGGATATTTTCGTTGAAATATGGTACACGGAATTTTTCATGATTACAGTACTTCCTTTACTTCGTACAAGGAAGTAAAAAAGAAACCTATAATGCATCACTATTTACTTCCTCTTTGATTCCATGTATTAGGATGAAGACAGAATGCTAACTTTAAAAAACAACCACCATCTATACTTTATGTATACTGTATCAATATCTGTACCTACAAAGTGAAAAATTATTTAGTAGCGCTTCCGAAAAAAGCGAGAAATTGTATTTTTCACTTACTAATCATCCACACAATGAGCTGCGGTCAAGACCCAGTATTCGTCCAAAAGCGATCCACCGCAGACGTATAAATCCAAGGGCTTCTCCAAGATAGCAACCTGTAGGCAATACATTTGTGGCAATCAGTTGAGGTCATGAAAACTCACAGTTTACGTATGACATATAAAAATACATAGTTTTTCAAAATTCTGTATTTCGTCTGCATATTATTTAGCTTCTTATTCGAGAAAGCTTGTTTGTGATGTATGAAAATCTTTTATATGCTTATAAAAAAAATCTTTTATATGCTTATAAAAAGATTTAGTGTAATGAATCAACTACAGTGCTTAAGAATGTTAGTTATAGCAACCCAAGGCTATTAATTACTGTTTATTTGTATTTAGCCAAATAATATCAAAAACATAATAGTATTTTGTAACAAAATACATATTTAGTTTACCTGTTTTTCTTCATTAAGAAATCATGCTACAACTTTGGCTTCTATTCTAATAAAATATCAGAAATGTTCTTTAAAAGTACTTTTTAAATTTTAGTGAAGTTTTAAAGAAAATTTTAAAAAATGAAGTATGCATTACAAAAGAAACATTATGTCTGTTACTTTAAAACAGGTACTTCAGGATTTTTTTTCCCTTTTTTGCTTGCGTCGTAACCATGGTAACGACTGCTGAGCAGATAGTTCAGTCCTCTAATTGTCTCCCACCCATTTCATTTGTTTAGAGCGTTTCTCATCTTGAAAAGTGTTCGTGTGAAGGCGTTCAATTATAGTCTCAAACAACCTTACCAGACGTTTTTCAACTAAAGTAATAGGAGAGGAATCTAAAAAAGCACAAAAAATAGCCCATGATGCCATAGATCACGTGATTTTCGTGGCGTCTTAGTTCCGTACGTTCCACATGACCTTTGACGTCATCGCACATTCAGTCTCCAATGGTTTCGTAAGTTACGAACTGTAATTCGTTTCTTAATCACTGAGTTTTGTCGAAAATTTTAAAACTATATTACTAATTATCCATTGTTTAAACAGTTATTTCTTCTATTAATTAATTATAAGTTAATTTAGGTCTTTATTTTTAGATTAATTTGTTCACATCCATTGCTAAGCGATTCCACGCGCTGGGATTATTGGCGCTTCTCCTAACTTACTTGAGTTAGCAGCTCATTTTGCTAATTCATTATTTTTTGCTTTATTTTAAATATTAATGTTTTTCAGTGATTTTTCCTTTCTGCTTTATTGACTTTAGAAAATTATGATTACTCCGCCCAATCGTGATAGTGGTTAGCTACGCTGACTGCCGTGCCGAGGGTCCCGGGCTCCAATCCCGGAGATTGTAGATGTACAGCGTCTGTGTGGCATGGGGGCAATCTAAATATGCAGGGAGCCAGAAATCCTCTCGAGAAGTTGTTGGGAAGGGAAGAGGGGAGGAAGATTTTCGGATTCGTCTTTCCCGGGGTGCTTTCCATCAAAATTGGGGGAAGAACTGAGCACAGTCGGCCTGTCACATGTATGGTGCTCAAGACTCTTGCCAACGACAGGCGCAATCTTGCACTCCTTGCTACAATGAATTTCGTGGGCTTCTGATATTACTGTCAGACAAGTGACAACAAAAACTGATTATGATTACTAATAAAATCTCAGTTTCTTCACTGCTAAATTTTTTTGTGATGGTATTTAGAAAACTGATTTTACTTTGATTAGTAAGTAACCTCGGTTGTTCAGTTCTGAATAATATTATAATCAGGAGAATGAATTTCATGTCTTTCTCTGTTTGAGTACCCAATATATGGCTACAAATCGCTTCGTTATCAGAACAGAATTGGGGAGGGGGAAAGTGGCTTAAAAACAATATTTGTAAAGTAACGAAATCATCAATTAAGGTATTAAGGTACATAACTGCGTTTTATGCTTTTTTTGAAATATTTTTCCTTCCATTACTATTGCTTTATGGAAATTTTTAATTGCTCTTTACACAAGAGGCAAACAACTCGAGTATACATTGATTATTTGCAATATTTTTAAAAATAATTCTTGAAATAACACATATTATCTTTATATGTATATATACAATTTACCCTTTCTAATCAGAATTTTTTAGTATGGAAAAGAGAAAAATTACTGATGTATATGCTAAATAACCTAAATAAAGTAGTTCTTTGCGTTTAATAATTTTTTTTATAGAATTTTAATAAGAGAGAATCTAGTGCTCCAATGATATCTTCATTCGAAGCACGAAATCTAGGAGTTCCAAATACATTATATTTCATTGTTTGGATTAAGACAGAGTAAGTTTTTAAAATACCTTTTCCACAGCTGCTTTGCTTATCGGCAGATTTCAAAGATTAAACAAATTAATCAATTAAGCATGTAAAATAGCAGCCACTGGCGCTGAAAATTGTTTGCACCTGTTCTGTGATCTCAGGATTGCCAAATGCGAACTTTTATTTAAGCATAAATAAACTTTGTTTTATTTATTTATTATAAGCTTAGTTTAGCATATACATTATTTTAACATAAATCGTTTCAATATTAAAAAAATTTAAAGACGCAGAAAGGAACACGGGGAAATGACAAAGTAGCGAAAGTTTCGAAAAATCTCGTTGAGACAAATGTTAGTCGCAGAAGTTTGTCGATAGTAGCAAATTTGAGAAAAATCGCACTATCTGGCAATATTGGTCTCAAGTGAAGTGAAGAATGAAAGTGCTGGGAGATGATGCGACACTTGTTACTATAATAAATGGAGGGTATGAATGGCCTTGTGTCTATTTTGAAGAAAAAGTTTACAGTAAAGTATCCCATAAAAAAACATTAACACGTTATGTTAAATAGCAATCTAAATGTGCAGCTGCTTTTCCAGGTTATTCCCTTAAGCTTCTCAACTTCATTCTACAAATTCTTAAGTCACTGCACTTAAATGGTTCGATAATGGTTATGTAGATAAGACTATTCAACCTAATACATAAATTCGAATGCGGTTTCTGGCAACAGAAAGAACTCGTTGCATGGGGTTTTATTAATTTGCACCGTGTAACGGCTATAAAAACCAGTTTCTTGTAGAAAATCTTCGATCAAGATATGCAACTCAAGAGATATGAGTCTAAAATATCTGCCTTCATAAATAATCGAAAACTTAAACATACAAACGTACTTAAAAGTCAGAAAAACAAATCTAGAAGTCTGTGAATAGACGTTTTATTTTATATCAAAATAAAATAGCTTTCTGCATCTGCCAATCAATAAGACAGTTATGATATAAATTTAGTGCAAGCCGGACGAATACGAAAATTTCCCAAATCTTTCGTTTTTGGGGACAAGATATGTTTGACAAAAGCATCCTGTTACCTTGAAGAATCCAGTTTTTTAGTCTGGGGCATTTTCAAACCTTATTTAACGGATAAGACGAAGAAATTGTTGAAAGAGTATAATACAAACACAGCTTTTTTTCCAAGCAGATTAACGCCGTTACTCAGCCTTTACATGTGCGTACCAGTGAAACATTCAAAATTTAAAACAGCAGTGAAATATGTGGATGTTAGAAGGTGAAAAAACGTTTACAACAGGAGGCAAATGCATCGTACCTATCTAAAAATAGAGAGGATAATAAAAGCGTAGAATGAAATTAAAGTCGACATAATTCAAAGGATATTTAAAAATGTAGTATGTCTAACAATCTAGATGGAACGGAATATGATTACTTATTTATAGATCAGAGTAACAGTGATGATAAAGATGAAAGAGGATTTGATGATATACCTGTAGAAGAATATGACGAAATTTTCATGTTATCCGATAATGGAAATTTCTACGTTCGTAAGGTATGTCTATTTCTTTTAAATAAACAGTACATGTAGAAATCCAGTTTTGGTATGCTCATCTTTTTCATATTTTTAAATCTATCATTTTTACATTCCGCGTTTAACGCGCACCCGTAAATTTAGAACTTATTTTTTGTGTTAAAAGTGCGCGTTGTATGCCGAAATATACGGTCATTAACAATCTTGAATCTTGAAATTCATATTCCAAACATGAACTACTAAAAATATTTTTGAGTAACATTTCAGATTTTAATTGACAGTTAAAAATTCAACAGCCATGACTCAATAGTTCAACTGGATAACAAATGGCGTCAGGCGTAACGCAGCATTTTTATGGCATGACACCTCGTAATCATGCAAAACTTATTAGTAGTAAATTATCTATATCCAGAAATATCGAGACCATTCAACAGTTAGTAGTTTCGAGAATTTTTGAAAAAGCGTTAGCAAACCGAATACTTGCCACAGTACCAAATCAAAGAACGATATTATAGTAATAAATACATATTACTTTAACGAAATGCCGTGATTTGATAATATTACACTTGCAATGTAATTAATAACTTAATTGTAGATAGTCAGATCATCATACTTTTGTGCCGAGGTACTTAATATATGCTGTCAGAAACAATGCTTTATTCATTACAATGGTTCTGAACATGTTCATAGAAATTATCAATTGGATACGCTACAAATCAGTTGTAATTTAAAGTACATCAATTAAATACATTAACAAAGAAAATTTAAATAAAGATATAGGCTATTTGGAACTAAGTTTACTGCATTTAAATCATTCATTTTATTAAGAAATACGATTACAATTTGTAAGGTAAATAAAAAATATTATATCGCTTGGAATGACAAAATACTTTAGAAATGGTTATTTGCAGACTGCGTGGAAGGATAAATTAAATAGTTTTCTTGTGCAACGGCAAAACCTGTCTTAGGGCGCAGATATAAGTGACATGGTTACGTAACATAACGTCACGTAATGTAACGGCTCGATAAACTTGGACGGACTCTACTTATGATCTTTTTAGAGTCAAAAAGCTGCGCTGTGGTGCGATATTTGTTCATTGCAATTTGATTTCAAATAAATTGCCGCTTGTTACGAATCAAGCTGCAATCAACGAGACAAACATATGATTCTCAAACCGCAATTCGGTCGTATATGTTTGGTTTCCAATAGTAAAAAATTGCACGAAAAAGCTGAAGAAACCGATAACCATATGAAAAACCCTTTTCTTTCTCTCAGATACCATAGGCTCCTCCTTCTCCCCCAAAAAACTATTAAATTTTACCATATTGAAATTTGAGAGGTTGTAAATAAATTCTTCTTTTCGAAGCCAAAGTGCGTAATAGAAAACTTTTTATCGCACGTTTTCGAGCATCAAATTTTATTCACCAATAATTCTGTTTTAAAAATTTATACTTGAATATGCATCGAAATTCTGAAGTGAATTGGATGCATAGCTCAACTGTTTAATTTTCATGGAACGTGAATTACTTTCTTGCACTTTTTCAGCGTGTAAATAATATTTATATAAATAGAGAGGATGAATATAAAGAAATATCCTGATTAAGATAATATTTAAAGAGCTTGCATTTTCAATGTAGTTGTGAAATTACATTATATATAGCTTTTATTTGATTTTATTGTACATGAAGAATGTGGGATAATCATGATTCGAAATGATAAAATACGTTTCTGATTTTTAACCTTAGGAAACAAATAAATTAGATAAATATTTCAGCATAATTATTCCTTTTCATATTTTCTGAACTTTGTGCACAAATATAAGATATACCATTATCTGATTTATTACATTCCTTAAAAAATATAAAATCATACATAAAGGAATTCAAAAATTGAATTAACACTTAATCTTGGAACCGAACATCATTTATAAACATATGTTAAGAATTTAATTTAGATATACAGTTACAAGGTTCTAGCAAAATCTAAGCATGATGGAAAATGCACAATGCTAGGTGAATAATCCGTTCAAACGCTGCATTCTGAGCAAGAATAAAAATGGTACTTGATAGTACAAATGGTACTCCTGCACACTGTCCTTTTTGGTAGCAGTAGACCACCTTCACCATCATTCACTATTATAGCAGTCAGGAAAGTCTTTTTCGTTGGGGAAGGGGTATCCGCAGTACAACAGTGGCACTCGCTGAACACTGTTCGTCTGGCTGCAGTAGATTCATCTGCTTTATGGCGCTACATATGTCTAGGACAGACTCTCAATAAAACATAATAGACAGGATTGCATAACTCGGATCGTCTTACAAATGCCACAGTCGGAAGCGGGACTCTAGGTGTGTGATGAAAGATAAGAACACCACGTTTACATCCTTTTCTTCCGGTTTGCTACATAACAGACTTATTGTTGTTTATTATTCAAATTGCACTTTATTTAGGTATAAATATTTCTCATTTTAATGCAAGTTAACGTTTTCTGACTCATATGGTTACATTATATTTATAATATCTTCACAGTTTTTAGCATGTCGTTTGCTAATTCTGTGTTATTTAACTCTAACTCTCAAACAACATATATATTTACTTTGCTTAGAAGTTCATTTAGAGGGATCTTAGTGAAATTCAGAAAAACATCTATTTTAAGTTTTAACACTGGCAGTTTCTTGCTTGGGCAGTGATTCATTTTAATCTTTGGCATCACTAGAAAAAGGCAGATATTTCATTACTTGCTTTTATATGTCACCCACAGCAGTAGATTGATATAGTTTCCAGTACTTACATGCCAAGCCCATTCTCCGGCTTCTGAGACACCATCTTTTCCGCTGTCCGCTCCCTTCTGCCCGCACGAGGACAACTTGCCTTTCTTGGGAAGGATTCCCACGTTCTGCACGTTGGAATCAAAGAAACAGCATACTTTGTGAGAGTAATCACAGTAGGCAAGAGGTGCCCCGCCCTGGCCCACGCATTCCCAGTACTCCATGCAGTCACACTGAAAATCATTGCCTGGAGGACCCGAAAAAAAAGTTAGTTTTGGAACGTCAAAAACATGCGTAAATACATTATCAAGCTACTCTTTTTACATGCAGTGATTTTAAAACATTGCGTTGCTAAATAGTACTTTTCAGTGGTGGACCCATGACCTCATTTTAAGAAATGAATCAATAGTGATGGAAAATTATACAAACCTAAATTACTTCATAGTTGGTTTCATTTCTTGTAAATTCACGGCATCAGGGGTCTTGTTCATTTCCTCAGCTGGAACGTTTTCGAATTTTTATCTACTGTATATTGGGATCGAATAAGCACATGCTTTTCTTTTTGTTATGTTAATTTCTGAGCATCTGAAGTCCCAAAACTAATTGCTGTAAATTTATGCAACTTACTCTGATTCTTCCTGTTATAATATATTTAACATTTGTCCTTCGTCTTTTACATTTGTTTAATAAAGAAAAGACTTATTGCTCTTTAATCGGATAGCCTGAGCACAGGACTTTTTACAAATATATTCAGCAAGTGAAGTGGCAACAATTTCTGTTTTTCTGCTATGTGAAATTTCTGTAACCAAAACAGTAATGAGAGTGTTTATAAGCAGTCTGAGGTGTTCAAAAATCTCATTTTCAGGTTGCATGGTATTTAAATGTCTGGAGCGGGATTCATCGTATTTTATCGGAAATCGATCTTTATAGGAACACGATTTCCAAACTTTCATTTGTGCACTTAAACGAGTTTACCCATATAAAGTAAATAGAAAATTTTACTAAATGTGGGGAAAGGTATTTTTATGCTAAAGTTAATAATGAATGACTGCGTAAATATGAAATAGAGTGACCACGAACTGCAGCATTACTCCGAAATAAAGTATTACAACAACACTTTGAAATAAACACAGCCAATAGAATGTAACTGGGATTTCGTAATTATCCCAATTACCAATAACCTTACTAATACCTGGCATTATTGAGAGATAAGGTATTAATTAGTTTCACCGCGTAGCGAATTTCCGGAAAGTTTACAGTAATGTGCTTACGAATAGAAAATTTTCCTGCAAATAATGACCAAATCCCAAGTTTTCAGAATTATTTTATAATTTTTTACTTTGGTGCGACTATTTTTTTCATACTTAAATTTCTTCAGTTTACCTTACTTTAGAATTCACAGGAAGAATACACCGGAAAATAATTTATTCCTAAGCCTATACTAGAACTATGAATCTCAAACTTTCTAAATTTGACTTTAGAAATCTCGAAGAGCTTCCACAGATTTAATAATAATCTAGATACACGAAAATGTGTAAATGGTAATTATAAGACTAATGCATATATGGTGAAATATAGAAGACCAGTTTTAATAGTATTTAATGCAAATTATCCTTAAAAACGGCGGGCATGGTAAGTCGTGCCTTCACTTTGCTGACATTTCCTTGGCTTCACGTTTCTGACGTAATGCTTACTCCATCTATTCTAACATCCTTGTATAGTTTACTTGTCTTGGCAGATGTTGCCACCATATTAAGCGTAAAGTCTTAAATTTATCTTTCACGTTCCTTCGTCCTTAGCAAAATTTCAATGTTGCCACTGGGTAAAACTTAAGATCATTGGATTATTGTTTCATGTATTGCCAACCTATAAGATTGTCTGAGGGTTTCATGTGTAAAATGCAATAAATGCATTAGTTTATTTTTCAGTATTATACTTAATTGATATGCATTAAGATATACTTGAATTTAATTCCTGATTTATCCAAATGATAATTCTTGTGTATATTGAAATTAATAAAAGATGTTTTTAACGCTTTATATTGCGATTTAATAAATAACTTTTAAACACTGAATAAAATGAACCATGAAGAAAAAGCTCATTTTACGTGAAAATATTAAGCTTGGTGAAGAATAAACATAGCAGGAAACCTTAATGGACAAAATAAAAATTTACTTATCTCAGCTTCATATAAAACTGAGTCCTATTAAACAGCTTATTAAAATTTATATAAAAGGATGTTCATTCTGACAGAAGTATCTTCTGCCGCAAGTGATTTGGTTTATATGATTACTGCAGAACTTTCGAGGACAAAAGCGTCAGTATCAAAAATGTATGTTCTGGAAATATTCACGTTTAGTGCCAAATGAATTGTGGCGACAAATATCAATTTAACTAAAATGAAATTGAATCCGCCTCGACTGCCAAGTTTCTTAGTTATTATGAATTCAAGATTTTAGTATTATACTTAATCAGAATTCTTCCTCTTCAATATGGATCTACATTTTATAAATTCTACGTTCGATGCCATCAACATTTACTACGTTTTTCCTACTGTTTTCATCACAATGAGTCGACCGGACGTCCTGATTGCGAGTGGAAAATTCATCTATGGAATTATAAAGTGGGTTAAATAAATAAATTTTGTTTTCACGCTACAAACGTCAATGAGACGTTTGTTCTCTACTTGGATTTCGATAAAGTATCTGCAGAATTTAAATTAATGTGCCGTTTATCTGCAAGTCTAAAAGTTCTAACGTCTAGTGAAAACGAAGGGTAGAATTTATTTCGACCACCTCTACAATATTTAGAAGGAAAAAATGTGTTTTCAGTTATCAGTGAATTAATGCTTAAGAAATTTAGCATTACAGTTGGTTCAAGATCGTCGATCTGTATTTAATGCGGGCCAAATTAGTGCACCAGGAAATTATTATTTGCCCTTCAGCTTTCTTTAATAGTATTTCATCAGTCGAAAACTCAAAATTGTTATCGTGTGAACTTAACTCGGGTTATTTTCCAATGAGACAAAATTATGCACTATGCTGCGGACTCTATATTACATTTAAATTTTGCTTAAAGCTTCTGCAGTTTGATTGTGCTGTTTTAAAAAAATATGAAATTATTGTTCAAAAGATTTAAACTTTAAGATATTAATTTAAGTAATTATATTCTTTAATTTATGCTGATAATTTTGAATTATTGATAAGAACTTTTACATGAAAGAAATAATTTTGAAAAATTGGTATAGAATACGAAAGCATTTTTGAGTAATATTATAGAAAATATTAAATGTTTTGATATACAACAGTGTTAATACTGTACAAAAATATGAGTAATTAAAGAAACTGAACAATTATCATAAAAAGTATGGAATTATGTTAAATAATTTTAAAACTAATAGATGGTTTAATAGATAACCTTTGAAAGCTCCCACTTTAATTCTTTTCGTATATAATTATAATCTTTATTTTTTTCAATATAATGGGGTGTAGTTACATTTTTTTATATAAATGGAATGTTATATATAGCGCAGTTCAAAAAGGGCAGCTACGTTTATAAATAATTGCCGCGAGCGTCCTCTTAATCATTGGTGAGTACACATTAATTCGTTCATGATTTGCCTATAAGATGGAAATATTTGTATTCAGAGAAAGCTGTGGGGTCTTCCAGTTTGTACAAGATAAGTAAATTAGAAATACTGATACTAATAGAAAACAATTTTGGTAATATTATTTTAAATGATATTTCGTATGAAATATTAATTACAATATAACATTTTGAACTTTCTTGTGATTTTGCGACGTGATTAATATACCTATTTAAATTTTTATATTTGAAAAGCTTTAAATGCCTTCCCTAAACAGGGATAATTATAAAGTTTGTTTACTTTCTCATTTTATATTCACAAAATTAGATGGTCTATGTTATTATTGGAAGGCAGCGTAGAATTTCATTTACAGAATTAATTTGAATATACAAGTTATAAGTCTTAAATTTTAATTTTTGTATATTTTTTATATCAACTAATTAATATGAAATTTTTATAGCCATAAGTTATAAAAGCAAATTTTGATAATTATACAATTACAGTGCCAAGTGAAATGTGGCCATAAATGTTAATTTAAAAAAATGGAATTTAATTCGCCTCCACAGTTTCTTAGCTATTACGAATTCAAAATTTTAGTAGGCTACGCAATAAGAATTCTTCCTCTTCAACGCGGATCTACGTTCTATGAATTCTACGTTCTAGGCTATCAATATTTACTACGTCTTTTTTGACAGTTTTCATCACACACACAGACACACACACATATATATTTGTGTGTGTGTTTGTATGAGACAAAAGCAAAATTTAGAAGTACTGAAGTGAGAACATTGAGATGTAGATACTTAGAATGTAAAATTCGTAATGTCTAAGAAACTTGACAATAGAGGCGGTTTTAATTCTATTTTTATTTAAATTCACATTTATAGCCGCAGTTCACTTGGAACTCTAATCGTGCCTATTTTCAGAACAGTTACATTTTCGAATACTTTTGCGATAGGAAGAGAACACAGTGAAATAAAATGGCGACAAACAGCAACAGCGATATAAGCGAAGTAAGCATTTATCTAATATGGTAGTTCACCGAAGAGGAAGGTTTTAGTTTACAAAGATTTCAGTTCTCAAGCGTTCAGGTTCCGAAATAACTACATCGTAAGCATTATGCAAGCTTTGTGGCATATATTAAACCTAGAAATGATACAGTCCAGAAATGTTATTATTATTTTTAGAATGAAGAGGAAATAACCAAATTAAAATTATAAAGCTGATTTACATATTTTGTATCCTACACATTTGATTACCATGTAAATAATAATAGAATTTATCTATATCATAAAAAAATGGCTAAACACTCTAGTTCAGTAGTTGCATAATTGCTCATAAGACATGAATTTCCTATAATGCAAAGCAAATGGACGTAAATTAGCATTTAGGTGTTCTTGTTTCAAAATTGCACCAACAGCTTCTTTACATGCGTTTACAGGGATATATCAGAATAAATAAAGTTAAAATGGTCTAGAAATTAACGCATCTTTTAAATTTTTAAAAGCTATTTGACATTCATTAGTCCATTTATACGGAGTACCATTTTTAAGTAAATCTGTTAAAGAAGCTCTAATTTTTGCATAATTTTTAATAAATTTATGATGCACGTTTATAATTCCAAAAAATCTTTGTGATTCTTTGTACAGTCTGTCTATTTTGCGTAATAATTTAAGTACTTTGGTCACAGAAAGACATCCAGATAAATATATTAACTTTGCTTTAAGATTGTTCTCAATAATTTGGATTTGTGCATTAATACAGCTTAAAGTAGTTTCAGAAATTGCTTTTATTTGACTACCTGCGTCAATTGTGGCAGGAAGATTTTGTTTTCCTATTTGAACATTTACATTAAAATATTGTCATTTTTAGGTAACTTTAACGTTCATCGTTGTCAGAGTTGGAGTTATATAGTAAAATAAAACAATAAAATTATTGATCTACCTTCATTTAATCCGTAACTTAACATTACTTGTTTATTATTTTCGGTTAATGTTCGTTTAAACTTATCACGAAATCTAAAATGTGTATACAACTTTAAAATGGGATTTATTCTCTATTTAATTCTTCAGTTCTCATTAGCGATGTTCACGCACCCGCTTATTCGATTCGTTATAGAATCGGGGACTCACTAGTTTTATTGAGTTCATTATTGTAGAAAACAATGATAGGCTTCAGTATTGGCACATAGCCAACTCTTAATGTTATTTGCGTTGAAAATTAACTAGAAATGAAAAATATATTCCCTTTAACGAATTTTTTACGGTTACAAGATTATGATTCTAAAGTAATAAAACCTCATAAGAATACTCATAATGTAATTTTATATTTTGAAAACTTATAAATTACATGTGCGAAAATTCCTTCGGCATATCAAATGTAGCAAAATTATACAGACATTAGTAAATTATAAAAAAATATCAACTTTGGAATTATCCTAATTCATTTATAAACTGACTTGACATGAAAAATGAGCAATACTCTAGCCGGGATTCGAACCACCGACTTCTCGAATACGCGCCGAGCGTGCTGACACTACACCACGAAGGCATGTTCAGAAGGCGGGAGAAAATACCTTAAAAATTTAGAGAAAATTGGAAATGACGTCAGAAGTAGCAAATTTTGAAATTAAATAGCTCGATAAATTTTGGCCGTATGAAAATTAAATGTTTTCCATTTTACTTTTTATAAGAAATATAAAATTTTCCTTAAGATAAGGAACGGAGAAACATTTTAAAAGTTATATTTCGTAATTTTCACAAAATTGACTTCTTTAAATATAAAAGTGCCCTGATATGAATCTTTGCGTCATTTAAAACATTTCTGCGACTGGAAGTATACATTTGCGACCAACGGGGGGAAAATAAAAAAGGATTTGTGGACACAGTGAAATACCACGTGACTTTGTAGACACAGTATAGAAATTGCATTTAATAATTTTAATTGTAATACACGTATCTATTACAATTAAAATTATTAAATGCAGTTTCTATACTGTGTATAGCATTTATCTATAACATACTAAATAACAGCCAGTTTAACAATTATTGAATTTTAGAATTATTTTTAATGCTAAAAAAGTAAAGTATTTTCCTTAAGAAAGAAATAAAATTGTTGTTACCTTCTTGGGATTGAATGAGTTCGAAGAAGAAAAAGACTATTGGAGCAACTTTCAAAAAATAAAAAGGCATCTTCTTCGAAGGATTTGCTCCAAAGCTGTGAATAATAATATACATTATTAAACAACAGAAATTAAATTGTAAATATTTCTAAATCATGGTATAGAGTTTTCTTTTCTGACATATTCATTGAGAAAATAAAAATTGCTATTTTTTTAAAATTTTAATAAATTAATTGCTGTAAAATTTTATTACTGATATAAATTATTTTAAATTGTAAAGTTTTCTCTTTTGTTGTTTCCCAATGTTACCGCTTTAGAAGAAGACAAGTTTAAGAACTATAATAATAAAGCCGAAAAACGGCTTTTAGTTCTAAGAGGCTTCCTGATGTTAAATGGGGCTGCGGCCGAGACATCCTAAATTTAACCTATAAAATGCGTATCCAGCTGGTTTTAAATTATTGCACTGCGATGCTTGCCTCTGTTTTTAGTAATGTGATAAAACTTTGGAGATCTTTCAAAACCAAGCTCTAAGAGTCATAACTGGTGGAGCTGAAACTACTCCTGTATTAGCCTTACAATTTTTGACCACAACTGAGCCCATGATTAATGTAATACAAAGAAGGGCTATTGTTCTGTATAATAAGCTAGTTAGACTTCCAAACGATGCCTTTGGGCTTGCCTATGATTTTAATTCAAAACGCAATTAGAAGACGCAGAAACGTTTTATGCAATGTGTCCGTGATATTAAACATTGCCAAACTATTAATGATTTGCCGATTGGAGTTGCTTATTCTTCCCTGCCCGTTTCATTACATGGATTTTGATGTAAGGTTGGATCTAACTTAGAAAATTAGAAAGTCAGATCTTTCTTCCGAGACCTTACGGGTGATCACTTTGAAAGCCATCTATAACTGTTACCCTTCCAATAACTGTTTTATGTGTATACTGATGGTTCGCTTTCTGAACTTTCGTGAGGTGCCGGACTGGCATCTTTAGTGAACTTTTTTTTTGTTTTCGTCTTCCGGTTAGAAATTTCACGACTCCCTTTGATGGAGAGGTGGAATCTGTTCTTATAGTTGAACAACTTTTTATATGACAAAACTCCTTTAAAAAAGCTGTGATCCTTTCTGATTCTGTTTCTGCACTGCAAGCTGCTTCTTCTAATAAAGAGGTTGAGAATCCCGCGTTCTAAGATGTAGGACTTTGCTTAAGAATTTTCCTAATAGGGTCTCCTCCAAGTGGATCCCCTTCCACTGTGGCATTGAGAGAAATTTGAGATCTGATTATCTTGCCTAGAAGGACTCTTCTGATCTTCAGAAATCCTTAATGAAATTGCTATTCCAATCAGCTAAATTGGAAATAGCTAGGATTTCCAGGTGTTCTCTTCATGATACAGCTTTGCAGCTTTCAAATAGCAGATCTTGAAATGTATTCTTTTCTGGACCACAACTTGTTGCTGAATCACTTGGTGCGGCTGCAGTTGCAACTTTTAGAACGTTAACTAGGCACGATTACCTCCGTGCTCATCGATTTCGTTTTAACATTGTAGACTTTCCTACTACTGAGAAGCTCAGTAGTTCTGTAATATAGGAAAACTGATTACTGAGAAGATTCGAGAATTGATTTTAAGAATTTTTGAGAAAGCTCAGCATACCGATTACTTGAACATTTCTGCAGATTTCGCTAGACGGCTAAGTGAAATAGTGTGGCATTCAGATATCAGACGGAATGATATTGGTGGCTCAGATACTACCAAAATTAAACAATTGAGTGTTTTTTTAATTTTTAATGAAAACTTCTATTGGATACCAGTAAGCGATATTTCCAGTGTTTCAGTTAAAATCTTTCATTGGCTTAGTATAACATTATTGTTAAAATTTATTGGTCTAGGATTAAGTGTCAAAGATTCAAATAACGAAAACGTGCGAGTATCTTAATCTCCAGCCTTATTCAGAATTCCTCAGATTTAAGGATTCGCATATTTCAGCTTTGCTGTTGATGCCTTCCGTCAGTTTTCGACAAAATTTGGCTACAGGCAAATGTATTGGATATAATATATAGCCACGTGACTTTGTACAACTGAGGCTCTACTTGTTATTTTTTAGCCGAAAAAGGGGGTTAGTCTAAACGGGCTATTAATCCCTAAAAGGGATTTTGCCTTGAATCAGTATAAAAGACTATATCAGTTTTCAAATTGTTGCAACCAAATACTATCGCCTCACATTACTTTTAAAAATTTAAATATTGAAAAATCTGCATGAATATATGTACGTATGTTTCTCACATTGTGAAAAAACGACGGCACCAAGAGCCATCAGAGTTTGAATAACGTAGTCCTCCACAGAACATATGCTACTGGAAGCCCAAATTTTGTATTTCGAATTATATTTCATATTTTGTAAAATGTTTCTGATTAACAAACTCAACGATTTGAAAGCGAGCAGTGGCAACACTGCACGGAATAAAACATTTTTATCTCCAACGCTCTAGACTATCTATTGGAAATTCCAAGTACATGCTGTTTTTAAATATTTCGTGTTTTTCCTGTTGAAACAAATTTTATGTGGCGTAAGCGTACGTGATATTTAATAAATAAAGTAAACACATAAAAATTTAATAATATAAAAACAAAAAAAAAAGAGTTTTGTAAAGCCATCGTAGTAAGAAAGCTAAACATTAATATGATGGACCGAGAAAAGACTGAAAAAAAAAGAATTCTGTAAGCCAACATAAGTGCATCGGAAATTCTAAATGTATATTGCTATGTTACTACTGAAATTTTTGTAATTTTGTTGTTGAGTTATATATAGCGTAAGTGCGAAGAAAATGATACTTAACAGTAAAGCTAAAAACATAAAATAGATGGATTAGCAGGCGTAAGGGCAACAGCAGACTGGTAGATTGCGACGTAAAAAAGACCTTAGAAAATCCTTCTGGGCTATCGTTAACAACTGAAACTGTTCAGGTTTTTTCTTTTTCCTTTCTTCTGCGACATAAAGCTCGTATTTTCTTCTCAATTGACTTAAATTTTTGGTTAACTTGGCTTAATCGGTAGGCAACACATTTCTGCTGTTGTTTACGCATTTTTCTGTGTGTTTGTGATAAAGTTTGACCCTTTGTATTGTGTGAGATGTCATTTTATAGCTTTTAAATCTTGAGGTACGTAAAAATGACCGCATTGTTAAAAAAAAGAAAGGGCAGTCACGCAAAAGGTGTTAAACTGCACAAAAAGGCACCGTTATGTTTGCCCTATAATAAAATTGTCCATAAAATTGCTTTCTTGACGAAAGCGTTGATTATAACATCACGCATTTCAGAGTGTGTTTGAGGACAATAGCATTCACTACTTCCTCTGAACCTGGTATAGTCTTAGAAATGTCAGTAAATAAATTCAGTCCCTTCTAAAATAACTGGCAAACAAATGGGCAGACTCCGATTTAAAGGGGATCTAAAGCGTTTTGAAATTTTGTTGTCACTAATGTTACATTGATGAAAAAAACTCGCTAATTACCAAAATAATTACCAAAGAAGCACACCAACCGGAATATTTAAAATACACAAATGTGAACCTCAGAATATATTCATTTGAACGGAATTGTATACACTTTACGGGAGAATTTGAAATAGGTTTTCCTTCTTTCTTCTTAGAAAGAAAAATTATTCCCCGCCATTTTGCCAGAAAGAAGACTTTCGAGGTTCTAGAGTCCCGAAAAACAGATTCAGGATTAAAAAACTTGAATGTTGGTGTTTTTATCAATCTAATCTCTTGCATGCTAACCTAAAAAACTGTTGAACGTTCTAACTGAAACCTTTGAAAAGATTTTTTCTTATTCTTAAAATTTTTAAAAATTTATTACTAAGGTCCCATTTTTATATGATAAATGACAGAGATTCGAGATTTGATAGATTAGAGAATAATTTTAGATACCGATTCGGATTCGAACAAATTTAGGATTCGTCCTATCTCTGTTTCAAATAGTTCAATAAATTACATTAGAAACTGAGAGTAGTTAGCAAAATAAAGAAAAAGGGAATTATTCTTATATTTTAAATTCCTCCGTTTAAGTAAAGATATTCGGGAAAAGTCGAATGCAGTATGTTTCTTGAGACTTTCTCGAAATATGTTAAAAATTTTCTTCAAAATAAAAGTCCTATTCAAATATGAAAGTAGATAAGACTGTTAAACATCACTAATTCGACCCAGGGTTCTAATTCCGATGAACAGTCAATTTCTCTTAGAAATCAGTCAAATGGCGTTAGAAAAAACTCCACGAAGGCATATCTCCCTTGAACAGATAGACCTCGAATGCTTAATTAACGTAACCTAATGTAACATTAGATTAGTTACTTCTAATTCAAAACTTCAGTTTTGTTTAAATTTAAGATTTTTTTAACAAATGGGACAGCATTCGACAACTTGAATAAATTGTGCAAACTTTCATTTTAGATTCAGCTTGATTTTATACAGGAGCTCTGTGCTTCGAGAGATCCTGGTACAGATATCTCTTCTTATAGCATCATACAGACTTTCTGCTGGAAATACCTCACTTGAAAACGAAATGAAAACAAAAAATAAAAAAATCTGATGTGTACACCACATGACTGGCTTGCACGGAAAATACGCATTTTAAATTATACGCATTTTTTCCTGCATTTCATTTAAACTTATTGGATTGAATTAAACCTACTTCGCAGATAGCGGATAAACCACAATAGAATAAATGCACTCTAAAATTCACTATATTTGTTTACCATAACGTCACACTAGGGTTACATCTAATTCATTTTATAAGAATGCACAAAAATTATGTACATCATCTGAAGAATTATCTACTCGTTGCCCTATGTTCTACTCAAATACTACAATAAATCTAAAACTATGTATAAAAGAAATTAAAAAAAAAAAAAAAAAGAAGCAGTTTTTCGTAGACAATCCAGTATTTTTCATTCAATTAATTCAGTTCTCACTTCGCGACAAGGCAAAAATACATAGCAACTTAAAATACCTATATTAAAAATCACGAAGTAAATCTTAAGACTTACTTGTGTTTCCTCGAATAAATTCCAGAATGGGTTAAGCATGATTTAATTTGCGTTAATAAAAGGCGTGATTTCTGTTGTTGCGAAGCTTAGTTTCTCTAGACTGGGAACAAATCCACTATTCTGCTAAGTTTCAAATGTAAACAAATGTGGCTGCTTTCGTAACCATAATTAGGATAAGCCGCACTTAAATAACTTTTAAATTGCTAATAATTCTACAAATATTGCATGCAGATTTACTAAAGGCATAAAAACCTTAACCGAGAGGTAAGAAAAACATAGTTCAATCATTTTTAAAGTAAAAAATTTACCAACATATAAGAATACAAATTCTCAGATCACTGAGCCGAAACAGATTTGTTTTTATATTTTCTTTTTATAATATATATTTATATTTATATACTTTTGATGCGGCCGATTGCAACCAAAATGGGAGGTGCACATCTACATGTTATAGCTGTCCTATATACAAAATTTCAACATTCTGAGGCTACTCGTTTTTGACTTATGCGAGATACATACGTATGTACGTACGTACAGACGCCCTGAAAAAAAATCTCTTCAGAATCCATTTTAAATCAGTTTTATAATTTTTTGGGAGAAAAAGAATCCTTTATCCTGTCCTTAAATACAGATGTCACGGAAAAATATCGTTAAATTGCATTCGATAGCTGTCAAAATTGATATTTTCGTTGAAATAATGATACACGAAATTTTTCGCGATTTTTTACTTCGTATAAGGAAGTAAAAAGGAAACAACGAACACTTTATTCAACTTCGTATTTTTTTTAATTAAGCTGTACAGTATTCAAAACAGAGCTTACGAAAGCGAAACACTTTAAACAGTTACGCTGAATTTCTAGTCATAAAATTTCTGAACTTAAAATGAAGAATCTTATTTGCACACGTTCTACAACACAGACACGAAGATTTCAAAAATACGAAATATAATTTTTATATTATCCATCAATATGTTTAATTAGTTAAAATGTTCATTAAACTGTAAAAACTGGAGCAGAAGTTCCATGTTTATACATGAAAATGTTCACGAAGATATTCGAAAACAAAATCAACCAGATCAGATCATTTTTGAACCATATTTTCGACCCAAATTATAGATTCTATAAAATTTATTCCATTTATGAAGCAACTACAAAATAAAATCTGCTTATTTTAGCGATTACTTGTTCCATTAAAAGTACTAATTATCTTTGGGAATTTTGGGCAGTAATTTTATATTTCTCTTAACGTATTCTGAATATTCTGTTAATGGAAATTTTTATTCCATGTAATTCCTGCTATAAAAAGGTCAAAGTCTGCGTTTACTAAGCACCACTACTCCTAGCTTCGGAAATGCTTTCATAAAATTATGTCTTTTGTCAGTTAAACTAGTCCGTGAGCTGCCAATACTCTTTGTTTTAGCTATTTGGAGAATTCAAAACAATTGCGTAACTAGTTGGCAAACCAGGTGTTAGGTTATTAAGCACAGGATGAGCCATTACCACGACACTGGATTTGTATTCGAATCCTGGATAAAACATTCCTGACTGTGATGTCTTTACGGCATGAAGACATTTAAAAATCCATCATCGGATTCTATCGCTGTGGAAGATCTTTCGTCGAAACTTTGGCAAACGATCCTCATGTGTCTTGCTTCAGTTATATATTGGAAATTCTTTTCCTACAATTAATGCATGTTCTGGTACTATTCGGAGTTGAAGCTCTTTCGGTTAATATTGTTGGTTCTTAATCTTGGAACTGCTCGAATAATGATTCTTTTAATTAAATTTCATGGGCCATTCATTCATCTGATAAACTATTGCAATAGTAAAAGTATTTTACTGTAAAACCTGAAACTCTATATTTTTTATCTCGCATTTAAATAGGCAGAATATTAAATAATTTGTATTGCTCACATTTTACTAGATCCATAAAATACCAAAACACCAGGCTGGTAATGACATCAATAAAGAATTTTTGTTCTTGTTTCTCATTTGGAAACTATTATTATAATAATTATTATTATTAAAAACAAAAAGTGAGTATATCAAAAATTGTTTTTAGAACTGAGTGTTGAAAATAGTGTTTTACGTGTGAAAAAAATTGCTTACATTAATTAAAACTCCGTGTAAATACCTAAATAAAATTAAAAAGTTATGAAAAGCCTCATGAAAAAAGAATGTAGAAACTATCAAACTGAAAATATTTGTTGATTATAAAAACATTTACCACTTACCACACAGGTTTAAAACATTTTGTAATAAAATCCACTAACACACTCGTAGTTAACATATCTTCAATAGATATTTTGCATTTGTGTAATTTCTTTTTCCTTTAAGGTCAAAATTTCTGCCTTTGTAATATTGCATTTAAAAATACCCAAATTGGTGCCGTAATAATAACAACAAAATAATCATTACTTGTGAAGAATACATTTTAAAACTAAAAACGAAAATAATATAAACTACATTTTAGTATACACTTGATACAAATTTGAGATTAAATTATCTTCCAATTTTTAAATGTTACGATTTCATTAACACATTATTTTTAATAAATATTTATGACAGTTACAGAATTTTATATAAAGAAAATTAGAATGGAAATAAGTGGTTTAAGAAAGATGAAGAATAAAAATAGCACTTACATTTCTTCCGAAGGCATTTTAAAAAATGAGGGTTGTTTTTAAAATGTAATAGGCAAAAGAAGCAAAATATTTTATTAATTGTCGCAAGCAATACAAGCTACATAATTTTCATTATCAGTATTAAAGCGTTTTTTCTCGCTTTTATTCAGCAACTTAAGAAGATGAACTAATTAGAAATACAAATATTATTACCAGGAGTGGTAACTATCTTGGTTTTCAGGAAATTACGAACGATTTTTCTGCCATAAATTATCAAAATCATGGTTTATAACCTCCTTGCATGTTCAAATTTCTGTTTTGGAACTTTGCAGTTGCAACAGAGCGAGCATTTGAATTTCTGGGCTTAGTTTGCAAAATCACAGGGCGTAAAGGATACTTTATTATATCCGTTATTCCTTGGGCAATCTTCTGTATCGCCATCCAAGCAAGAAGAATAAGGCACAATACGATGCAGCAGAGTACTTTCAAAATTGATGTAATTTTAAGCTCAAAATCCTTAATTTCTTCAGCTCTTCGGGACAAAATTATTCCTTTTGACGGAACAGTTTTAGTTGTATTTAACAGGCACATTTTCAGATTTGAAAGTAATTATCTTCACCGCAAGCAAAGTTAGTGCAAATTATAAAGCGAGACTTCTTCAGTTAATAGAATTAAATGCCTGACTGCTGAGAAAGAACATTCGTGCGTTGCCAACGTCGTTACGGTTTTATCTAAATATTTCATAACAGCAAATAAACACTTTTGAAAAGACTTTAATCAAATGCAGTTGTTTGATATGACCATATTTTTTTGCAATGATTGTTAGTATTAGGTTCTATTCCAAATCCTAAAATTTAAATAAAATTACAATTTTGATACTCTTTTTTGAAATATTTATAAATGAAAACTTACTGCCGTAGTTTAGTGAAAATTAAATGCATACTACAACTATTGAAGAAAAATAACCTAGATTGTAATTTAGCGCCCTCTATAACTTTTAAAAATTGATATGACTAGGCAAACACGACTTCTACATGCAATAACAATGTTCTTTTTAACTTTTTATTCTTCGTTATTTTAATTATTGAATAATAAATACATACGTATTTATTATTTAATAATAATAAGTATTTATTATTCAAATAATACGTATTTATTAATAAATAAGTATTATTTATTAATAAATAATACGTATTTATTATTCAATTTTAATAAATATACTCTAATTCTAACTTAAATGCTTTTAAATGAAATTTCTAAGCAACAACTCATAATGTACTTAAAGGGACTCAAATTAAATGAGCTATGGAGTTCCACAAATGTAATATAATTTTAGATTTTTAGGAAAGATGAGCTTTTATTTAGATAAATATCAAGGAGATATATGAAATTGCTTTTCAGAACGTGAATAGAATGAATATGTGAAAAACTAACCAATAAAACGAAAATATCTGAAAAGAATTTTAAAGATAAATTTCTGCATTTTAGGGTTGCATATAGTGAGCAAAGATCTTTAGTTTTAACTAGTCTCCAAAACGACATTTCGCGTCGAAATACTTAAATGCATTGTATCACTTTCATGTTGTTGCCACTAAATATTATCACCCTATATTATATTTAAAGAATTAAATAATGAAGAATCTGCGTGAATGTATTTAAGTTTCTCGCATTGTTGAAAAACAGCACTGCCTAGAGCCATCAAATTTTGAATAATGTAGTCCTCCACCCGAACATGAGCCCCTGGAAAGCTCGAATTTCGAATTTCAAATTTTGTATTTCATATTTTGTAAAACACTAACGAGTTTTTTATTACCAAAATGAACGATCTGAAAACGAGCAGTGGAAACACTGCACGGAATGAAACATTTTTTTATATGCAGTGTTAGATACTCTCTATAGGAAATTCTAAATATATTTTGTTCTTAAATATTTTGTGATTTTACTGAATCGAATTTTATCGTAAGTACCAAGAATGTGATTTTTAATAAATATACTAAGCACACAAATGTTAATAATTAAACGATAAAAAAAGTTTTGTAAAGCCATCTTAGTGAGAAAACTAAACATTAATATGATGAGCTGAGAAAAGACTGAAAAAAAAATTCTGAAAGCTTTCAGATTTTGTATTACTTCTAAGGAAACATTTTGTATATTACCTTTATTAGTCCAAAGGGATTTAGTCCCGAAGGACTATTACTTTCGTTTTGCGATTTTGCGTCGATTCACTCTGAATGCCCGTTTCACTTTTCAAATTGTTGCCACTGAATGTTATCGCTCTGCATTAAATTTTAAAAAATGAAAAATCTGCATAAATGTATGCATGTTTCTCGCATTGTGATAAAACCTAGAGCCATCGAATTTTGAATGACGTAATCCTACTGCGAATATGGGCATCTGGAAGCCCTAATTTTGAATTTGAAATTTGCTTTATTATCGATTTTATGTTTTGTAACATTTGAACGAATTTCTGATTAAAAAACTAAATGATTTCAAAGCGAGCAATGGCAACACTGTACGGGAAAAAAAACATTTTTATCTCCAGCGCGCGAGACTTACGGAAATTCTAAAGATATGCTCATTTTAAAACGATTTTGCGATATTGATTTTGAACTGAATTTTATGGTTTGAGTACGTAGTACATGATATTTAATAAAAAAAGGTAGCACACGAAACGTTAAAAAAACGCGCCTTTGGACGTAATTTACAATCTGAAATCTTTCAGATTTTTTTTTTTTTATTATTTATTTTTTTACTTTCGAAATGTATAACTAACAAACTCTTTTTTGAAACATCAGACTGTAAATTGAAATTTTCAGACAGAAGTTATTTTTTTTTATTAAATATGTTCTTCGTTCTTAAACCATAAAATTCAATTCGACAGAAATATCGCAAAATAATTTAAAAAGAGAATATCTTAAGAATTTCTGATGCATAGTCTCACGCGCTGGAGATAAAAATGTTTTTTCTGTACAACAATGTTTTTTCTGCTCGCTTTGTGATCTTTGAGTTTCTAAATCAAAAACTCATAAATGCTTTACAAAATATGAAATAGATAATAAAACAAATTCCAAATTTGGGCTTCCAGTTGCTCATATTAGAGTGGAGATGTACGTTATTCAAAATTCGATGGCTCTAGGTACCGTTGTTTTTATCACAATGTGAGAAACATATATACATTTATGCTGATTCTTCATTTTTTAATTTTTTTTAAATATGATACAAGGCGATAATATTTGGTGGCAACAATATGAAAAGTGATTCAGACTTTTAAAGTTTTCGACGCAAAATGCCAAAACGAAATTAATAGCCCTTCCGGGATAACGCTAAAACTTTGGGCTAAAAAGAAGCGTATGCCAACACTTAACATTGTATCGAGAATTATAAACCTATACTGCTATGCTGCTGTTAAAATTTTTGTAATTTTGTTTATTGAATTGCATATGGCGTAAGTGCGAAGAAAATGAAGCTTAATAATAAAGCTTAAAAAGACAAAAAAAAAAAAAATAAATAAATACATGAAAGAAATAAATTATAATTCAGATATTTTTAATTATCCCTGCTTGTTTTAAAATAATTAGTCCGTGATAATGCCCAATACCATCACTTTTTTTAACTTTATTTCCGTTCTCAGAAAATAATACTGATAATTTCATT
>KK113621.1:1047-82634 GCA_000611955.2 Stegodyphus mimosarum | reverse complement strand
CAATAATAAAAGAAGGTGTTATCTTTGTTGTTGTGAAGCTTAGTTTCTCTAGATTGGCAACAAGTCCATCATTCTGCTAAGTTTCAAATGTAAACAAATATGGCTGCTATAGTAAAAAAATTAGGCCTAGCCGCACTTAAAGAACTTTTAAATTGTTAATAATTCTACAAACAATGCATGTAGATTTATTAAAGGCATAAAAACCTTAACCGGAAGATAAGAACACCATAATTCGATCATTTTTAAAGCAAAAACTGCACAATTTACCAATATATAAGAATAAAAATACTGAACTCATTGAGCCGAGTAACAGAGCGGGTATATATATATACTTTTGGTGCGGCCGATTGCAACCAGAAAGGCGCTTTTGAACATCAGTTTCCTGTTTATTGCAGTACTATAACATTGACAACTTCGTTGCTATATCTACTCCATCTTTAACAAACTAAATGTCAGAGATTTTTCATTATCTCTCGCCAAATAATGCAACTGTAATCAATCAGTCAAAACGATGTTCCAGCCATCGTGAAAGACACCTTCTGAAAGGCAAGTTTATAATAATTAGATAATAAAATTTATGGTGAAACAAGAACCAAATGCAAAAGCCCCCTTGAGTACCGGTAGTTCAACCGGGACTCTTTTCCTTGTCAACGAAAATGTTAATTGCGAGGGGAGTTTCATAATTCTGCGTAATGTGTTACGTGTTTGTTGCAAAAGGCGGTAAAAATGTCCTTTCGAAGAATATGATAATGAATAGCTTTGCCCTTTTTCACTCCCATACACTGGAAAAAAGGAAAGAGAGTGAAAACGAGGAGGGGCGTGTGCACTGAGCTTTAGCATGTGTTTCTAATTTTTGAAATTGTTGTTAATGTTATTTCAAAATAGTATTTGATATTGAATTGTTATTTTTAATGAATAATCTAAGCATTTAAAACAACTGCTTCATTAAGAGACCTTCAGAGAGGTTCGCATTTGCAAACCGAATTTACGCTGAACTGACTGAAACTTTTCCTTTGCCATCTACTCAGTGAAACGCTCTTTAAGCGAATCGTATATAATAGTAAAGCCCGCGCTTTACTATTAAACGATTCAGCAGTCGTATTCTAATATTCGAGGAGAAATGGATGGAATGATGAGGAAAGAGAAAGAATCTCTGAAGCGGAAAACAAATTCCAAGTCCATTTGCAAATGAAATCGATCAATGCTGTCTTCTTTTCTTTGCCCATCTCCGTCTTTGCAGCCATGAGCGGCATGCAGGTTTTGCATTTAGAGAAAACATGATAACTGTCTTGTATACTGGATGCGCAATTATGCAAATCCAGCAAAACAGGCATCATCAATATACAGATTCCAGCAGAAATACTTAAAAGACACTCGAGCACATCGTTTAGGGTGCCTTAATGGTGCATAGACTGCTACGTAATGATGAAAATGTTCTACCGCGACAGTGATGATGTAAAATTTCCGAGTGAGAAACAAATATCTCTGCTAGGAAGCTATTTCTCCGAGAAATATTTATCTGGGGCACTGAGTTTATTTGAATCTAAAGATAAAAGTATCCCACAGTATAATCTAATGCAAACTTTAGAAAGAAACCAAAAGAAATCACAAACCAATATCATATTCCGCTCAAGGTACGTTCAATACAGGTTATAAATATAAAACTTCGTTTAACAGCAATAACAGACAAAACAATTCCCAACCAAAATTTGGATCTTAGAGGAAAAATAAATTTTATATTAAATGTGAGAAAGTAATTTATTTAAATATGAAAATATTATCAACATTTATATTTTGAATATTAATATAAATGGCGTCTCTACAAAGTGTTAAAACTGAATGTTTTCAGTCAGTCCCAGTAAACCAGATAGAATATGACTCGTAACAATGCTTGCTATATGTAGCAAAATTCCTTTATTGTCTTCTTATTCAAAGAAAGTTAAATAAACATTTTATTTGAATTTATGCAGACAATACCTAGCGCAAACTGTTTTAAAGACCATGAAATGAAAAACAACAGAGGGTTCAAAATAAAGGTGCTGACAGTACACGTTTTCAAACAAATCACGATTATCTACTACAACTGTTGTTTTACTTATAACCCAGCGGCAAACTATACAAACAGATAAAATTAATAAAAGTTAAAAATAAAATAAAAAAAATAAAAAATAAAAAATAAAATAAATTAAGCAAATAAAATTATATAAAGTATTTAACTATTTCTTATATTTCTTTGAATTTTGCGTATTTCTTTTATCTCAAATTGAAATTAATGCCACATCTCGATTTATTTGAAGCACCTGCTTGAAAAAAAAATCATACTAGAAGGCCTATATACACCAGATCTCCACGTAGCTTCTTGTCTAGATAGGAAATAGAGAGCATTTGATGATGAATGGAAGAGTGCTGTCACAATATAAACAGAGTTTTAGATCTTTGCCATCATTAAATACAATATCTGACACTATAAATTGTTTGCATCTGCCAAAATTAGTTAGTCTGTCAGAAGTGTTGAATCAATATCACTATGTTTAATTTTCAGGCACTCGTAAATTACGAAAAGGTCCATTTTTTGGAAGATGTTTTTTTCTCTAAAGCAAGTGTGAAGAATGTGTTAACAGACATTAACTGAATAAGAAATTAACTGAATAAGAATTAACTGAGTAAGGAAGACTAGCAAGCACTGTCCTTGAAAATCGTAATGAAACTGTTATGAGCTTTAAGCATAGGACAATTGTTGCCTCTTTAATTCTTTAATTAAAGAGACAATTTAATTTGCTTAGAAACAAAGCTTTCGTAATTTCTACTTCCGGAGATAATTAGCATTTGACTCAAGGTGAAGATGTAATAACCTCACCTAGTTCTTGGCAATGTATAAATTACTTCCTACGTAAATTAATATAAATTAAGCTGTAGTTTAAAATACAACACTATGAAATTAGAAATAATAAAGAATGCTAAAAAGAAGCTATAAAATAAGAAAGAATATTAACTTCAGTTTCACAGTAATAGTCCTTTTTATTCCCCTTTTTAATTTGGCTATCTGTCTTTTTCTGTTTCAAAAGTCGAAATTTTTTACAATACTGTACTGCGTTTTTTAAAATTAATCCATTTCATGTTTAATTATGAAACCATTCTGCAATGCGAACGGCTCTCAACTATTCAGATTAAAGAAATTTTTCACTTTATATCTGACGATTTTCTGATGCATACCTGTATTTTTGTTTCTCCTTACTGCAGCTAGCTACGCATTGGTTGCTGGTCTGCTTCGTCCTTTATCTGAAGAGATGAAAGCTGTATAGAAATGTGTGGTGCGCATAATGCGTATGATGGTAATATGCGAAACTATTTATGCTTAGCAAAACTTGCTTTGTTGTTAAATAAAACTATGTTGAGTCAGCATTCGCATCTGCAAATCGATCATTCCATCTACGCATAAAAGCCTTTCCAAGTAGTTACGACGTCAGATAAACATGTCACCTTAAAAACAAACTTAAAACATAAGCTAACGGTGCGTATTTTTTTTCAAGGCAGTGCATTAGCAGTATAAATATATATAAATGTATATACGTGTGTGTGTGTGTGTGTGTGTGTGTGTGTGTGTGCGCGCGTGCGTGTGTGTGTGTGTAATAGATTCTGTAGTAGAACACAGGCGGTTGAATCCGTAATGAACAGCGAGAATTTTGATGTTCCATAAAGATTCCATAAAGAATGGGAGACTGGCGGCCAAGGCACATTAAATCTTCATTTTATTTTCAGTAAACATATTGCGGCCACAAACAACTTGCCACATCCTTTATGCCTATTTCAAGAGATTACATTTTTTATACTGTTGTTTTATACTGTTTTACATACTGTTGCGATGGGAAGCGAGTACAGCGGAATTACGTTCAGCAGCGTAGAGAGAAAGAAGCTAAAGTGCGTATTTATTCAGTATGGAAGCACACGAAGAGGAAGGTTTGGTGTGAGTTAGAAAAGATTAACTTATCAGATTTTAGGTTCCCAATTAGTACGTCGTCAGCGTTACTCAAGATTCGTGGCATAAATTAATCTAGAAAAAGCGCAGTCCAGAAATGTTTTTATTATTTTCATAATGAAGATGGGAGTTAAAGAGCTATTATTAATTTATTATTTGAAAGATAGATATTTTATATTTTACATATATATATATATATATGTAAAATATAAAATATATATATATATATATATATATATATATTTCCTCAATATATATAAACTGGTTATCATAAATTAAGGAAAAATCACAAAAATAGCGATAACTCCCTCAATAAGCCAAACCGTGTAACATTTGAATATGTTGCCAAGTAAGAATAGCTGAGTTAAACTCGGAATACGTCATCTGCGAGGGTCCATGCTTGAGAGCAAGTCCACATATTCCACTGTGATAGTAACTTAAGGAATCTGAGATAGTCAATTCGTAACAATGACCTCCAGGCATCATTTGCCTGCAGAACTACGATGGAGACCCATTGGGAGACTACACCTTGGAAAGACATGGAGAGACTAGAAGCAGAACAAAGTCAAACAGAAGTGGCCAGATGGCAAAGTGTGAGTCCTTCTCTGGTTCATAGACCTTGAACGCAATTTCAAACCACAGATTCGGCATCTAGGAGGCTCAGCCAAGGACGGCCAACTGCTACGACGAGCGCCGATGATCAATATTTGACATTAAGTGCACGCACGAATAGAACCGCTACTCAGACTCTTCTTAGATCCTCCCTTGCTGCAGCCACCGAAAGGTTGTTGTCAAAGTCAACTGTGAGAAGAAGGATTCACGAGGGTGATTTGTATGCGAGGTGACCAGCCATTTGCGTGCCGCTCACGTCACGCCATAGGAGGGACCGTTTGCAGTGGGCACGACAACATGTCCACTGGATGCCTGATCAATGGAAGGATGTTCTCTTTACGGATGAGTCCAGGTTCAGTCTAGAAAGCGATAGTAGGCGCTATTTGACATGGAGAGAACCCGGAACCCGTTATCATACGGAAGAGGCAGTGTCTGTGTTTGGGATGGCATCTCTTTGGGTGGACGCACAGACCTCCATGTCTTTCCAAGGGGAACCGTGAATGTTCAGTTTTATAGAGATAACACCCTTCATGCTTATGTGCGCCCATATGCCGGGGCAATAGGGGATGCTTTCCTGTTACAGGACGCCAAAGCAAGATCACACAGAGCTCGCATCGTAGATATTATCTTCAACAGGAAATAATTATGCACATGGAGTGGCCAGCTCGATCCCCGGACTTCAATCCTATCGAGCACGTTTGGGCTGCTTTAGGGAGACGTCTAGCTGCTCTCAATCCGCCTCATCAGACCCTTGCTGCGCTTGCAATGCTATCGCTTGCTATGGTACTGATAGACCGCATAATTGAAAGCATCGCGCATCGCTCTATGTGCTGTGTTGCTTGTAGATGCGATCATATTCCATACTGAAGGTACTTTTCTTATGGCAAATTGACACCTTCGATTTGTTCATTTTACACATGTGTTAATTTCTATACTACCATAATTATCTGGTAATTTCTTTTTATGTTATTTGATACCTTACTATATGTTGTACATTGTGGGTAAGTTTCATAAACTTCTACGGTAACTACTTTTTCAGTTATCGTGATTTTTGTGATTTTTTCTTAATTTATTATAACCAGTGTATAATGAAAATGAGAAAAAAGACGTAGCAATACGGATGACTAAGCACCTAGATGGCATATTGAACGGGAAGATTTCTGAAATGCTAAAATGTTGAATGCGTATTGACTACGAAGCTCGGCAGGCGAGTTAAGATATTCATATTTTATTTCAATTGACATTTGTGGTCACAATTCACTTGGCACTCTAATTCTTCCTATTTCCAGAACATTTACATTTTTGATAATATTGCGATAGGAAGAGAGAATAGCGAAATAGCTTCCAAGCAGAACAGAAGTTGAAGCTAAAGTGCTCATTTGTCCAATATGGAAGATCGAAAAAAGAAAGGTTTCGGTTTAAGTCAGAAAGCTTTTAGTTCTCAATATTTTGAGTTTAGGCTTCGAGTTACGCACGTCATCAGCGCTGCTTAGGCGATGCAAGATGAATTGATCTAAAAATGTCGCAATCTAGAGAAGTTATTACGATTTTTAGGGTAGAGAGGGAGATTTAAGGGGTTACTGTTAGTTTAAATTATAATTTTGATTTGCATATTTTTTACCATACGTATATATATAATTTATACCTACATATATATTTTATACTTACATAAAGAGAATAACGTACAGGTTAAACGGCTTAATTACTTCCGTAGAGGTACAGGTGTGGGTTTACAGAGAGTTTAGGTCAGGTTCATGTTTCTGCATAAAATGTGGTTTAATAATAGCCACAGAGAAGAGAAGCGAAGCGTCAGATGCCTCTTAAGTCATATTTATACATAATTCAATTATCAAAATATGCATACAAATTACAATTCGGATATGCATCTATCTGATCGATAAAATGACCTTGAAAATATCTTAAAAAATACTCGAATAACTTTGAAACATATTTAAATGGAGATGCCACTTGGATTTCGGAACTAATTAATTGACTGAAGAACATACTAGTACCTTTATTAGATGCAGGTCTGATCTCATTCCAGAAACTAAAAGAGGCATCTCTATGTTCTGTCAATGTTACGTAACTATATTCTTTTAAAAAATGTCCTATGAATCATAAACAGCGCAACGCGACTCACCAGGAGCTCATTTTTGATAAATATTTAAATGTTTCGATCGTTCACGATGACATATGCTGTCATATCATATACTAACTGTTACAATCATAATTTCAAAATCATTAATTGTAATTAGGGGGTATATTTCTTTGATCAAGCAAACCCATTAAGAACCAAATAATACATTCCACTATGCAGGGTAGCAATTATTATTGTTTTCATAGCCGTGCATTAGCATTATAGATGTTAAACGCATATCTCTAAGAGCTTTGTAAAAGTATTCAAACTAAGCTTGTCAGCCCTAATATATGGTGTTAGAATATGTGGTTCCAATTAATGACTTCAATTCGGTATAATTCCACACCACACCACACCGCGAACTCCACACCGAACCACCGCTAGGCTGCAGGTAGACGCCCAGAAATTTTGGAAATGTCTCAGCATTTTTAACTACTCTATCTCTTGTATAGTTCAAAATATTCTATTTTTTGCGCGATCTGGAGCAAAGTGTCAGCACGTAACCATTGTATTCTATTAAGTAAATACATCTACATTAGTTAAGGACTAAAATATTGTTACTAGAGAGAGAGTATGTAAATTCCCATGTGATATTGAAAAGTAGTTTTTATATGTATTAAATTTTGAACGTAGAAGTAGGTCTTTACAAACTCGGAAGATTTTACTCATATTTAAAACACAGAACAAAGAAGATATTTGCATAATCCTATTTTGTAGTTTCTTTTCATGGAATATATAATAGAATTAATTCATGGAATATATAATTTCATGGTAGAATACTATAACCTTCTTTCTTAGAATATTCTCCAAGCAAACCTCAGCAGCATACCAGACGTACAACACGCTAATATTGTACCCTTAATCCAATTAATTCAAGCCTGCCGAGGCTGAAGCTCATTTCTTAAGCCTGATAAAGTGCTAGATTCCTTAACTTTTCTCTTCTGCAATCTCCGTTTAATTCGCGGTTCTCTTATTCGTAGTCAGAGGGACTTTTTTTTTCTCTTCAAGAAATGTTGTCCTAACAAGCCATTGAGAAAACAGACGGAGAGTAATGGATCGTTTCCCAGAAGAGTTCTAAGCAGTCGATTACTGAAACTGCCAATTTCTGTCTAACGAATAGCCCGAAAGTGTCAACTGAAAAAAAAAATAATGCTTCCATATTGCTTCTGTTATTGGAATTGGTGGTTTCGTACTTATTGATCCTTACTAATATATCGACAAGTAGAACGTATATATTGGATTTTGCAAGATTTTTCCTGAGAAGAAACACAGAAGGATCGTTGCACTGCGTATCCTTTATCTAAACAATATGATTACCGTCTCAGACAACTTTTTTATTATTTTTTAAAGTGATATGTTGTACGTTTTAGCAATAAATCATGAAAACTTACTTCAAAGTTGTTATTAAGATGTCAAAGTTCGAAGTATATTATTAAATAATAAAGCTGATAATTATATGTGTAATCTATATTCACAGACAGAATGCTGAACCATTTTACTTCTCAATATTGAATGACATATATCGCCCATTTATAAAATACTTGAATTTCGCTAACAGTAATTATTACAGTAATTATTTCTCGTTTTGTTTAGTTTCTTTATCAGTTTTTTTTAATTTATTAGTTAATAAAAAGTATGAAAGTGAAAATTATCCTTCTTTCCATTTTGAGCTCACAAGCGAATATCCATTTACAATTATTAAAGCCTGAAAAACGCACATCTGCGATGTTATCATAATGCGACGATTTGTAGATACTTTATTTTTTACCGCGATATTTTCGACGACGGTGTTTTTAAACTGCAAAGTTTTTGAATTGCTTTATTTGCGATATCTTGTACCACGACGTTTTAGAATTGCGATGTTTAGTCTTTGCTTTGTTTTCTCCCACGATGTTTTGTACCACGATATTTTCGCCTTGCGTTGTTTTCTCCGCGACGTTTTCGTACGCGATGTTTTCGGCTGTAACCTTCTCGTGACAGCGAAAAAATTATAATTAATTCTTTGAGCGTTAAAATTCAGTTCAATTCAGTTACTCGAGAAATAACATTCAGCTAATTTCAGAAAGCAATTAACAATTCGCAATAATGTAAATGTATTTATGCTTTACTGTAAATCCTTAATCTTTCCTTGAGTTTCTTAAGTTTTTGATGTAAATTGGTAAATAATACATTCAAACAAAACTACAATACACATGCAGGAAATGCATAAAACGACCACACTATAATAAAACTCCAGTTAATAGGAAAATCTGATATATAAATGAAGTAAAATTTTATTTCTTACCGATACTGTGGAAAACAAAATTTGCCTCGCTCTGTTTATTATTAAATGTGATGAATGAGGGGTATTGTAGAATGCTTTTTACTTACTAGACTTTTGCACTGGTACTTCTCTCATATAATGGTTAGCTTTAAAATAACTTTTAATGGCTTTTACAGGAAAACAAATAAGAATACCTCTACTCTTTACAGACAACTATGTTTGATTTAGATGGTTTGTTAATGCTCAGGTAATGTATGTCCACAGAATTTATCAAATATAAGATATTAAACATTGATTTATTTTACGCGAACAAGAAAGTTAATTACCTTTCTCTGACATATTTTTTTGCTTTTTGTAATTATAAAAATAAATATTCTTTATGACAAAATTCTATTAAGATGAACAGATGAGTTATGTCTGTTAATAGCTAATCATACATACTGCTGATTTCTGTAGAATGCAGACTGTTGGTTTAATTACTGACTGCAAAAAACAAGGTATCTTCTTAAACATTCATTTTTTTATCCAACAGCCGTCTGGTATCTTCTAAGAGAACCCATCTGAAGAATTCTCTGAGGAAAAATGGCTCAAATTTACGTCACGCAAACGAAAATCTATGTAAATTCCACGCAGTCAGTTTATTCAATTAACAGCAGTGTGTAAGTTATTCCCCTTGTTCCTTTTTACTTTTGAGGAGCAAAGGCTCATCAATGGCTGAGGGGTAAAGCTGCTAAACACTGGTTGTTCGACCTCCGTCGAAGCCCTGTGAACGGCCAGGTTGCCTGGGCGTTTTTGTGTTTTTCCTCATGTAAACGCGGATACGAACCGGTCTCTCTTAGAAGGCATCCCTCTCTTTAGGTTGGGCCCACGAGCGGTAAAGTTTCTAAAGCATTGGGAGTTTGGTCCAAGGTTCGAATCTGGACTGGCTGCACCAGCGTTTATGTGGTTAGCCCGGTGTGTAACGTGGATACGAGACAGTTTTCCGTAGTAAGTCCTCCACGGAGGCATTCCTTCTCTTAGGCGGATAGCCCTCGTGTGCTTTACCTTAGTTAAATAAACCAAACCAAACCCTCCTCTTAGGCAGATAGCCCTTGAGTGCTTTCTCATAATCAAATAAATCAAACCAATATTATTGATGCACTTCTGATCAATACACCCAGCTAACAAATGCAAAATCCAGAGTTCGAGTTTCAGTGAATACACAGTTGGTTTCTTCCATTGCCCGGCTTCAAAAAATCTAATTATCTCTACAAGTATATAAAAATAATAATTATGTCCTCCACAATCAATTCAATACATGTAACTTTGTTGCAAAATTTCGTGATAAAAGGATTAAAGTTTCAACAATTTTGTTTATTTTCAGCCAGGAAAAATATACGCAGTCAATAACTTGAAAATGAATATCACCCCGAGTAAAATTCTTAAAATGAACTAAACAGAAGAAGAAGAAACTTTCAAGAAAGGGAGAAAGTGAGTAAAGCATCAGTTTCGCCAAATTCAATTTACTCAATTATGGCCGTGTTATTCCTCTAGTTTTCACTAGCAATTTTTTAATGTTTTTATTTGTGTGTATGTGAGACAAAAATGGGAAAAAAAATACAGCGAAATATCCAGAGTTTATATTAGGTCTCAGTCGGATACATTCAAGCTTTCCTAAAACTCTCAGCTCTCTTCAGCGATATGCCTGAAATTTTCATAGTGAAACTGAAGATTTATTACGACCATTATCGATCTAAATATTATCGACCATTATTCTATATGTGAGTAAGTCTGCATTGCAAGTACATGTCAATATCTCAACGAGGAAAGCAGTTCATATGTAAGTAGCTCTAATAATGCTTCTCCTACCATTCCATATGCTGTATGTTGTCAATTAAAACATTAAATACTCTTGTAAAAATTATACAGTTTGTGTAAAAATTGTTAGTTATAAAATTATACAGGTGATGTTTTTCTCTGTGCATAATTAACACTGCAGAGCCTTTCATGTTTATACCAATTTTTCGCATTCAAATAGCTCTCTTTAGAAGCGATCAGAACAGAAAGATCTGGTTTATGTTCTTAGTTTCTCATGGCAAAGCACTCTAGGACAATCTGCATAAGGGAAGGGATGCCTTCTTGGAGGACTTTCTAAGAGAAACTGGCTCCTATAAATGTTACACATGGGGTAAAGCCACGAAAACGCTCATGTAGCCACCCAGTTCGCCTGGATTCGAACCCAAGTTGGAATTACCACTGGTTAGCAATATTACCGCTCGGTCGCTGTTGGGCTTCAGACTAGAAAGGATTTTAGTGCATTAGAATATTATATATGAAGATATTTGGCGTGCTGTTGCACAGCTTTGTGGATTTATCCCATTTCCCGAGAAAACTGTGATAGTGTAAGTACTTAGCACGTCCTGTTAAAAATAGAGAGATCAATGTTTTGATTCCGGGCAAGGGCATGGTTGATTTTCGCAGTTACCTTTCTAGCTCTGAAACCTAATGTTATTTTAAATGTTCTCTAAAAAATTTCGCACATAACCGAACTTCGATAAGTAGTTGGTAATAATCTCAGAATTCTCTCGAATCTCATTTTTTTCTTTCATTTTAGAAAGAACGATAGCGTTATGTTGATAATTGTTCGAATTCTCATTTGAGAAACTAAATAAAGTTAGTTGCTAATCTTTAGAAAAAATCAGAATATTTTTATTTAATTCCGTGAATTAGTGATTTAATGTACTAATATTTTTATATTTCGGAAAAAGCCGATGCTACAGTTATATTTTTCCTTTATTTTTTTTTACCAAGAAAGCTTCATTTCCTTGTGAAAGAGTTCAGGAAAGGGGTGAATTTCGCTGTGTCATCTTTCAGGATTTGACGCAGTTCCGTAGAACGATCTAGAAAGAAAATTGCATTGTTATGTTGCTTTGAATAGACTGAATACCTGATGAATTTAGAGGGGTTAACGTTTCACCTACAAGGAAAGGTCACTGCTTTGGCGATTTAAGTGTCCGGTTCCGCTCAGGGTTTTCAATAGTTGCGCGTGCGCAGTTAGCACGTTTTTGTCAATTGGGTGGAAAAAGTGGAAACTGTTCTCTAATGATGGGCAGAAAATCTAGTTTTGTGGTAGTCTGTGCCTTCTTGTGATGAAAAAGAGAATTTTTGAGTACGAAACAGTTGTTATAGAGTCGCCTGGAGATGAAGTATTTTTTCTCTTGCAGTTGTTAAGGCGGGGAGCTTTTATGCTCCCTGTCGGTCGGTTGCTTACTTATCATAGAAATTGAATAAGCCTCTAGACTTTATTCTGGGCTATCGAAAGAAGAGGTAGCTTCTTTCTGTCAGCTGGTAAGGCAGAGGGACAACTATGCCCTTAAGTAACCTGTTTTCTGCTAGAAAAAGAAAATGAAGTGTGAGGCCCGTAGTCGTTATCATGAAGAATCGTCTTGAAATTTGCTAATACCCGAGTAGAGACGTTTTTCGTGTATCCTCTTTCAACATTAATGAGTATATATAGTAATATTTTAACCGGGTAATTGATCATCTTATTCTTCATACTGCGTTACGCACGTGCCTCTCCAGAAGTGTTTCGACATGACATAGCCTGATATTTGCTAATACCCGAGTAGAAACATTTTTCGAGTATCCACTTTCAACATTAATGAGTAAATATAGTAATATTTTAACCGGGCTAATTGATCATTATTAGGATTCATGATTAATTCCTTTCATCAGATATGACTGATAATTTCTTCTCACTTGAATTGCGTGAACAAAAATAAAATATTATATGTTCAGTTGAGTTCTGTTATCTGAGTACGTACGTATATACGTATGTATCTCGCATAACCTAAAAAACAATTAGTCGTACAACCTTGAAATTTTGTGTATGGAACAGTTATAACCATCTTGTTCCGCAACTCCTTTTTTTGTTGCAATCAGCGGTACCAAATATATCTATCTATCTATCTCTCTTCCTATATATATATATATATATATATATACCCACCAGCTTACCCGACTCTCTGAGCTTTGTTTTTTATTCTTATATATTGGTAAATTATGCATTTTTTTGTTTATATTGCGGATAGCGGCCTCAACAATAATTGTAGAATTCTTGCTGAGGCCGCTATTTATTTACATTTGGAACTCTTAGCAGAATAGTGAAATAAGTGAATTGATGCACTAACTTCAGTGCCTTTATGCCCGATAGGACAGAAAATTGACTGCATTTTGTCCGCCGAAAGTTCTGCCCTCCTGGCATTTGGCCGAATTATTTATTTCCACGTAGAAACTCTGATTTAATTGTAAAAATTGTCTTTTGGTCGAATGAAAACTACAGGGTGTTTATAACGTCCCGGACCCATTTTGATGCTTAATAATTCATAAATAATGAAGACATAAACAAACTTATGGCATTTATTGATGGAATAAATTATATATTTTCCTCTTCAGGTTTGAATATCTTTACTTCTGTAAATATCGTCTGCGCGTGTGGTTAATTTCAGATAATTTCATTTTTCAGTCTAAATATCTGTACTTTTCTAAATATCGTCTGATTATGGCATAATGTGCGCATATGGGGATCTGAAAACCCCCATGAATACAGTGAGATACAAAGGGATTCCCCAAAAATTAATGTGTGGTGCCCGACCGAGTCATTGGGCCTTTCTTTTTTACAGAAAAGACGGTCTCATTAGTCGTATACTTAGACACGTTGGAAAACTTCGTATTTCCACAACTAAAAGAGCTTCAGCCGCATGTCTTTTTGCAACAAGATGGTGCACCACCTCATTGGGTACCATCGTTCATAGTTCTTTAAATGACCATTTTACAAGAAGATGGATTGGGCGAGGAGGTCTATTTCCTTGGCCACCCAGATCACCTGATATAACGCCGCTGGACTTTTTCCTTTGGGGATTTGTAAAGGATAACGTTTACAGGAGGAGAGTGTCGAACATTGATGACCTAAAAGCCAGAATTACAACCGCAATAGCCTCTGTGGATGCCGACATGCTTGCAGGTACCTGGCGTGAAATTGAATATCGACTTGATATTTATTCTCCGTGCGACGAAGGGGGGCACACGTGGAAGTTCATTGACAAGGGTCATGAAACTCTTTGAGTCTATCTAACCATTTATGTTATTAATTTTAATCTATCTTAATTATTTTATGAGTTATTAAACATCAAATAGGGTCCGGGACTTTATAAACACCCTGTATATCTCTAATGAAATTTGAGCCGTACAACAAAGTCACGTGGTGTCGACATCAGATTTTTTTATATAGTCCTACATTTATTTCAAAGTGCGAAAATATATTAACACTTTAGAATCGCAGGTTTTTACTTATTTTTACTTTCTATCTTGTAACTAAAATTCATACGCAAATATAACTAAAATCATAGGCAAGAATTAAAAAAAAATTCTTGCCGTTGATTAATTTTAGTTAAACATATTTATACTGTAAAATTTAATTATGGTAAAAAAATCTTAAAGACGACTTGCTTCAAGGGGGGGTGCCTTTGTGGAATATTATCTCAGAACAGCTGGTTTTTAATTACGTTATACGTAGAAAACATTTCGAAAACGTATGTTAACCCTCGGGTTGAATTACCAGTGTTTAGCAGTCTTACCCACTTGCCTAATAGCGGGCTTCTTTAATTTAATTGGAATAAAGTTAAGCAGTCTGTTTTTAGCAAACAAAAAATCGCTTCTGTGCAAAAAATTCTTCATTACAGAAGTATAATTTATAAAAGAAGGTTATGCGTTTAGATTTATATAGTTTAATTAAAGAAGTAAATAAAAATTAGGTTTTTAGGAAGAATTTTTCATAATTTAGTTGAAAGTGCGCTTTTATGAAAATATGAAAAAGTAGTTTCATAATTTAATACGAAACAGCGTAAGATTTTTAGTCTGTTTATAAGGGAATGGGATTAATAGCATAGTGGTTCTTGAAATAAATTACAATAAACGAAAAAGTAAAATTTTCATTTCCACTTCTTTGGTCTACTGGAAAGATGAAACTCAGTTATCCAGATTTTGCAAATATTTGGATAGTTTGTAATCTCGATTAGATCCTTAGAGTTGTGTTGTGCTTCATCTTTAGTAAAGACCACGACGTGAAATTAATTATTTTCTAGAAATCTCATTTTAGATAATGTTTATGCGTTCCATATCCGTTCTTGTCGCTATCATAATTCATGGGACAAATGGATTCTAATTTATGGTTAGTGCTCGCTAACTGACAGCGATTTTCTTTTTTTTTAGCCATTAAAAACTGCTTATCAGAAATGGCGAAATGAACACGTCTGTGTTGTTCTTTATTCCAAACGGATCATTAGGTTTAGATGTAGCTGAAACGGAGAGTGGAAGTGAAATTCATAATGCATAGATAGGAAACTCCCAGCTGCCTTATCGATTTCAAATCTGCAGCTGTTTAGCTAATTCTGAACTGTCAAGTGGAAGTTTCTAAACTTTCGAACAACTGCGATGACAAAGCTTTGGATAATTGTAGTTAGTGGTTTAACGTAATTTACTATTTAGGGAATATACATTCCAAATATGTACCCGAATAGCATTTATAGTGGAAAGGAGTGCCCATTCATTAATGTCATTTACCTCCGTTAAATTAGCATTCCTTTTATTTGGGAATGACTTATTTTTTTAATACAATGAACTAGTTCCAGACTTTTTAAACGAAATTGTAACTATACTAAAATATTCCAAAAATTATCAAAACAATAATAATTTATTTATTTAGATTATCATTTATAGCAGATGTTTATTTAGTGGAAGCTATGTATACTTGTTTCAGAAATCATGGAGTTCTGAAATATTCGGCATCATTCCAAAAATAGTATAATTTTATAATGTAATTCGCCAAACTAATCCTTAACTATACTATCATTTATCATCACGGATGAATTTTCATCTTTATGGAACATACATTACTAAGCAGCCATACAAGCTAACGAAAATTACTTAAAATATTTAACTTATTAAATTAAAAAGTGCGCTTCAAGCATCGTTGGTGCTAAAAATAGGATTTTACAATATGTCAGATGATGATAAGAAGAATTGTATACTAAAGAAAAAGGCAAATTTTAAGCTATTTTTCAAGAAAATATAAAGAACCTGAAAATGATATATCTGTTAATTGGATGTTGATGAAACTCTAGTAGAAAGAAAAAGAAGATCTAGGAAAGAGGAGAAAAAATCTCAAAGGGTTCAGATTTTAACGGTCGCCCGAAAGGGTTCATAAAGGTCTTTTACGCTCCCTTAGTCTACCAGTCTCCTGTTGCATTTACTCCAGCTGAAACTATTTTTTTGTCTTTTTAGCTTATTATTAAGTGTCATTTTCTACGCACTTACGCATTATACATTTCAACAGCAAGATTACAAAGATTTCAAAAGCAGCATAGCAGCGTATGTTCAGAATTCCTTATGTAGTGTTAATTGCTGGCATATATATTTCCATATTTTTCAGTCTTCTAAGTTCATCGTATAAATGTTGTTTTCTTAATAAGGTGTCCTTCAAATAATTTTTTGCTTTTATTATTAACGTTTTGTGTATTAAATTTATTATTTAAATATCATGTTTAAGCTACACAAAATTCAATTCAACAGCAAAATCACAAAATATTTAGAAACAATATATCTTTAGAATTTCCGATACATAGTCTCGCGCACAGGAGATAAAAATGTTTTATTCCGTAAAGTGTTGCTAGTGCTCCCTTTCAAATAACTGAATTTATTAATAAAAGAATTCATTAAAATTTTACTGAATTATGAAATAGATATTACAACACATTCGAAATTCATAATTCGGCCTTCTTGCTGCAGATGTTGGGATGAAGGATTACATTTTACAAAATTTGATGACGCGGGGTACTGCCATTTTTTCATAATAGGAGAAACATACACACATACATGCAGATTCTTCATTATTTAATTTCTTGAAAAATGATACAGTATTCTGTAGCAACAATTTGAAACGTGATGTAGCCGTTTATAGTCGACGATGCAAAATCCCATTTTGAAACTAATAGCTCATTGGGGCTGATGTCCTTTTGTGCTAGCATTTTAATACGTCAAAATAAAATTAGTTGTAATTGAAACTTTCACTGCTTGCAGAATAATGGAAAAAACTAACATTTATCATTCACGCACGTACTGGAACAAACTATTGCTTACGCTTTAATTTGACCATTCCTTTTGCAGTCATCATGATAACGATAACCGGAATGTCTGTGGGAGTCCAATGACCAACCAGTGCTTGCACTGGTTGGTGAAAATGAGATTTATACAGAGGCTGTTCGCACATTTTTTAGACGATGTATATTGTATTCACAAAACTAAATTACATAAAATTCTTGTGTTTTAAATGTTCTATTTGATATCCTTTATTCTGGACTATATTTCGACACCGCAATTTCCAGGATAATAATGCCCTTTGAAGTGTCAGAAGAAGTATTCTATCCCATTCCTCCAGAACAGCTTTGCAGAGTCCTGTTAGGGTTTGGGGACAACGTTTGGATAATACAGTTTTTAAAAGTCCGAAAGCACAAAAATCGGTAGGTGACACATCGGGAGATTTAGTAGGGATATCAGTGAAGGGTATGGCCTTGATACCAGTTTTTTGTTCTATTTCTTTTAGGAAATTTAGAGTGGATTTTGATGTGTAACTGCTAGCTTTGTCCCGATGGAGTCTCACAGATTGATGGCGTTGTGGGTAACGCGGTGGTATTTCATTCAGAAAAATTAGCAATAAAATATGTTCCTGATAGTATTTGGAGTTAATATTGACATTTTTTTGCACTCTCTTTATTTTTAACTTGCCATTATAAGAAAAACCAGCAACAATCATGAATCCCTTAGAAAAACTTTCTTTCGATTCTTTGAACCATGTACTTAAATTTTTTTCTCCCTTTTTATGATAATAAATGGCTCTTTTTTGTTACAATCATTTAAATACACCCATTTTTCATCTATTGTGACAATTATTTTCCATTTTTCTTTGAATAAGTGTTTCTCATATAGAATTCTGCAGCCTGTCCTGCGTTGAGCGATATGCTTTGGAAGAAGACGATGCACATTGAGTTTTCTCGCTTTCTTAAGATTTAAATCGACGTTTATCATTTTGTTTACAGTGGACACCGAGCATTTTAATGATTTTGCAACTATCCTTTGACTAGGGGGATTTTCTGTTAACATTAAACAACGTACCTTTGTAATAGTCGAGGATGTCCGTTTTTTCCTTCGATATTTGTTTGGAATTTTTGTCTTACTTGAAGCTCCGATTTGACGTTTTTTTTTCTTTCTTGTTGATGATATTACCTATCGACGCTTTATATATCACAAAACCATGGCTCTCACATCGTTTTTGAATAACGGAGTATGCATATTTCTCTTCGGAAGGAGCGTAAATGTAGCCTTCGAACCACTGCTTTGTTAAATTCGCCATTTTGAATAAAAACAAAACTTTCAAGCCACAGACGATAATTTTGACTTTTAAAAACATAGTACAATTGCAATTACTTCTTTTGCAGCAAACGATGTTTTATTACCGCTTACCAAAATCGTCTAAAAAATGTGCGAACAACCTCTGTATATAAAACTTCGGACAGAGAAGTGTACCTTGGCCATACAGAACAATAGCGGTTTCACGATACAAACATCCAACTGGCTGGCGAAAGCCGCATTAGCTTTAGAAGACGCTAAGGCAGTATTCACATAATTGCAGTTATACTTATCTGGTTCACCAGACTTCTTCATTTAAGCGAAAACAAGTAAGACAGCAGGTCCTTCGTAAAAGAGACGTCATGTAAAGCAGCGGAGACATGTTTGCCATAATATTATGCTTACTTTAAGTGTATTAAAATTAAATAAAATAACTAGCTTTTATTTGAATTAAATGAAGTACATCACTTATTTCGCTTCAATTAAAACTAAATTAAGGTACTATTCTTTATTGAATAAAATTACTTAATGAACAGTGAATAAATAACAGGAAGTAACATTACATAGTTATTTCAATGTACAATATGTAGTTACACTATACGTAGTACAATTTCAATTATTTCAATGTACAGTGCTCAGAAAATGGGACAGTTCTACATCTCTCGTTCTACTGGGCCGATTCACGAAATTCAGATTGCGTTTTTCATGCCGCAAAAGCGCGACTTAGGACATATATTAGATTTATATATAGCATTGCGTTAATATAGGAATTTTGACACAAAATTGGACTTTTCTGAAATGGCGTGCCAGTTTTTTTTTACGAACTTCGATTCTCCGACTCAAATTATGCTTAAATATTAAATTTTGTAAAATGTGGTAAGAAATTTGTGGAGAAATTTTAAAATTTATCCTGGTAATTTTTTTTCCGTTTGCGCCAAGAATAATTAATTCACTTGGCGAACTTCTTAACAACTTCTTAGCAACCTATTTTCTTTTCTTTTTTTTTTACTGTATACGAGGGGGGGAAAGGACATGTTCATTACTTTCAAATAACTTTAACAAAGTGCGTAAAGCACATTTACATTATTATCGGTTTCAACAAATATGCCAAATTTTAAAACGCGCCAATATATAACTTCACGTATATCTTAGGAAATTTTGAATAAAAAACTCTAATTCTTTGCAAGTGTGCCTAGAAGTACATCTACTTTAAGATGATGTTAAAATTTCACAGGTTATAATGCAAAAGTGTTTTCGAAAAATTTATAAAAATTATTTAAAAATACAAATTTTAAAAATTAATCATAGAAAATGTGCGAGTTTGCGAGTTACATTTGGATTAAACCCGAATTTCAAATTCTGGATGAAGCAATCAAGTAAGTTTAATAAAAAAGGAGATAGGAATAAATATATATCAAATTCAATTAACATTGAGGAGCTAAAATTTTGAGAGCTAATGTTTTAAAAACTACTCTTGCGATTTTTACAAACCTTGGCAGTTTGGCATATTTTGAGTCGTAGAATCGAAATATGGAAAAAAATTCGCCATGCCATTTCAGAAAAATTCCGATTTTTGTGTCCAAATACCTATATTAAAACACTGCTATATATAAATTTAATACATATCCAAAGTCGTGCTTTCGAGACATGAAATAGGCAAGTAGAATTTCGTCAATCGGTCCAGTAGAATGGAAGATATAAAACTGTCCTTTTTTCTCCGCAGTGTATATATTGTTTAAGGGTATACATGTGTATAGGTGTCATACACTACATTCAAAATACTTTGATAGCTTGTACAGTTGTTACTGTTTTCGATTCAGGAGATGTGAAAATGTGTACTGCCTTGGCCGGAATTCGAATTGCTCACCTCCCAAATACACGTCGAGTATACTTCCAATTGCCACACGAAGGCATGCCGAAAGGAGGAAAAAAATATCTGATAAGCTTCTTAATAAAACTACATTTGTACTGTAATAATCTTTTTATATTCCTTAAATCAACAAAAATGTTAAAAACCACGAAAACAGATTTACAGTAATTTCACTGGCCTAAAATTCGTATTTATTGAACGTGGAGTGCTAAAAAACACACTAGACTGTGAGACGGATGCCTTTGTAAAAGAATTTTTAAGAAAAACTGGCTCGTGCTCATGTTACGTACAATGGTGTGCAAAAATTAAGGACGAGACGGTTTTTTCAATATAACTTTGTACAAAAGCTTTCCAAATCAACACATTTAATACCGTAAGATCCCCAATACGTAAGGACATGAGTAATGTAAGCAATACTTACTAAAAGAGAAATCAGAAGGATAAAAAGGAACTTTATTGAAAAAGTAGCATGGAGCGCAATGCGACTGAAGGCCGAAACATCCCTGTTATGGGTGTCCAGCAAGAAACATCCGGTCTTTAATAGGGGATATGATCTCCCCTGCTGCTAGGCAGGTTTTACATCATTTGTGCATGCTGGATATGTGGTTGTTAATGAGCTGTTGAGACACTGCTGCTCGTTCCTCTTGTAGCACAAATCGCAGTTTCGGAATCGTTACTGGCGATAAGTTACGTGCTGCCACGGGTCTTCCTAGTAAGTTCCCCGTACATGCTTGACGGGATTTAGATCCAGAGACCTTGCCGACCAATCCATGTGTTCAATATCTTCACTCTCCAACAGCTCTTCGACAGTAACTGTGCGATGAGAAGGAGCGTTGTCGTCCATGAAGAGGAACTGAGGACCCATAGCCCTTGTGAAAAGACGCATTTAAGGAAGAAGAACCTCGTTACAATAGCAGTCCCAGGTGACGAACCTCCTTGGGAGATATGAAGGTCGGTCCGGCTACCAAGCATTATGTCTGCTCGAACGAGAACTCCGCGAATTCCAAAACAGTCCCTTTTGATGATGTTGAAGGGGTTATTGCGTGTTCCCCGCTCTGTCCAGATGTGTATGTGTCTAGAATCGCAACTCAGACTAAATCTGCTCTCATCTGTAAAGAGTACTCGTCCCCATTCATTGTCTCTCCAATTCCGGTGTTCCCGGCACCACAGAGAACGCCTTCTCCGATGGGCAGGCGTTAGAGGTACACACCGTACAGGGCGTCGTGCAAACAGACCACCACCGTGCAGTCTTCTGGCCACGGTAAAACGCGATATCGGTCGTCCAGTCGCCTGTGTCGTGTGTCTAGCGATTTCTCCCGCTGTCTGCCGCCTGTTTCTTCTGGCCTGTAAGGCAATATACCGGTCATCTGCGGGTGTGGTTCCTCGTGGACGACCACTACTAAACCCCCGGATAGCTGTTCCTGTAGTTTGAAATTGTCTCCAAAGTCGTGAAACGATGCTGTGAGCAATTCCGAACTCTGCAGCCGCACTTGTCACACTGCGGCCTTTCTCCAACTTCCCAATGATTCGATCTCAGGTAAAAGCATCCAGATGTCGTCTAACAGATTGATTATTCGCCATTTCTCGCTGAGGCAGCAACTCGGTGTGATTTTAACTGCTATACGACGTGCAATCTCTTTGCCAGAAATACTGATCTTACACCGACAACATGCTTTATACTACTCAGACACTCCCCCATTACGTCTACCTGCATATCTGCGCATGTGCTACCGTACATCACCTTACTTAATCTCCTGATTGGTCTTTCTGTCCGCTCTGCCTCTTCGTTCAGCTGATATGCTAATTTTTCGACTTCGTCCTTAATTTTTGCACACCAGTGTATGTGGAACGCTATTTAAATGTTCACGCATCAGTGACACTCTCCAGGATTTCAATTCAGATCTAATTATCAACATTTAGTGGCTTTATCCTCTCGATATCTGTTGGAGACTGGCTTTAAAAAAGAACGATTTAAATCCGAACAGTTAAATACCAGAAGATGACAAATAAAATATTAGTATAGCGTATGATTTGAAACATATTATCATTTGTGATCAAAGCAGCATTTGTGACCTCTAGTAATACAGTAAAAGCCTTTAAAAATAACTGTAATGAAATATTTCGCAGCTTCATTGTCGTCTGTAAGGCATGAGAGATGAAAATATCGCATCAAAAATTTCAAGTGCTGGTGATTCATAAGCCAGGTAAGAAAATTCTTAAAAAATGCTATTCAGTATCGAAGTGAACAGAATCAAAACTGTTAAAACAATGAAATATATTGGTATTACCATCGACCAAAACGTTTCTTGAATTCCATATCCTCAGGATATTAAATTATGCACTGAGGCAATAAGACTGGCACTATGCCATCTAATTAAATGTTCTAATTAATTCCGAATTTCACTTAAAGAACATAGCACGTGGAAGGCTAAAACTGCAAACTTCTTCATTATATAATATATATTCGATTCAAAATGGTAATAATATGAATAAACGGTGCAGCCATACAAAAGTCGTTTCCATAAAAACGAGGAAATAAAGGACCCTCCGCTCCATTATAAATCCATTTGTTTTAGGAATAATTAACACCCTTCATACGATAATTTAACATAGCACTAAACGCTCAACAGGAAGAATTCCTTTCAGTAAAACAATGTAGAAATACTGCGTATTCATTAGGTAGCTGCTAGGATTCTGCAGTTGAATCAACAGTTACAGAGTGCAGATGCCAAACCTTCATCTTGAGTCAACACGAAAATGCTGCCGTGTGATGGACATCCAAGTATTTCTCGGCAACAGATTAAAATTTTAACAGACTTGAAGCCAATTACTCGTCCTCATTTAGACAAATCGAAACGGAAAACAAAGTTGGCTGTGTTGTGTACGGAGAAATAAAGCATCATTTAGTTAGTTGGACTGGACAAAAAATCCTGAAAATAGCATGTTCCAGGAAGTGGGAACTAACAGTCGTTCCGAACGACACTGCAAATAGCAGTGAAAAAACTGCACATTAATACATATTGCCAGGCTACTTATTCTGCAATTATAATCAGAGAGGTGCATCGCACATTGTAAAAGACATCAACACGTTTTCTAACTCATGACAAGATATGAAAATTGAAGTAATCTCAAGCATCAAGTGCCACAGTAGTCATCAAGGCAAAGAAAAGGTCGATGATCTGATAAAAACTGGAAAAATTAATCAAAGCGGTAGATACATTCCAGTACTGAGGCCTCGATCTTATATGAAATTCCAACTGAAACAGAAATCCTTAGTAGACTGGCAATGTGAATGGGTCAATGCACTAACAGAGAGCTCACAAGTTCGTTTCCAAAGAGAATGACAAACAAAAGTGACACCAGTCGTCATCTCTCTCAGTACTGGAAAGTACAGTGGAAGGGATGAATCAGCCATGTGGCTAGAAGAATTCTATTTTAATTCATCAGGTCAAAGAGGTAGGAAGGGCACAATGCCTGTGCTGTTTGTTCTTTTGAATCAAAATTGAGCTGTTGTTTTAAGTCCTTTTCATTGATCAAAAACGAAAGTTAAAGGCTCGAAGGCGATCAGATACCGCCGTAGTTCTAAGCATAAACGATCCCAGTCAGTGATCCGGCTATGTTCCTCAAATGACACGCCGGGCTGCTTTGAGGAAACCTAAGCTTTTGGGTTCCGGGGAAAGTATGGTTGAAAAGCTGCAACTTAGAGGAATTGACGGAATGGCACCACCAGGAACGGGGCCTGCAGCTTAATTTGACTCAACAAGGGGAAACTTACCCGGCTCGGACACAGAAAGGACTGACAGATTAACTCTTTGAAAACCGAAGCCTTCGCTAACCTGTATGCTTGAAGTACCGAACAGCTCGAAATCACTTTCCAGGTTGGTTGTGGTCGTTTGAATGAAGGGCCGTCTGGTGAGTTCTGGTCTTCAAAGAGTTAAGAGCTGTTTCTTGATTCTGTGGGTGGTTCTTAGTTCGTGGATGCCTATACCAGAAACCGTTACAATACCTATACAACCATACTGATGTACATCATATGAAAATAGCTGTGAGTGGCAGTTGACTGTTATGCATTTACAGTCGTAATAATATTGTTCAATTCTGACGCCCTTGTACAAATTAAATTAGTTCGATTCAGAATCTGTAGTCCTATTTATAGTGTACACCTGGGATGTGCATGATAGGCTGCTGAAAATCGTAGAGCTGGTCGTGACGTGAGACACCCAAAGCTTTCAAATAGGAAAGGCCACTTATTGCTGGGGATGCTCTTACAGAAAGCTATTGATTAAGAATGATGTCCAGTGATTAATTGTGAAGGTCTGGTATTCCACTTACTTTTACCTGCACCTGTATCTATATACAGTTCGAAGACACAATAAACCAATAGAAGATTTACTGCAAACACCTCTGTGGAATTTTTAATATCTGATCAACGCTTGAATAAAATTTTTAAATAACTTAAGCTAAATAGGCATTTTATCGAAAGATATATTTTAGAACAATAGAATATTCATATTAAAGCCTTTATGAATAATGAGTTTAGTTTACTAACTAATCTGAGTTTAGTTTTAGTTTATTATCTAAACCCAAATTATACTTATGCATAAATTTTTCACAGTTACTTTTATACACTAATTCAAGCTTACTGAATGCTGAAGTCTTTACATTCCTCTGGCGAAGTCTATGGAATTCAAAGAATTTGAGATATGAAAAAGAAAATTGGCCCCGTTTAAGAATTTGCTCTTTTTTGGTTGCCTTAATGAAAAAGAGAAGATGGTCTCTCCTGTCTTTCATCGAAAGTAAAACAATTATCCGCAGAAAAAGAAAAAAATATCTTATATTCTTTTAAAGATTACTTTTTCTTAAGCCTTCGAATCGCTCGCTCTTAATTGGATTTTTGGAATTTGAATACTTCATCTTGATTAGCATTAGGAAAATTAACATTACTCTTTAAGGAAGTTTAAACTCGATTCTTAATAGAGCTGAAGTTTTACAAGAGTTGGGAGGACACAGAAAAATTCGCAATTAGGAATTTTCTATATAGCATAATTGCATTAAAAAAAGTACTAAGAATTTCCCCTCAACTACTTTTAAAACTACTTTTCCCTCAACAGCTTTTAAAAACCCCCAAAATACTTAAAAAGTATTTTGGGGGTTTTTACGTGCACATGAGTATTTTGATCCGTAAATAAGCTGGTGTCGTAAAATTTTGCTTTTTTGTTTACTAGCTTAATTGAATTCGAAGCTTAAAACTCATTTCAGGGGAAAGTTCTTTGGTACCTATTTTTGGAAATACCGCTTCGTTTTTACACTAAAAAGACGTATTAGTGATATCTGTATTTCATTTACAAAATTAAATATTATCGACAACGATCAGAAAAAACATCTTTTATGAATACGAGAACATGAGTCGAGTGCACACGAGAAAAACAAAACAAATCGAAATGGCTTCGAAATATTAATGGGAATTCAAATATGAATGGGATCGCTTTAATCGTTTTCAAAGGCATATTTTAATTCCGCTAAGAAAGATATGTTATGCACACTGCGATAAAAAAAGGACAGTTCTATATCTCTCGTTCTACTGGGACGATTGACGAAATTCAATATGCGTTTTTCATGTGTCGAAAGCGCGACTTAGGATATGTGTTAGATTTATACATAGCATTGTTCTAATACAGGTAGTATACAGGTTGCAGAATAGTTTTAAATAGTTTTTTTTAAATGGTTCTTACATACAGCAGCTTATCGCTCGACTTTACTTTTTACTAGCATCCTCTTTTATAAATAGAAGGAACACTACATCATTTGACTTGCTCCTTGTCCACACTCCAATAGAAATATGGTAAATTAATTAAATTAATTTAAAACTTTCTTTTTACTTTCCTTTATTATATTATTTTAGTATTATTTAATTTAGTTTCTAGTTTATTTTTTGTATATTAATAGTATCTGTATCTTTTATGTTTATATGCATATTCGTGTCGGGAAGTTTTTTGTGGGCAAGAGTTTCTAAATTAAATTGGTTTTCTAAAAAATTGGTTTTATAAAGGGTACTGTTTTGTATTAGCTTTGATATGTTCTTTTCTAAAAGTTCCATTCGTTTGAATTGCTTTTGGTAGGTCACATCATTTGGTTTTACTTTTGGTTTTGAATTTTACACTTGCCTACATAAATGACGAAACACGAATTGAATAATTGAAGAGTTAGGTTTGAGGGCAATTTCCCCTTGATAAGTCTGTCTTCTGCCAGCTCAACAATTATTCACTTGTGCATATTTTTATTTTTAGTATTTAAAAAAAATTATTACAATTTTATATTTGTTCATAGATTTTGATACTTGCACTTGATTTACTTATGTTCTCAGAATTTAAATGATATTGTAGATTAGTTCGCAGCAATATAAATTATTTATAATTTCATTTAAACCTATTTCTATAATTAATTTTTTACTTTAAATTGCTATTTACGAATAGAAATTTTGTTAAATTCAAATTTCATTCCTTGCAGCAATGGCGCAAGAGAATTATTTAATTTAACTTTACTATATTCTTTTGAAGCAATATATATATATAAATATAGGATATATGTGTGGGTTATATAGATAGAGAAAGAGAGAGAGAGAGAAAATATGTGCGCACTTAATACTTATATGTCGGTAAATTGTGCACTTTTCACTGTAAAAGTGATTGAATTGTGTTGCTGTTAAGTTATGGTTAAAGATTTTTTTCCTCTAGTTTATCTGCATGCAATAGTTTTAGAATTATCAACAATTTAAAGCTGTTTAAGTGTTATTAAGCCTAACAAAGTATCCATTTGTTTACATTTGAAATTTAGCAGAATAGTGAATGAAGTCAGTTTCTGTACCTTCAGTGTCTTTTTGCCGAGTGAGACCGAAAGTAAACTTTCAGTTTTGTCCACCGAAAAATCAGCCTTCTTGGCTCCTAGCACAATTGCTTGATTTTCACTGTTTTTAACTGTATTTGGTGTTTTACATTTTTTCTGTATTTTACACTTCTTAATGATGATGTTTGGAATTTTCATATATTTTTGCTTTACCGCGGAGTGACAAAGGAATGAATTAAATGACTGATAAATTTATCTCTAATGAATTTCGAGGAAATAATTTTACATGAAATGCAACAAAAAGTGTGCATAATTTTAAAATAGGCAGTACAAGAAAGTCATGTCTCAGGAATTTCCTTCGCATCTTTAACGGATATGTTAAAGGCTGTCTGTAGCGAATTTGCATGCGGTATGCAAAATTATAATCAGCGATGTCTTGGGTGATTCTAATACCATCATTGGAAACATTCGGCTAAGAAATTTTCCCATTGACATTTCTTTCTATGCAGTCTATGTAAAAATATATGTTTTGTTTCTTTTTACAAAAGATATTACATGGTCAAGAGGGCCACAGCCTGAAAACTATTTTATTACCTACACTATAACAAACTGAGCCTCACACTGAATTTAAAATGGGAGTATGACGAATATTCTTAGACTTATTTAGTTGTGCAGTTTCTTAAAATTTCAATATAACTTCTTGTTTTAAAAAGTACTTATGTCTTTCAACATTTTCTCCAATTCTTCGGCAGCACAACGGTAAGCGCTTGAGTGGATAAGACAGTTGTACACTAATAATTTGACCTGGGATTGAAACCTGACGAGTGGGCAGGTTCCATGAATGTTTTCTGTGCTTTCTCTATATGTGACAGAAATAAGATCCAATTTCACTTATTTAAATGTTCACTAAAAATACTCACTCATATGTGACGGAAATAAGATCCAATTTCACTTATTTAAATGTTCACTAAAAATGCTCACTCTTTTTAAATGTGTATCTTTCGTGGGCTTTGCCATATTCAAATAAATAAATAAATACCTTTGTCAGTGACATCAAGAAAATTAATTCTTCTCTAATCCCCTTGTGCCTTGGTAATTTTCTTAACTCCTTCTTTATTCTTCTAAAAGCCTTTAAATTTGCTCATTTCTTTTAACGTAACTTTGAAACATGACTTACAGTACCTGGTTTTCAATTCTAATTCCACATGTGACAGAAAACGGCCTCTAGCATTTCATTTGTTCCATCTTAAACGTTACCATTAAAACCTGCTCGAACCCGATTCAATGTATCAGTAAATCAAATTAAATTTCCGAGAGCAGAAGCATATGAATTTTATTGCTGCTAGAATCTGCAGAGTGGATTTTTAATCCGCAAATGATTTCGGACTTGATCAAATGCCCTGAGACAATGCCACTTAGCATCAAAATTCAATTGTCTTCTCATAACTAAGAGTGCTTTATCTAAAACTATTTCCGTATGATCAAAGTTGCTCTAGAAAAATTATGTATGACAAAATTACGTATGCACTTATTCTATAAGATATCGCCCCCGCCAAATTATGTCGCACTTTCTAGAAGTTGCTTCTTTGTTTAAAAATGCAGTCTTGCTTATAAATTTTATATTATTTAATTAATATTTATTCCCTTATCTATGTAATTCCTCAATTTTAATAAATGATTTGGTCTTTTCTGCGGATCTTTTGCGATGATAGCAAGTTTGCTTTTTTAAAGATTTGGGTTCATAAGGCATTAATCGTCCTTTAACTTCATTTCCAAATTGATTTCATTTTTTTCAAAACTTTTAAGCATATTAGCATGGATGACTTTCACCTATTTAATTGCAGAGAGTTTTACTCATTTTTAGACAAACTTGGGAAAAAATCTAAAAAATACCTGATATGGGTACAACATAACTTCCTCGTACGGCCTATTAAATTATGCACATTTTTGCTCCCTTTCATTCAAATTTATTTCCTCCAATTTCATTAGAGATACATTTCTAATTCAATCAATTCAATTCTTGCTTCGCGGCAAAGGTTAACTTTTGGTCACACTGTAACAAAATGTCACACAAGTTGGTGGTAGCAACTGACATAATTCACTATTCTACTAAGAGCAACTGTAACTTTAATCTTTCTACTCTACTAAGAGTTTATAATGTAAACAAATGACGGCCTCGTTAGGCTCAGTGACAAATTGAAATTGGAGTTACTTAATTCGAATTTTTGCAATAAGAATAATCGCTTTGTTTGGGAGTACATTTTCAAGTTTTGCAAGTGAATAGAATATTTCCGATAGTTGAAAATTAATAAATCTACGAAAAGAGCCAGATTTTCAAACCATAACTATGCTTTGTACTGAACATATTTTATAGTAACTTTACTCCAAAGTTACACATTTTTAAACCCTTGATAATTCTACAACTATTGCATGCACATCATCTAAAGGTATAAAATCCTTAACTAGAACATAAGACCAACATAGTAATTCAGTCACCTTTAAGGCGAAAAATGCACAATTTTACCGACATGTAAGAATTAAAAAAAAACTATATTTATCGAGCTGGGTATAGGAGTGGCAATATTTATATATATATGCGCGTTTGATGCTACCGATTGCAAAAGGGGAAACCACATGTTACAGGAATCCCATATACAAATTTTCAAGATTCTACGGCTATTCGTAATTGACTAATGCGAGATACATACATACGTACGTCTTTGCATGGCATCTGTAATACGTACATATATGTACGTCTTGTATGTACGTTTGTACATGATGTCCGCACGTAACTACAGAGACTTTTTGAAAAATTGCCATCTGAATCCAATTTACAATCCGTTTTGGAGAAAACTGTCACACGAAGGTGCTCAAGGCTGTTGCCAATGGCAGACGTAATCTACGAGAAATTTTTTCGTGGGCTTGGGCTGAATCTACGTGAGACATGTGAGCATAAGCAAAAACAACATATCTTTCTAAAGGCAGCGAATGGATGGCCGGAGATAGGGAGAATTTTCCAATCTTGAAATCGTGAATCGTATGCAGAATAATGTCGAGTCAATGATGCGTGCTTAATATTGTTTTTTAATTGTTTTAACTCTGTGTTTTATGTTTTTCTATATCTCTCAATTTTTTAATGAAAATGTTTTGAGTTTTTATGTATTTTTGCCTTGCCGCGAAGTAAGAACTGAATTAATTGAATGAGAAATATATCTCTAATGAATTTCCAAGAAATAAGTTTAAATGAAATGCAGCAGAAATACGTATAATTTAATATTCCGTACAAGGAAGTGATGTGGTGTTCGCAACAGATTTTGCTGAATAATGTAATGAAGAATTACGTAATTTTGGAGTAACTACTGACTTACAAATTTTAGGCAATGAAATAAAGAGATGTTAGTTTTGATAACACCGATTATTAGATGATCTGTAATGATATTGTCCAAAACAAAACAGATTTCCAGTCATTTAGTCTGATGGATGAGAAAATAAACAGGCGTCTGCCTTTCCGTGATTGCAATCAAGCAGAAACATTCGTAAATTATACACATCATGCTTAGAGAGGTATAGATCTAATTTAAATGCTAAAGTTTAGAAATAATGTTGCAGAGTTCCAACTATAATCGAAATTCATGTGGAGGTTTGCATGCAATAATTCAAATTCATTGTTAAATTAAAATTACTGACGTGCAGAAATTTTGATTCTATATGCAATTAACCTCTTAATAAATACTCTAAATTAATTTCTTGCAGGCATGTGTTGCAAATGAAATTTTTAATATAGACTTTCCTTCATTGTTATATTATGCAAATCATGATTTTTAGACTATTTATGTGGTTGATTAGTCAATTAATTTAGAAGTTAAGATTTAAAAAACGTCAGTTGCTCCAGATTATATACCCCTATCACATTAAAGGAAAGAAATTATAAACAAATAACCGTAATCATTACGTTCTAAGAACAATGCTATTACTACACTTCATAAAAACTATTACATTTTTGCAGCTCCCAAAGAAAGCGGGAATAGGAAACTTCCTGTTTGTACTAGCAAATTTCTCTTTTAATATCTGTAAATTTCAAATTACATTTACAAAACAATTTTCACGATATTCTCCCTTAGTACTGTTCTCGCTATATACCTTCAACATTAAATACGGTATCTTTTAATTTAAACCCTCTTTGATCCACTGAACTAGACCTAGTTATGGACCTGATGTATGTTGCGTACTTAATGTGATAAGGTATTTCTCTCACTTTCTTGGTATGCCTTCGTGGTGTAATGATCAGCACGCTCGACGCGTATTCGAGAGGTCCGTGGTTCGAATCTCCGCGAAGGCATTGCACATTTTTCATGTCTCTTGCTTTGAAATAGCCTAATGTCTCTACACTGGCGCCCGAACTAAAAAAGGTAGTGGATGATGATTCTCCACCACAGGATTTGGCGACTGGGTCTCCTAACCCCAGTCGCCATTAAAAAGGGGGAATATATAAGGTATTTCTCCCGCCTTCCTGGGATGCCTTCGTGGTATAGTGGTCAGTACGGTCGATCCTTATTCGAAGTCCGTGGTTCGAGTCCCGGCGAGGGCATTGCTCATTTTTCATATCTCCTGCTTCCAAGTAACCTAATGTCTCTACATTACGTGTCTAATGTATGTAATGGGCCTAATTATGTACCTATTGTATGTAATGTGTCTAGTTATGGACCTAATACATGTAATGAGCCTAGTTATGGACCTAATGTATGGACTAGGATCATAAGTCCCGACTAGAAATTAATGTATATATATTATCACATCTAATAATACTTTACCAAGCCATTAAGAAGTAAATAAATATAAAAAATGTTCATTTCATTGTCCAGAGCGTAACTAAAAGTATAAAGAAAAACTCTTGGTATTTGCCGCACAGACACAATATAGGCTTGCGTTTAGAGTGCACGATACACAGACTGATCAATACGCCAGCCACTGAGCGTCTCTGAATATTAATAGTTCAATATAAACGTCAATCCTGGCGAATGGCCTGGTTGAATAAAAATCTTCGTGGCTCTTCGCATATGTAACGCAAATACGAGCCAGTTTCCCATGAAAGGTTTACCACGAAAGCATCGATTTCTCTGGGCAGAATAGCCCTCTTATATTTTGCCATAAGCCATTCCACTCCCGATTGTTAAGTGCAAGAAGGCGAATAATAATTCTTTCTGTATCAAACTAATATTTAATTTTCTGTTGCGCCTAAAATTGTTGCCAAAAATTACTTCATCTCCATAATAATTGCATCAAATCAAAAATCAGCAAATGCGTGTTATTCAGTTGTACCATTAACTGCTGTTAAGAAACCTCAGTGCTATATAACCTCACGTTAATTCTTGATTTAACGAATTATGGTGATAGAAACAGAGAAAAATACTAAGGTTTGACTATAACATTAAAATAATTGTTATAAGGTATATAACAAATTTTCTATCTTTCATACTGTTGCCAAAAGCATCGACAAAAACTTAAATTTAAAAGTGTCGTGTTACTTACTGATCCTTGAGAGCGTTGAGATTCTTTGAAGGTTTAAGCTAACCTTCCAGATACTGTCTTTACCTGTATTTCTAAAGAATAAACTTGGCATGAGATACGAAACAGCTGTTGGAATTTAAGCTGATGTAATGAATATGAATTCACTGCTGGATATTTCTCAAAGATGATTTAACATCACTCAAGCGCAACTCTTTAACAATATTTTAATATTTTGTACTTTAACAAAACCGTGTAAATTGCAAAGTAAGTTGCGATAATTCAACTAATATACTGAAAAATTATGTAAGTAGATTTTATTTGGCTTTACTAATTCAATTTTTCAGGACAGTGTGAAACTACTTCTGCGTATATCATTTCATAGAAATACGAAATACAAGCTTAAAAAATAAATATATCATTTTTTTATCTTTTAAACGTTTTATGTTATGTATCAAAATTATTCAACGTCGGTTTGCCAGGCATATAAAACAACATTTTTTTTAATCGAAAGCTAATTTCAGAATCTTTCACTAATGAAAAGGTGAAGCAGTGGACTTTATAAAGTATAGCTTCCCGTAATAACACTGGAATATGGATTTTGAAGCAAATACTTGTACTGTAGGTTATTCAATGCTGGAGACGGGAAACATGTGCACTGCCCCTGGCCCTGATTCGAACTTCGGACCTCCCGACTACCCATAGAGCGTGCTCTCACTTACACAACGAAGATATGTGAAAAGGAGGGAGAAAATACCTCGTATAATTCCCCTTTTAAAGGACGACTGGGGATTTGTAGAACTACTCGCTGAATTTAGCTAGTGGCGAATTATCGTCCACCACCTTCTTGGTTCGGGCGCCACTTATAGAGTCTTATAGGATTTTCCGATGTCAACAACCTGAAGAAATCTACTTTGCCTTCGTCGGGGTTTGAACTCCGGAGCTCCAGAATACTCTTCGAGCGTGCTTCCAGTTGCACCATTAAGACATGCGAAAAGGAGGGAGAAAATATAGTATCTAAATGGTAATTATAATGATAATAGTGCAGTTATCATTGGTTGTAAAACATATAATACTTCATTTCAAATATTTTATTTCACTACCGCCCTGTTCAGGTTATCATAATCAGCCAGTTTCATATCAGAAATAAAATGAAAATAATCACAAGACTACAGTCTAGTATATCATTATTAACTACTTCCATAATTATACAAAACTTTTCTTAATATTCATGCAAGATTTCTAGGATTCATGTTTGGAAAATATCATTACGAAGGTCAGTCCCTTCAGGAATATAATTACTGAACTTTAACAATATTTTAGATAACACATTTGAGCTCAATAGTGTTCATACTCATCATTGAATACCTCTTACAGAGAGACACAATACATAGCTGTTTCAAAAAAAGAGTGATGTACCTTTTTCACTAATAAAAGAAGAGATTACTGAATACGGCCATTGTTCGCCATCAACAACGCACAGCAACAAAGCGCTTTATCTACACAAAACCGAGCAGCCTTCATACTGCTGTCCCTAGCCGCTTTGCCTTTTCCCCGTGCCTGTAAATAAATAAAATAGTGGTTTTCCCCTTATATCCTCTTACTGAAGCTTTTGCTGCGAAGGCTTTTACATCGGAGACTAGAAACTGCAAACATTCCCTGTTCTTTGATCCTCTTTTAGCGCAGTAAATAAAAAACATTCATAAATATAACTCGATAAAGGGCTGTGTCCCAACTGACAGGATTTCTTTGTCAGAAACTAGATTTGTCAAAATGAAATCTTTTAGTGTGAAATAAAATTTATGAAGGTGAATGGTAAAGTATGACATTTTGCAGGTTTCGTAAAAATAGCTCTTATGTGCTTAGATTTATTTATCTGATGCATTTTAAATCAGCTATGAAAATAAAATGACTTGATGGCATTTTAAGTTCAGGATAATTTTGAGTAGCATTCATGGTTCTCTACTTGCAGGTGTTTTCCGAACAATTATATTTATTATCAAACTATTTAGTACTCCGAAATATATCATTGCATGGTGTATTAAAGTAGGTAAAACTCTGAACTAATGCCTCAAAAAATGTAATTATTATCTTAATGAAAACGTTTTTTTATATACGTGGAAATGTGAAATCTTAGACTTTGATAAATATATACCTCTATATACAGAGATATCTTTTATATATACAGGGTGATTCGCTACCGGGCGGACAAATTTGCAGGGTGCGTAGGAGGTACAGGGACGACTCGGAATCACATAGGAATGCAGATTCGCAAATGCCGTAGTTGCGAACTATGGTGCAAAGAACCAGAGAAAAAGAACAAGAAAGCAAACATTAATGGAACAGAAAACATTTCATTGAAAGGTTGTACTATAACAGGTGTTCGAAATTACGACCAGAAGTCGTCTGGCAGATCTGACAGCGGCGCTGCATCGAATTCCTTACGTTCTGGAAGATTTCTGGCATGTCACGTGACCTACTGGCAGCTACAGATATTCGAGTGACGAGGTCTTCAAATGAAAGAACGGGCACCTCGTACACCAAACTCTTCATGTGATTACAGAAGAAGAAGTCCATGCATGACAGGTCCGGTGATCTGGCAGGCCAAAGAACTGGGCCTATCTACCGCTGTCCAAAGGTTACGTCGAGGTGTCAGCGAATGTCAGTTGTGTAATGTGAAGGAGCCCCATCATGCTGGCACCACATGGACCTACACCGGACCTATCATGCATGGACTTCTTCTTCTGGGGTTATATGAAGAGTTAGGTGTACATGACCTCGTCGCTCGAATATCTGTAGCTGCCAGGAGGATACGTGGCTTGCCAGAAATCTTCCAGAACGTAAGGAATTCCATGCAGAGTCTCTGTCAGGCCCTCCAAACGGCTTCTGGTCGCAATTTCAAATGCCTGTTGTAGTACAAGCTTTCAATAAAATGTTTTCTGTGCCATTAATGTGCTGCCGTTTCGGTTCTTTTTCTCTATTTCTTTGCACCATAGCTCGCAACTACGGTATTTGCGATCTTGCCTTCCTATGTGATTATTCCTATGGGATTCCAAGCCATCTCTGTACCCCCTGCACACTCTGCAAGTTTCTTGGTCTGGTAGCGAATCATCCTGTTTATATAGCTCAAAGGGCACTATTAGCCTCGCAATGAGATTTTGCGTAATGTCATGATAAACGGCGAATCACTTTTCAAATTACTGCAATCTAGCTCTCTATTAGTTTAAAAGAAATTAAATAATGAAGAATTTGCTTGTATATATGGTTCTCGCATCGTGAAGAAACAGTGATACCTAGAATCATCAAATTTTGAATAACGTAGTCCCCCAACCAAACACGGGCACTTCAAAGACAGAATTTTGAATTTCGAATTTATTTTAATATTTACTTCACATTCTGTAAAACTTTAAGGAATTTCTGATTAACAAACTTATTTGAAAGCGAGCTGTGTTGATACTGTACGAAATTATCTCCAGCGAGAGAGACTGTTTATCGGGAATCCTAAAGATGTGTTCTTTTTAAATATTTTGTGTTTTTGCTGCTGCATTGAATTCTATGTGGCCCAAGGGCGACGCACTGAAGTGATATTTAGTAAATAAAGTTAGTACCCAATACGTTAATAATAAAAAGATGACCAAGTTTTTTAAGCCATGAGAAACGACTGAAGAAAAAAATAGAAAAATACATGCCAGTACTTAACTTTGCATCGGGAATTCTCAACATATGCTACAGTGCTGCTTTTAAGATTTTTGTGATTTTGATCTTGAACTGTATGTGGCGTTAAGTACAAAGAAAACGGTGCTTAATAATAAACCTAAAAAACTACAAAAAAGGGAGGAGTGAATTTAATATTACGGGCCAACTAGTTTAGAATTGTGTTAGCTTCGGCTAAATCTCTCTAATTAGTCATTAGCTAGTTCTTATTTCTTGCATTTTGCGTTTAAGTCCAAGTGGACGCTTTGTTGTACGCCCTAAGAAAGGAGACGACTGTAATCTTACTTTGAGCAAATAGAGGGTAATTAGCCCTCCTTGAGTTTACATTCCTTTTCTTGGACTTAAGCGATTATTCACTTAGCAGTTCACTACGTTCCTCGACACTTAATCGGACAGAATAAAAGCAAGGAACCCTACGAAGTCAACGAAGTATTGTAATAGCGAAAATTTTTGGGTACCACATTTCAACGAAAATATCCATTTTGACTGCTCTCGAATCCATTTGAATGATTTTTTTGAGTGATATCTGTGCGTAACGACAGAATAAGGGATTTTTTATTCAAAAACCGATTGTAAAATGGATTTACAAGGAATTTTTTCGGGACGTCTGTAAGTATCTCACATAACTCAAAAACGATTAGCCATAGAACACAAAAATTTTGTATATGGGACTGTTGTAACATCTAATTGTGCGATTTTAATTTTTTTTGGTTGCAGTTGTGTCATACCAAACGTATACATATATATATATATATACCCATCCTCTTACCCGGCTTGGTAAGCTCTGTGGTTTTATACTTATATGTTAGTATATTGTGCATTTTTTGCTTCAGAAAAGACTGAGTTATATTTCCTTGTGTTTTCCTTTTCTTGGACTTAAGCGATTATTCACTTAGCAGTTCACTACGTTCCTCGACACTTAATCGGACAGAATAAAAGCAAGGAACCCTACGAAGTCAACGAAGTATTGTAATAGCGAAAATTTTTGGGTACCACATTTCAACGAAAATATCCATTTTGACTGCTCTCGAATCCATTTGAATGATTTTTTTGAGTGATATCTGTGCGTAACGACAGAATAAGGGATTTTTTATTCAAAAACCGATTGTAAAATGGATTTACAAGGAATTTTTTCGGGACGTCTGTAAGTATCTCACATAACTCAAAAACGATTAGCCATAGAACACAAAAATTTTGTATATGGGACTGTTGTAACATCTAATTGTGCGATTTTAATTTTTTTTGGTTGCAGTTGTGTCATACCAAACGTATACATATATATATATATATATACCCATCCTCTTACCCGGCTTGGTAAGCTCTGTGGTTTTATACTTATATGTTAGTATATTGTGCATTTTTTGCTTCAGAAAAGACTGAGTTATATTTTCCTTGTGTTTCCGTTAAGGTTTTTATACCTTTAGTTGGTCTGCATGAAATAGTTGTAGAATTATCAAAAATTTAAAAAGGGCAGCTATTTGTTTGCATTTTAAACTCTTACTAATATAGTGAATTAAGTCATTTGGAACACCAGCTTCATTGTCTTTCAGCCCAGTGGGAACGGAAGGTAACTCTAATTTTTGGGCACTGGAAATTATGTCTCTTTGTCCGTTGGCTGAATTGCTTGCTTTCCCTTAGAAACTTTAATTTTAATTGCAAAAATTTGTTTGTTAACTGTTTTAAACTATATTTGACGTTTTAGACTTTTCTGTATTTTAGAGTTTTCAATGAAGATGCTTTGAGGTTGTCAAAGAAGTCATGTGGTGTCCACATCAGTTTTTTTTTTCTTTTTTTGTCATCTTCCTAAAAGCAAGGAAAAGAGTATTTGATAAAAATACCTTTTAGATTTCTCTATATCTGGTGAATAACGTAAACCGGAGACAACCACTTTAAAAGTCATCCGTATCTTTTGCTCACTAGCCAGCAAACTGGGAAACCTCTGAACACTGATGGTTCAACCCGGTCACATAGTGTCACATCAGACTTTATATAAGTATGGATACTGCCCAAGTATAGACATAATCATCGTTTAAGAAATTTTATGCTTTCACGTGTATGTCTATGATCAACATTTGTGAAAATATAGGTCACATAAGGACTGTTATGGAAACGGCATATAATGCAACAGAAGGATTTGTTCTAAATATCTTTACACTTCCTTGTATGAAGGAAAAAGTAAGCTAGCAATAGCGAAATTTGTATAATATTTAAACAGTAATATCCTTTTTGACTGTTCCGGAACCCATTCGAATATTTTTTTTTTGTTTGACGTTATACGTACGGCCAGAATAAAGGCCGGCCAAACGGATTGTAAAAAGGATTCAAAAGGGACTTTTTCGTGATGTCTGCACATACGTACGTAAGTATCTATGTAGTTCGCATTACTCAAAAACTACTAGTCGTATTATTCAAAACTATTAATTGTTACTCAAAAGCTATTAGAACGTTGAAATGTTTATATGGGACTGCTATAACATCTAGTTATGCACCTCCCTTTTTTATTGCAATCTGAAATACCAAACGGATATATATATATGTATATGTATAAGATATAATAAAATACGATGGCTGCGTTAAGAAATAATTGGCGACCTCAAAACTGACTATTCTATATTTGATGTTCTCCCCCTAAGTTCATCTTTTCTCCCAAGTTCGGGATCTTTCCAAATTGCATAACGCTGCTTGCAAAGAGAACTAAAACCTAAAATTAACGAATAGCAGCTTAGCTATACATATGCACCTGCCTAGTATAAATAATACTTCGCGAGCAATTACGTCATTCCTTTTCTTATCTTCTCCTGCCCTGCAAAATTCTGCGCTGCTATGCTTACTTATCTAAGATGACGTCGTACTTTTTAACCTGTGTACATAAAAATTATAGCATTCAACTATGATAAAAAATATATTGTCTACAAAGAAATGATTTGATATGCGTGAAAATAAAGATGATACTTCGAGCTCAGTTTTGTTAACTTCGCCTTTCATGCCTTCACCCTCAGCCATTACATCTGCCAGATGAAAGGGTTACCGGTTTCGTCGATCATCGCTTCCAAGTACCACGCAGTAAAATATCACTTACATATATATATATATATATATATATTTAAACACCCTCTTACCAGGTTTAAAAGTCCTTACCTTTGAAATCGTTGGTTCGTAGTCATATCCTTCGAATTACAGAAAAGTTTAAAACGACGAAATCAAAGGGGATATTAATTTCAAAATTTGCGCTTTTTGATGCCATCTTCAATTTGCCTTGATGAAGTGATTAATAACGTTAGTATAATTCAAGGAAATAATTTTAAATGAAGCGTAGCAAACCTAGAGAAGTGTTTTAAATGATGAAAATTCATGTATTGGCGATGTCGAATTTAAAACGATATTAATTTGGGGCAAAAAAAGAAATCTAACTTTTAATACAGCCTCTAAATTCATTTGTGAAAGTTTTATACTCTTTATGAAAAAATAAGTATACAATAAATCTGAGTCCCATATGACAAAAATTAACCAGGGTATTTAATTACTGAGCAGATTACTTATTAAAGCTTCATCACATAAGTCACAGATTACATCACATAGGTCACGTCAAGTCAAAATTCATCCTTATCTTACGAGAGGAAGATCTTTCTCCTTGTCGAAAAATCAACAGTTTCAATAGCAATAATTAACTCAAAGGGGCAATTTGCCCAAAAGGACTATTAATTTCGTTTTGGCATTTTGCATTGATTCATTACAAGCGTTCTTTTACTTAACAAATTGTTGCCACCAAATATTATCGCCCTGTATTATATTTAAGGAAATTAAATAATGAAGAATCCGCATAAATATATATATGTTTCTCGCGATGTGATAAAACAGCGTTACCCAGAGTCATCCAATTTTGAATATTGAACGTTTTCACTCGAATATGGGCATCTGGAAGCCCAAATTCGAAATTGGGAATTTGTTTTATTTCAAAGCGAGCAGTGGCAACACTTTACGGGAAAGCAACATTTTTATCTAAGAATGCGTAAGAATGTGTATCGGAAATTCTAAAGATATAATCAATTTAAAATTATTTTGCAACTGCTGTTGAATTGAAGTTTATGGTTTAAGTGCGAAAAACATGATACTTAATAAATAAAGGTAACACATAAAACGTTAAAAAAACACCCTTGGGTGTATGTAATATAAAATCCAAAGAAGCTTTCAGATTTTTTTTTTGCCATTTTTAACTGTTTTTGATGGGTTGGTTTATTAAGTTAGAGTAGAATAATTCGAGGAAATAAGTTTAAATGAAACGCAGCAAAAAATATGAGTAATTTAAAAGTCCATACAAGGAAGTCGTGTGGTGACCTCATCAGATTTTATATACATATCATTTAAAATTCTTAAAGCTAAATTTAATATAAATATTTCATAATAGGAGCATTTCAGACGGACGTGACTGATGAAATGTTGTGGAGGGATCATCTGTTAAAAAATCAAAATGTCTAGATCGTGTCGGTTGTCAAAAGTTGAACATGCCACATGGAAAATTCCCTGCCTTTTAGAAGAAGGAATCAAACGCCCTTTCTCTCGCCTTACGTTTCTTTTCAGCCTAAAACTGACAATACGCTGCTAACGTTAACACTGATTTAAATTTCACATATTAAATTTCCTCCTAACCAAATTTTTGACAATTCTGAATAATTATTCAGTTAGGACGTTAAAAATTTTTAAAGTCGTCAGTTTTATTGTTTTTAATGCCTTTTTCTGATTCGTGTAAGGCATTTTCGCTTATAAAATTAGATTTTTGTATTTGTCTGTTTTAATACTTTTAATACAATCGTCAGTTTGGTTTAATTTTTAAATCGAAGTCTGAATCATCATAAACTAAACTGTCATCAAATTATTTTCCCGCATGTTTGAAGCGAGTGTAATGTATTTACACACTTGAAAATTAGAAAAAATAAAACTGAGTCGAAATTAATACACTTGGTTAGTAGCTTTAAATTATACAAATTTGTTTGCAACTTGAAAATTAATTTGTGCTTGGGTCTTTGTGTCTAGTTAGAAGTGCTTTGCAAATTTTTATTTATAAATATCAAACAAAACCCAAATATTATTTTGAGATTTCTGCTTTTTTACAGAATGAGTTGCTTATCTTGTTAATATTATAAGGTATTTCTGCCACCTTCTTCGCATGCTTTCGTATTGTAGTGGTCAGCACGCCCGACGCATAACCGAGAGGTCCGTGGTTCGAATCCCAGCGAAGGCACTGCTCCTCTTTCCTGCTTCGAAATAACTTAATGACTCTACAATATAAGTTCTGAAACTGAAGATTGAATGTTTAATGAACAATACGAGTCCTTTTTAACTAGGGTCTATCTATGTATATAAAGAAGAAAGTCTGTGTGTGTGTTTGTTCGCTAATAACAGTCACTATTATAGGTATCGTCACCAAACTTTCTACAAGTCATTTCTGGGTCCTGAGAACGTCGACGTCCACTTTTGCACCCAAAGAAAGTTGTTAAAAGGAGAGATATTAATTAAAAACTCCGAAAAACGATAATTTTCTCCCTCATTTTTCAGAGTGGCAACAGTCTCGCAAGCTGGAGACGAAAATCTGCTTTATTTCAAGAAGCGTTGCCACTGCTCGCATTCAAATTATAGAATTTGTTAATAAAAAAATTTCTTGTTTTTACGATGAAATAAAAATAGCATTGCCAAACATTAAATACGTTTTTCCCGATTCCAAAAATTTGCAGGAAGCCATTTCGACGGTTCCCATCTTTGTACGACTTTTAATCAGCCGAAATATTAATTAAAAACTCTGAAAGCACTAATTTTCACACTCATTTTTCCGAATAGCAACAGTCTCGCGCTTTGAAGATAGAAAGGCTTTATTTCGAAAAGTGTTGCTACCGCTCGCTTTCAAATCGTAGAGTTTGTTAATCAAAAATTTGTTACGTTTTACAGAATCTATATATATAAAGAATAATGTCTGTCTGTGTGTTTGTTGATTTCGTCGCGTTATTGATTTCTGATCAATTATGATGAATGTTTTCCTACATTTAATCGACTAAATTTGAATGCAGTTGAAATATCGGATGGAACTTGATCTTTTACGGCCATTTGGTTGGAAAGACGAAAATCATTAAAACTGCTTGCCATTGTTGCTAATGAGAGAGAAATATAATAAGAGCGAATTAGCTTATTTTTCTATCGAAATTTTTTTATGTAGGTTCCATTCCGCAATACAAGAGAAATGTATGACTGTGAATCGTATTTTTTGCATCGCTATTAGAGAAGGATTATAGTAAAATCGTTCTCTCTGTTGTTAGACGCATCACTCTCCATCTAACTTAACTAACATTGAGTACTTCCGCTAGTAAAGTATAAACAAAACGCAAAATTATCATTGCAAGGCAAAGTGTAAAATACTCAGTTAATTTATAATACACACGTTCTTAAAATACATCTATAATTAATTAGCGATGTAAAGCTGGAAACTGCAAGTAAAGAACTGCAGCTGGAGACTGACAGAACAATTATTTCTTTTGACAGACGAGTGATGAATCGAAAACCAATATTACTTAATTAAATTTATGCATTTTCGTTACTTAAATAACGCACTGCTTTTGCATCAAATCAAGGATAACAGGCATAGAATTTTAAAAAGTAATTTACACTAAATTTAAGACAAAAGTTACGTAATTGATGCAAAATAGTGTACTACATGAAGCAATTTTGATAATCTAATACATAAAAATTTAGTATGTCTAAGCAGAAAGAAAAAAGAATATAGAAGTATATTTAAATACATCTAAAGCTCTACTACATCATAAGTGTATTAAAAAGTTCGTTTTATTTCCTCGTACGAAGTAAAGGAAGTATAGTAACGGTGAAAAATTTTGGGTATCATATTTCAACGAAAATATCCATTTTTACCGCTCTCGAATCCATTTGAACGAAGGTTTTCTTTGACATCTGTATTTATGGACAGAATAAACCCAATCTGTTACGTTACACACGCGCGCACACACACATATATGTTGTGTAGCGAAATTAAGCTACTTTATTAATTAATTCACTTATATTCGAAATTATACTGCACAACGTGTATTTTATTTAATCTCTGTGTTAATTTGTTTTACCTTTAATTAGAGTTTTGTACTTAAGGTAATAAGTTCTTTACTTTCGTTTTCGGAACGCGCTTGGCAGTAGACAATGGAAATGGTGTGTTTTTCATGTTATAATCTGGATTTTAAAACACTTAATTTGAGTTTATATACTTATACCAGAAAAAACAGAAAGATTTGCACCTTAATTACTTTCAAGTTGATAGCTTAATAGTTTGTGAAACATGTTTACTTATTTAACAAAATTTTGTAGCTTTCGTAGGATTTGGTGTAATTGCTAGCTTGTCATTTTTAAGCTGCTTTGGTTTGATTTATGACGAAGGTCACTTTGTGCTTCTGGCAGAGTTCTAGGTTTACTGTCAACAGGTGTTTTTATTTGGCGAAGTTTCTGGCGATGCGGGGGAAAGGTGTTGAACTAACTCTTTGAAAAGTAAGAAATTTTATACTGTTTTCTTCGGGGCATTTTTGTCAGGAATTGTCACCTTTTTTAGTGAGTTTGGGCGCCGTTGGTAAATTTTTGTAACAAAAAGCCGGTGCACTCGATTTTTCGCTTTTTTTATTCCCGGTATTAGCTGTGGTGCACTGGGGAATTTCTTGAGCGCTGTTGAACATTCTTGTGCTCTCTTTTCCTCCTGTGAATGATGTGCTGCGGAATCTGAGTAGCAATGAGAGGCAATAATATGGTTTCCTCGAGATGCGGCTGTAAACCTGTCGGCGTAATTTACTAGATTCTCGAAGGAAGTTTTGTTGTATTACTGTGCCATCAGTTAATATTTGCTTCTGCACCGTGGAAGTGTGGTTCATCTTCGTCTTGGTGCTGCTGTGGTCCACTACATCTTGCTGAATCATCATGAACATCGCATAGCCATTTATTTCCTCCTTTCTGGCTAGAGGTTTTGTTGTTCAGAGGTCCATATTGAGAGTAAAAAATCCATCGATTTAGGACAAGACACTTTATTACAGGAAAAAGGAATAAAAAGAACACACAGCAAATTATATTCAACATCACACAGCATATTAAGTCATTACGTTCGCACGCTCGCAAGACGAATGCGTCGGGGGAAGAGACAACTGCGCCACAATAGTTCATACGCATGCGCATAAGAAAAAAGTTCGCTCGCCTCTACCCAACACACCCCTCCTGCGAGCAACATTTTTTCAATACAAAAATGAAATACAAAATAACAATATATAATACATTACATTAAGAAATTAAGGAAATTACTTTTAATGTATACATTAATTTTTTTTCACTGACACTTTTAGTAAGAAAATCTGCAATCATATTATCAGTTTGTGAATATTCCAACTTAACGACACTGTCCTTTATTAAATCCTTCATAAAAGGGAAACGTAAGTTCATGTGTCTGGATTTCGTAGATGATCTGGCACAGTTGATCCACTGGATAGCAGCTTGACTGTCTGTATTCAAAGTTACTGCACCATTCAAAAACTGTTTACATTTTAATTCTGATAATAAATTTACAGTCCAAATAATATCCTTACAAATTTCAGAAATAGAAAATAATTCTGCTTCACAAGTAGAGAGACTAACACTTCTTTGCTTACGACATTTCCAAGAGATCAATGAATCACCTAGTAAAATAGTACCACCAGAAAATGATTTACCATTTTCGGCATTTGCCCAGCTAGCATCAGCATATGCATTTAAAACTCCAAAATCATTGCTATAGAAAAGTTTTTTTATTTTTTGTACCTTTTAAATACCTTAATACCCATTTAGCCAAAATATAATGCCCTTTTTCTGGTGCACGATTAAATTGTGACAAGTAAGTTGTTACAAATGATATATCAGGACGCGTTTTCGCTAAATTAGTTCCCCAATTAATTCCTGATATAAAGTTGTATCAATCTTTTCATTTGTACATGAAAAACCTTTATCTGCCCCTTTAACGATTGGCGTTTTTACTGCTTTACAATTTTCTAGATTGTGTTTAGTCAATAAGGATTCAATATATTCTGTTTGAGACAAACATATACCATTTTCAAGTTTTTCTATTTGCATTCCCAAAAATTTTGAATTAATATTTTCATGTAACTCAAATACATTTTTAATTTTAGAAACAGTATTTTTAAGCATTTCTTCATTATTACAGAATACAGCTAAATCATCAACATACAAACATAGTATAAAAATGTTTTTGGTATCATTATAAATGAATATACAATTATCAGATGCTAATTGTACCAATCCAAGTTTTTCTAATTCGGTTTTTATTTTCATATACCAATTTCTACCCGATTGAGGCAACCCATAAATACTTTTCTTTAATTTGCATACTTTTCCTTGTCCAATCAGTTTTTCATAACCAGGTGGAGGAGTCATATATACATCCTCCTTCAAGTCACTGTACAGATATGCTGTTTTTACATCATAAAATTTAACAGTCAAATTTAATTTAGCTGAAAGTACAAGCAATAATCTAAAACATTCAATGTTAAAAACTGGTGAATATGATTCGGTGTAATCCTCATTTTTTATTTGATTAAAGCCAGCCGCTACTAATCGCGCTTTATATTTTACTTCCCCAGAGTCTCCTTCCTTCAAAGTATACACCCATTTACCTTTTACTAATTTTGTTTTTTCAGGCTTTTCTACTATTTCCCACACTTCGTGTTTATGTAATGAATCTAATTCATTCTCCATTGCCGATTTCCAGGCATACCAATTAGCACTATGTTTTGCGTCTGAAAAATCGTTCGGAACATTACTGATTATACTTGATGCCAGTTGTTTAGATTTGAACCTCTCGGATCGTCTTAATTGTATTTCATTTCCATTTTGATTATTTTTTTCATAGCTGTCAGGTGTCTTTCCCCTATCATCGCCCCCACTACAACGGCTCATGTCGGCGATTTCGAAATGCGATGAGTCAGCATATTCGCTTGCTTGAGTATTTTCCGTAACAACTAATTCGAGGTGCGGTTTTTCACTTTTTGCTCTCTGATCTACTTCGTTTTCCTTCCACGATATTCCTTTTAATTTTTCAATATCCCAAGTTTCTATGGTTTTATTTTTCCCCATATAATTACTACCTTTTAAAGATTCGTTAAATTTAACCGATCGTTCTTCAATTATTTTATTACTTGCTATATCATAAATACGATACCCTTTTCTTTCTCTAGCATATCCTAACATTATCCCTCTTTTTCCTGGTATATCAAATTTGTTTCGCATTATTTTCGGAATGTGAAAGTATGCCACACATCCAAATTTTTTAAGATAGTTTAATTTGGGTTTTTTACCAGTCCACATTTCTATAGGAATTTTTTCTTTCCCTTTCCGAGGTGTTAAATTTGATACTTGAGTACTAAAATTAATTGCTTCTGCCCAGAATTTTACCGGAAGCTCACTCTCATATAGTAATGTCCTAGCTCTTTCCAAAAGAACTCTGTTTGCCCGTTCAGCTTTCCCATTACTTTCACTGTTATATGGAATTGTTTTTTCATGAAAAATACCAGAATTAGCAAGATAATTATCTAATTGTTCATTTACAAATTCTAAACCATTGTCTGTTCTCAAACGTTTAATTCTTTTACCAGTTAAATTTTCATACTTAGCTTTAAATTTAGAAAATGTATCAAATACTTCATTTTTACTTTTAAGAAAATAAGTAAAATACATTCCAGAAAAATCATCCACTAAGATCATAAAATATTTAGACCCACCAATTGATTCAGTTTGAACAGGACCACACAGATCCGAATGAATTAGTTCTAAAATTTCTGAACTCTGATTAATGTCAATATTTGGATGACTTTTTCTAGTTATTTTACTTATGTCACAAGTTTCACACTTAAAATCACTTACATCATTAATATCAATGTATTCCTTCATCTTAAGCATATACTTTGGATTTAAATGGCACAATCTACTATGCCAAAGTTCGTAATTATTACCAGTACAATCATTAGCAATGCAACATTCAGAATTATAATATGGTTCTAAATTAACTTCAAGCCTACCATTATTCTTGAATGCTTTAAAAAGTAACTGATTACACCTACTAAAAACTAATACAGAGTTATTCCTTGATTCAATTTTACATCCTTTATCCATTAATGCAGTGAGTGACAATAAGTTATTTCTTAAATCAGGAACATAACTAACATTACTAATAGTTAAATTAACAGAACTAGAATATTTTGTACTTATAGTTTTTGCTTTAACAGTACCAATACCCTCTGAAAATATTTTTGAATGTTTACCTGCCTGGTAAATCTCCCTCACCTCTGATATAATATTCTGAAACCAAAAGGAGTCTTTCGCCATGTGTCCAGTTGCACCACTATCCAACAACCAAATTTTGTCACATTCATCATTTTTTTCACGCGTAAGTTGAAGAGCGAAATCACTTTCTCTTTCATCAGAACGAGATGAAACGTTCACACTTGTAGGTTGCGATTTCTTTCTTTCTTTGTTACCTTTGGATAACCCACTTTTTGGACTCTTGTTTCTGTAGTAGCAGTCTTTCGCGATGTGACCAGGCCGTCGGCAAATGTAACAAATTCTTGGATTATGATTTTTATTTCTTCTTGATACGAACGCCTCAGCGTTGGTTCCATCAGGTCGTTTCCCGTTCGCTGAACTGTGTGTAGACTCTTCCTCGCGGAGTATTTCGAGTACTTCATCAATTGTTTTTTCACGCTGGGTTTTTAAAATTTCCCTAATTCGAGAGAATATTCCACGAAGTCCACGGACTGTGTAAAACACCAATTCCCGCGGAGATACTTCTAGTCCTAGCGATTGACACTTAGTTGCTATTCCTCTCGCTCTTGCGATATAATCATTAGCCGACTCATGCAACTTCATTTCTAAATTTTTTAACTCATTACCGGCATCTATTTTTCGATCTTCGGCTTGTCCCGTAAATGTTGACTTTATTTTCTCCCAAAGTATTTTTGCATTCTCTTCTGCTGAGAACTGAAGCGCCTGTTGATCCGATAATGAAAGTTTTATATATGCTACGGCGTCAGCGTTTTTCTCATTCCACAGTCTTTCATCTTTCTCGTCTAAGTTTTCTGGTTTTATACTCGAAATTACTGAGTCAAGTCTTTTCAATGATAAGGCAGCTTTAATTTTCAATGCCCAAATAAAATAGTTCTCTCCAGTTAATTCGGGAACGTTCCACTTCTCCATTTCTGGCTTTCACTGAGACAGTTTCGATTTCAACTTGGTATTTTTCATCGAGTTTTTCTTGATATAATTACGGAGCTCTGCTACCATTTGTTGTTCAGAGGTCCATATTGAGAGTAAAAAATCCATCGATTTAGGACAAGACACTTTATTACAGGAAAAAGGAATAAAAAGAACACACAGCAAATTAGATTCAACATCACACAGCATACCAATTCATTACGTTCGCACGCTCGCAAGACGAATGCGTCGGGGGAAGAGACAACTGCGTCACAATAGTTCATACGCATGCGCATAAGAAAAAAGTTCGCTCGCCTCTACCCAACAGGTTTCAACTAGCATGTCGCCTTGTTCATCTTCTGTCGCACCCATGTTCGTGGACCTGCGGACGTTGCTGGAGGGGGCCATCGGTCATCTTTAGTAAATTTCTACCCCTTGCCAGTTGACCAACTGTGAATCACCAGTTCGTCCTTGCTGAAAACGTTCCCGTGTCGTCTACGCATAGACTTTGATGTGTACTGCCTGCTATATAATGCTGTCACCAGTTTGGATTTCAATAGATAAGTTCTTCTTAGTGAATTTTGTTTAATCATTAAATTCAGTTCAAGTAATTAATTCACTTCAAGTAATTAATTCACAAGTCAAGTTTTTGTACCATTTGCTTACATTCGAAACTCTAAGTAGAATAGTAGATTAAGTCAGTTGGTGCAACAAATTCAGTTCCTTTTCGCCCAATGTAACCAAAAGTTAACTTTTAATTTTGTGCACCGAAACATCTGTTTTCTTGCGGGCTGGGCGAATTGTTTGCTGTTGCGTAGAAACTCTTTCGTAGATCGTAAACATTTTTTTAAGCCTTTTTAACTGTATTTGGCGCTTTACGTTTTTCTGTATTTTATAATTTTTATTAATGATAGTTTGAGATTTTATGTATTTTTGCCTTGCCGCGAAGTGAGAACCGAATTGATTGAATGTGAAATATTAATTCACTCAATTTAGTCTCTAAAGAAATTCGAGGAAATACGTTTAAATGAAATGCAGCAAAAATTGTGTATAATTTAATAGACGTCAAGACATCATATGGTGTGCGCATCATATTTTTTCCTTAAAGCGTCACCGAATTTTCCGAAGATATAATAAGTAGCTCTCCTTTATCAGCAAATACTGCTTCAAAATAAGCTTGAGAGATATTATCTTTTTGACATAATTCGAGGTAGTACATAAATGCATTTTTATTCACTAACATTTTTAATTATTTTGTTTTTAACACTTAAAATTAATTAAACATTTAATCTAATTAAACTTTTTTAAATGTATTGTTCGATAAATGGTAATCAAATTGTTTAAACTATTGAATTATTTCGTTCGATTGAATGGTTGATTACTTTCTAATTACCGAATAACAGTTGTATTTAACGGAACGGATAATAGATTTTTATTCCACTGTTAATACTATTATGCTAAGAAGAAGATAATCAGTTATGGACTTCCGTCAAGTAATGAATTACATAAAGATTATTTTTATGGGAAAAGCTTCATTTACTAGAAATCACTTGAAAAATTCTTAATATATGCAGGAAATTATTAGCATTATAATATTAAAGAATTTATTAACATTTGTATTAAATTGCTTCAATTTTATGATTTTTTTTTTTATTATTCGTACTCTAACATAAAAATCGAGCACCTGCTTAGTGGTTCTTGGTCTACAAGTTAGTCGGCCTTATTTGGCGATTTTTGTTGATAAGTAAGTCGGTTCTTCTAATTTGTCGATTCTTGGCCCAGCATTCCTTATTCCTATTTGTTACGCATTAAAAATGATCTCAGTTACAGATGCAGCATTTAACGCTTTTTATTCCAGAAGCATTTTCCGACAATTTTTAGTAAGAGTGTTATTTACAAACCTTTACTAGCAATTAAAATTCAAGAAAAATCTAGCGTTTGATCCCCCAGCAAATAGTATTTCATTTCAAACAGAATCTTAAGCCTTTTATGTTCTAAGTACCTTCATTTTTTGAAAAAGAGATTGTAACTTTTTATTACATTTCTTTATGCATGAGAAACATCTCAGATTAAACTTACAGAAATATTATAAGTTTTTCTCTGCTTTTTTTTAAATTTCAAATTGGGGCTCAAAAGCCCATTGGGATACAACTGAGTGATTTTATTGATGAAATTTTAAATTTCCATAATGCAATAAAGGGTTATAGTGAAATTCCCTAGAATTATTCGAGAAAGCACATATGATTAACTCCTTTGCTTACCTTATTATTACATTTACCTCTTATTACCTCAAAATATGTACCCATACTATTGCTTCTCTTCGAAACTTCACAGCACTTATGATAACATTGCTAATAAAGTTACGAATCCCTAAATTTTCATTTTCTATTTTACTTCCATTTGATGCGTTTGGTTCTACTTTGAATCAAAACCACGCATGCAGAATTTTGAAATATAGTAGTAATTAAAAAGTTTCTATGGCAGCAAAATTCGTTTGAAATTCCGACGGTAAATAAAAACACTTAATATTATCACTATCGATTCCATAAGAAAATTTCATTATAACTAAAAATAAACTGCGATCGAATAAACTCAAAGGAAATAGCTTACAATTGAAATTTCTGAATAAATACTCTTCTTTAAAATACACATTATTAGAGTTTAATTGCGTTATTGTATACGTTGATTCTGTTTCTGTGCTTCATAGCGGCTGAAGAGAACAAAAGTGAAAAATATTCCTCGGTAAGTTTCCATATATATTGTTACGTTTTCCTCTTCTTCGCACGTATGTTAAGGGCTCGCGGATTTAGAGTGATTAACGACGGCAGTTGATGAAGTATCAAGACACACTTTATTGGCTAGTATTTTTCAAGACAGCTCAAAATTACGTTTACAGTCGTCGAAGAACTATGATAAACACGTTGAAACAATCAGCGACACGGCTTTCAGGCTATCAAGCTATAACGGTGGAGGCAGCTTCGCGGCAAAGTACAGAGTACAGCTCCCGACTCTGCTCGGTCGTTCTCAGAATTCTACGCACCCTCGAGACTCTCCACACTACGACTCGCGATGCACTAGACGATACACTAGAGCACAGCTTCCGACTCGGTTCGGTCGTTCTCGGAGCTCAACACACTGTAAGATAACTCGATGCACTGCCTGCCACTGTCGATGCCACTGTCGACGATGCACTGCCTCGCGATGCACTAAGAGACTCGCTCGACGCACTCGACGACCAACTCGGCACTAGACTACGCACTGACTCGCACTCTCCGCGTACCAGTAGGGTTTATGTAGCTTTTGGCTTGTGTTCGAGAACATTCTGGGCTAAACCAGTAAGGATTCGTTCCATAAGGTTCTCCATGCGTGTATAGCATATCGACAATTTTGTCGTCAAATGTCGGCAAATGGGTGATTTCTCGCCAAATATGGCAACCCTGCCTTCCCTTGCCATTTTCTGGCAACCCTAAACGTGCTTTGCGGGGAAGCTACCCCACCGCGCCTGGACATTTCGTAACAATATTATCCAAGTGACAAAGGACCTTGGCGCCCAACCGGAATAGTGGTTACTGACTCTAACAGCCGTATCGAAGGGCCCGGTTTCGAATTCCGGAGAAAGCATGGATGGTTTTGAATGTATAGTTCCTGTGTGGTATGGGCACACTCTAAATATGCGGCGAGCCAAAAGTCCTCTCGAGAGATCGGTGGTAGGGGAAGAGGGTTGAGAAACCCTCGGATCCGTCCTCCCGGGTTCTTCTCTCTCTAATTTGGGGGCGAATTGAGCAAAGCCGTACTGCCACCTGCATGATGTTCAAAGCTCTTGCCATCGGCAGGCGCCGTTTTGCACACTTTTCCACTATGAATTTCGTGAGTTTGTGCTGACCTTTGTCAGGAAAGTGAGTTTGGTAACAACAACAATGAATTGTAGCGTATGTTGTCAAACACTAGTAGTACTGTTTTCTTTTAGTAATCATGCACCTGCATACACTTTTCTGACTGATGTAATGAAAATATTCTTTCGGAGCTTATGTGTGTTTTATGTTACACTGTTTTTATATTTGTTCATTCCTTTGCTAACCCCTCAGCTTAACGGCTGCAATTTATATGTAATGGGGAATGACGGTTGTTGGTGGCGTATTTGACTTATATCATTACTTCTGTATTTACATTTCTCTCAGTACATTTCTACAGTAATATATGAATCAATCTCCTTTCTACAGTAATATATGAATCAATCTCCTTTCTACAGTAATATATGAATCAATCTCCTTTCTACAGTAATATATGAATCTTTCTTCTATTATGACTTTTACATTAGATTTGATTCCAGTCTGTTTTCAACTTCTTTTTATTCTTATTACTGCTGAGTTAGCTGAAGTTCATCTTAACAATGGCCCTGAAATTTTAGATAAGTATCCCTACTAGAGCTTAGAATCTACAAGTGACTATGAGGCCTAGGAAAATAAACGATTTTTATTTCCACCAGTTCTTGAAAAAAATATATACTGCTTCAGAATATAAAACTGTATTTCTGCATTTCTCCCTCGTCTTTTGCAGTTTAGTCTAAATATCTCTCACTTGCATAAGAAAGACGCACTAAATACCATGAGATTTATCCTCACGTTTCTAGCAATTGAGCTTTAAAAAACCGCTCTATCCTTTTTTTTTATTCATGCCACATATATTTGTTCAGATCAGAAGTTTACGCAAATTAAAAGCAGGCAAAAGAGGATTTTAAAGCTAGTTAATTTAAGCTTATGATGCAGCTTATGACTAATTGGTGTGAAAGCCCACTATGCTGACTAATGAGCTGAACTTATAAGGTATTTCCGCTTTCTTTTCGCATGCCTTCGTGGAGTAGTGGTCAACATGCTCGACGCGTAATCGAGAGGTCCGTGGTTCGATTCCCGGCGAAGGCGTTGCTTATTTTTCATGACTTCTGTGTCAAAATAACCTAATGACTCTACACTGTCGCCCGAACTAAAACGGTGGTGGATGATGATTCTCCGCCACCGGGATTTAGCGATCGGGTCCCCAAAACCCCAGTCTCCCTTTAAAAGAGAGAACATATAAGGTATTTCTCCCGCTTTCTTCGCATGCCTTCGTGATGTAGTGGTCAGCACGCTCGACGCGTAACCGAGATGTCCGTGGTTCGATTCTTGGTGAAGGCGTTGCTTGTTTTTCCTGACCCCTGCATCGAAGTAACCTAATGACTAATGCCAGTCTGTACTTTTTGAAAACTGCAGCGCCTCCGCTTACTGCTTCAGCTGATCTAATATAAACACATTATTTATTTAATACTACCGGGCAAGATCGCAAGATGAGCAAGCTGCGGCCAAAGTAAAATTTTTAAGTTCTATGTACTCTGAAAAGAAAATGTGAAAAAACATTTTCACAAGCATGAAATCAGTTCATTCTTTCCAACCAACAACCAATTCATAAATAATTCTTTTGTTGTAAAACGAGGAAACAAAAACTTTTGACACTTAAGGTATGCATATGACGTCATGATTTAAATTTAATGTAATATAACAACTTTTTCTCGGTGTCAATAAAAGCATTAACGTTTCAATAACATATCGTGTGTACTATCCTAACCTGAAACAAAAAAAAAAAAAAAAAAAAAGAAAAAAACTTGCAACAGCAGCTGTTTATTTAAAATGCTGACATTAACGAAAATTTTTCTGTCTACAATAACGTCACGTGCAATCGCGTGCTTTCTTCAACGTCAGAATAAGACCTCGATTTTTATCTTCGCCGAGCGAGACTGTTGCCACTCGAAAAAATGAGTGCAAAAATTGGGTGTTCTTAATGAAATCTTTACTGATTAAAGTCATACGAAGATCAGAATGGTCGAAAGGACTTCCCACGAAGTTTTGGCATCCGGAGGTTACCTCTGTCGAAACTCAAGTGTCCGCCATTCCAGAGGAGATAATGCCACAAACAAACAGACGCGCACAAATTTTAATAGTATAAAGTTCAGTAATATCAGTTCTTATGTGTAGACCTAACAAAGATCATTATAAAGGATAAATAGTTGCTTAAGTCTAATCCTCAGCTAACGATAATTAAGATTCATTTACTGTTTTCACAGACAACATAAAATTAGAGATATCCGTCGCTGTATTCTAATGTTTAGTAAAATCCGAAGCAGAGATCCTAACCGTACACCGTATTAATATAACTGTAATAATATAGTACTTCATCCTCGCCTCGCGTCTCCTTCATCTGCTTTTAAAATAAGGTAATTTGCATCTTCAGGGGAGAATAGGCGTGTTATGAAGTTAGGGAAGCTAGAACTTCGTTATTCAAGTTCAAAATATAGCCTTAGAGCATATAATAATTAAAAGGTGTTCGGGAAAGGTAAGTATTTATTTCTATGCAATTCCTATTTCACTTAGTCTTAATATTTCAGATGATACTTAAATAATAATGAAGATTCGAATTTTTCTACTAAAAGGTTTAATTAATTAAGTAAAGTAACTATTTCAATTATAATTATGTTTTTTACTAATTTTAGCAATTAATTTTATTTTGATAAAACATGAAATAAATTTAAACAGCAAAATAAAACAATTTAATGAATGTTAATTATTTTACTGTTAATTAGAAAGAGACATAACATTTCCATTCGTGTTAATAAATATAGTTTCCTTTATTTTCCCTGACACATAATATTTAAATCATGATTCAGATGTTCTTGCAGTCTAAAACAGTCGACAATAATTACTAAAAATTAATGTGAAAAACGTCGACATATAGAGGAATATTATTTATCTAACTTGGACACATTTTTAGATTGAAAGTACGTATTGCATTAAAGAAAATATACACAATACAGTAAATCGGCAAATGATACAGATTCGTAAAAATCTTAAATAGCTAGACCAGGAGCTCATACAGCGGGATAAATGCGTATAAACAGAAACATAAAGTACAGTATATAAGAAAAACACACAAGGTCCCAAAAATCTACCTCAGAGCAAAATTTAAATCATTTTAAGCGAAGGGTGAGAGGCTTATGACAGACAAAAATCTTTGAATTGAATTGGCTCTCGATAACTCATGGCCTTCTACAAAGATGCTCAAAGGCAAGGGTCAGCATTTCTGGGAGCTTTGATAACAATATTCTGGACACTTCCAGAACGTCGCCAAATTGGCGAAAACTAGGCAGATGTAGCCTAGGTAGAAGTCCGGGAGGAGGATTTCTCGGCCTATCTCTGTTTCTACATTAATTAACTGTACATTTTAAATATCAAGAGCATCATAATTAAAAGATATACAACACGTACAAGAGACTGAATGGTTAATAATAAGATACACAAAAAAAGCCGTAAATTAAAGATTAAATGGCCGCAAATGTTAATATATATTTGTAACATTATCTGGGCTACTTAAAATGTTAAGTGATTCTTCAGTTGCTTTGTCTCAACATTACAACTTATAAGCAGTAAATTTGGAAATCTGGCAAAAAAATTTTCAAAGTTTCTATCTTCACATATTACCTAAGATATATAGCCTAAGATCGATATTCATGTTTCCTGAGTTCATGTTTAACGAAGTAGGTTTCTAGCATGATTTCTGAAAATGTATTGTTCTTTAAGGTTTTATTTTTGTTTTGTTAAAATATTGAGAACTGAATGGTTAAGTTATAAATCGAAAGGTATACGATTATTAATGTATTTAACTTAAACAATATTATTAAGGATTAGGGCATTCAAATACAGAGCGAGCTGTTAAATTTTTTGTACAGTGGTTTTTATGACAGAGTGAGTAAGTAAACTTAGATATTTCAACTAATGTCAACAAAACTGCTTTTTTATGGGAAAGAATCAGAACAGTTTGCTCACTGAATTAAACCTGTTCTTTTTTACGACTCACCGCTCATGACATTCATCTCGATAAAAAAGATCAGAGCGAATGAGGATGGATCGAAAAGCTAAACCAAATGAACGAGAAGTGTGATTGGGATAATCGACTTATCGTTCACATCCTGGATTGATTATTTTTAACTGTAGTTTTGAGGTAGTCTAAAACCTCCTTTCTTCGAAAAACTAACAATAAAATTTTGGAATAAAAATATTCAACAAGTTGGGAAATGATAGAAATTTAATTCCCTATAAATATAGGAGGGAAAATATGCCTTTTCCCCTAAAATTAAAATCAAACTTGTCAGTCACTCTTTCAAAAACATTTCTTGGAGCAGCTACAGCTCTATTTTGTAGAAACATCTTTCACTCAGTCAGTGAAGTGAATTGGTTCGGAAGTCGATGGCCTATCTGTAATTCTAATTGCCATGTGCTATTTTCAATACAGGAAAAGCAGCTCGGTTTTCGTCAATCGCGTGTGATCCCTGATAGAGACAAGTAAGCAAGAAGAGGAATGTGACTTGGGACCGACATTGCGTAGAATCGACAGCCTCTTTGCCAGATCGATAGCAGAACTCAAAAACCTGTTAAGACTCTGTGCTGATGTCGGTTCTGTATCATTACCCCTCGGGGGTGGACGTAGAGAACTCTGCGAAACTATTGGCTAGAATCTGTACCTAGGCAGTCTAGCCCAGGGGGGTACACAAATTACCAACCTAGTGGTTCTGGAGCTCCAGAAAGGTCACTCATTGGCCGCCCGGGGTCTGGGAAGTCTTAGAGGACTGTAGTTCTGGTAGCCCAGAAACAGGCCCCGGGTTTGTTGGGTAATGGCTCCCTGCGACAGGCAGCCCGAGCGACTGGTAGGTAGCAAATTAACGACCAGTGGCGCCCTCCAGGGTCCTAGGAATGGGGTTGCACTCCGACCCCAGTTCTGCGGGGGAGGAGAACTCTGGTGCTATTAAGTTCGCGGAAAGAGGAATGCCAAAATTTACTTACCAGTGTCGGTCCTGTATCTGTGTTAATCCTATACAGAGAATTCAAAAACTAAACAATTTTATCAAATTTATTCCATCTTGATTATCTGCTACTGCTAGTCATAATCATTGGTTGCATTATGAAATGTCCACTGCTTGTTACTGTTAACCTTAGGTAGGGTTGATCATATGCCTGTGACAATTTTGAAGGTTACAGACGTATATTAATTCGCTTACTCATTATTATATGATTACCGAAATGTTTATTTTGTCCTGTTGGTTGGATGCTTGTAACTAGTGTCGTCGTATTCCAGCATCCAGTGGCCGATTCTGTGTCCTGCCTGTGTCCGATCAATGTAGTGTCACGCCTATGACTATAATCCCCAAGAAATGTCTCAGTCCATGGTACGAAAGATCATCTTTGAATATTTACTGAGAGGAGAGATGTCTAAGATTCCAAAATTTGGCTAGGTTTTGTGAACAGTATGAAGAAAAATGCTTATTAGTGTTGGGGCATAACACGTGCTGGAGCATCTTTCTTAGAGTCTTAGTGTCACCAGTAGATCGAACAAAGATATTCAACTAAACACTTTGTTTGAAGAAGGAATGCATTTCTCAGTACTTTCTCTGGAAAAGAAATATATTTCTCAGGATTCTTTCAAGATGCATTGCAGTCCAGAAGAATTACTTCGAATTATGACATGGTTACGGGTAAGTAATTATTTCCCTTTTTTTAACATACCATTTGTCCCGGTGATATTTGAATGTTTGCCATTTTGTTATGCAGCATACTACACAGAATATGCTGAAAACAGCTGAGATCTAAAACCGCATTTTATGTAATTATGATAGTACGTACTGTGAGGAGATTTAAATAGATGTTCTGTTAACTAGCATACATAATACACGATGTTTGGAAGATCATAATTTAAACCATTTGTACAAACTTCCAAAATTTTATTTTCATAAATTTCTAATTACGAATCAGACATTTCGCCAGAGATATTTTTACTACCGAATAAATCATATTGTGCTTAAATATAACAGAGAAAACACTGCCCAGGAATTGTAGTTCGGACACGAACATTCTATTAAGATTACATTAGTCATTGAAATGCACCAAATATAATTAAAATTAGAGATGAAAAGAATTCTAAATTTATTTTGAATACGAATGTTCTTGAATTGCTAGATAATTGCTTAAGAACAATAATGAACAATATAAAATAAAATAATACAAAAAAGGGGCCTTTTTTTAATATTTACAAATTTATAACTTCCGAAAACTTTATAAACTGTATTTAATCAAAAATAAATAAATAAAACTTTTAAAATTTCACTTATAATTATTAAGAAGATAGAAATGAAATTAATAATATTAACAATCATTTTATCGGCATAGCTTGATAAAAAATATTTGAGTCTTATTCAATTTTCCTATATTTCTACGGAATATTTTTAAAGCAAAATGAATGCATAAAATAGTGGATTCTTTTAAAACTATTATTTTAAAACCGAAAATTTAAAACTGAAGCAACAATGATGTTCCTTTTCATAATAAACTCTTCTACTGGACTTTAATGAAACTCAGTTTTTCAAAATTTTGAATTAATATTCAAATTAGTATTCGAAATATTTGAATGATAATTAACATATAAATGAATTATCATTATAATGTTGGACATCATCTTTCACAACTTACAGATGGCTCTGCATGCTGTTCTATAGAACTATTTCCGAAAACAAAAATCGCACAAGAGGCCGAAATGACAATATTTGAGAGGTAAAACGTTATGTACGATGTTACCAATATCAAAGAACTTCGTTTTGTCTGCACACGCATCTCAAAATTTGTGTCTATGCACGAGTATGATAATGTATGTGCTAAGTTTTTAAGAAAATTCATGACTACTAATGGCCATGAACTATGCAAATCTGATGAAAAACAAAATTGCTAAAGATAATTACAGTCCATGAGTACATTTTTTTAAACATTTTTCTTTGCTGTGATAAATTTCCTGTAAATATTTATGTTCCTGTCGTCCATTTTATTATGTCTAAAAACACTTGATAATATCCATTAAATGTTCAAGTTAAAATGTCAATTATATGTGTATTTGTTCTCTCCTAGAACAAAGAAATTTCAGCCATTTATGAAGTAAATTTTCAGACGTCAAGATACGATAATTTCCCCACAATAATAATAAGTAATAAATTATCACTATACCTAATTATGGTATTGAAACATCTTTTATGATCTACATCGATAATAATGAAGTAAGTTTCAAAATATTTGCAAATTAGGTAAGTTATAATTATGGAAATATCATGTACTATTAATAATATTGCTATCGTTTAAATAATGTTTGTGTTAGTGTGAACCAAAGTCAGCGAAGAACAGTCTTGGTAATCATAGATATTTTGGAGGATCAGAATAATTTTTTCCCATTCTAATAACCCTGTTTCTTTTATACACATAAGAGGACAAAATCATTTTTCATGATTCAGAAAGTATCTGTTTTGATGAAACCTTTACTAAGTAGTCAATACTCAATGTCAAAGAATTTGGAAAATGTAAATAGTAGAGTTACTTTTCGTATTACTCACTAATAATTTTCTTTCCCCAAATGCTGAATGCATGAGAGAAACTTTGTAAACACAACCATGTTTGCAGTGCTTGCTTGATAAACATCAAATAATTTCAGATCCGTTTTTAGTATCTATTATATATTTATAAGAGAATATATTAAAGAAATGGAAACTGCAATTAAATATTTCTGCTTTCCTGGGCACTAAAGTAATGATGTATGGATGTATGGATTAGATTACTATTTATTTGATTTTTAAATTGCGTAGTGGTAAAAATGAAATAGCTTATAATTGATTTAAATATTATTAAAAGCAAATAAAAATTATAGAAATGATACTTTTCATTTTTTCATTGATTTAAACTCTTTAATAATGCATTCTATGAAATCTGGCAGAGGGCATTATGTAAATTTAATAACACTAATCTCTTAACTAGATAAATGAAAGATTCACACCAACTTTAATAAATGATAAAATTCTCTCAAAATTCATAAATTATTTTCAAAGAAATGGCATTCAAAGCAATTAAAATGACGATATGCATATCTCTTTTTTTTTCTTTATCTTTCTTTTCTAAATAGTTTTTTATACTTTTCAAGAATAAAAAACTATCTGCACAGAAGCAACATATTTATGAACTCCCGATTTGCTCAGTTAATGTCGGGTATGTCTCTAACCGTTGACTGAAAATGATGGATAATCAGATGGCAGTTAAAAAAGAAGAATATCACATGTTATGATTACCATAAAAATACAATTAAAAATTTACCTATATTTTAATAAATCTTATTTCCTTTTCATTTCTGTTTTTGTTAATAAACACGCTATTAATAATTTACTGGTACTTAAATCGAAATAAGCTCATCTTGTTTCATAAATTAAATCAATATTCAAAGATCTCTTTCTTTCTGTTGAACGCGTTCGCAACCCTCTTTCCTCTTTCTTTCCCTTCCTCGCATCCTCACGTCACGGGGCATATGCTGATTGCTTTCGTTTACATTGCTCTTGTATTTCGGTAGGAGTCAACCGAAAGCAGAAGGTTTAATGGTTATATAGTTAACTCATTTTGGCGAAAGAGTTATCAGCTTTTGACAGGTGATTTACAATGTTCATATACTCCGGATTACGTAAAATTATATTAGATTATCGTTCCGAAAAAGAAGATCTTTTATCAATTATATACTATTCAAAATGTCGAAGGGAGAGTGGACATTGAATAAGATTATAACAAATTCCTAAAAATTAATTAAGGGAGGATGAGCTAATACAACCAGAATAAATAAATAACTAAATAAGTAAATAAGAAATAAAAAATCAGCATAGCAGCGTATGTTTAGCATTTCCGATGCAATGTTAAGTGTTGACATACATTAATTTTTTCAGTATTTTTCTCATTTCAATCTATCAATGTTCAGTTTTCTTAGTAAGATGGCTTACAAAATTTTTTGTCTTTTTGTCACTAACGTTTTGTGCGCTAATTTTGTTTCTTAAATATCATGTTCTTCGCTCTTCCAACACTTCAAATTTAATTCAACAGCAAAATTACAAACTATTTAAAAACAGCATACATTTTAACAGTTTTCCAGCAGAAAGTCTCGCGCATTGGGAATAAACATATTCCATTTCGTACAATGTTGCCACTGCTCACTTTCAAATGGTTTGATTTTGTTAATAAAGAAATTTGTCAAAGTTTTATAAAACATGAAATAAATAATAAAAAATTATAATTTCATTCTGTGAAACTACTAAATATTTTATTTAGATAGGTCATGAATTAGACGTATTTTTGTTATTTATATCAATCAGATTCAAAAGTAAGAAATGAATATTCTTAAGAAGTGCGTGTATTGCTTTCAAACAACTTAGTTTGTTAAACCACAGCACGCAGATTCAATTTGAAAGATAAGTACCTCAGAATTTGCCGAATGGCAACACACTCGAATCAAAAATCAAACGATGCATTTATAGTGATTCGGCGCAAAATCCCATTTCGAGACTAATCACCTTTTGGGGATAAAAAGATAAATAAAGCAATAAATAAGGTATATAAAGTGAATTATTGTGTACATACAGCAATTCAGCTTGATAAATATGCAGCCTGTGAGGTGTGTGACATTGCTTTTAATTAAACAAAATTCAAATATAAAACAAAGTAACTCGGTATATAAAGCAGAATAGTGATTAAATTATAAACCTGGCAAAGAATACGCAGTAAAGACACTATATTTACAAAGACATAAACAGATGAATTAAAAGCTCACCTTACTATATCATAACAAACGCAGAGATATACACAGCATTAAAAAATGAATGGCAAAGAAAATCGCATTAAATAATAAAAAACAAAATTTCAGTAATGCATCCTAACGGATATTATACAGTAAATGATTAAATACTAATGAAATGTTAATTAGATAAATTTACGAAACCAAATTCAAGAGAATGGGGAAAATCACGAGGGTGGTATTGCCAACACACATACATTTTTTGTACATTTGAGAACATTAATGTATTGTCTGCCCATGTCCTTACATTACAATCCTCAAGTTTCCAGGGATGATGGTTGGGGGTATTTGTCAACTGAAAAGATTGTAGTCGGGATCTTTAATCGTTTTACAGGCACACTGGTCACTCACTATCACGAAGACCGAAACGTTGAAAGGAGTTTATAAATGGCCATGACTACTTAAACACTGTTTGAAGTGCCACTAATTAATTGCTTTGCAGTTGTAGGGAAGAATTTATGTGACCTCCTTCCTGCTGTTTCAGAGTCCCAAAGACGCTGCCATTGTTTGTCGTATTCTTTATTCTCTACAACCTTTAGATCCGAGCTTGAAAGTCGCCTATCTAGTGTGCTTGCATTAGGCTCTGTGGCCTAATGCCTAATTCTATTTTAGCAATAATATACACGTTTCAGTTTCCAGTGATTCTTCTATGACCTGTAAGCCCCTGTAGTTTCGTGTAAAGCTGACTAATCATTAGATACTATGTCCTATCAGTATATTGTGTAGTATTTACTATGATTACTGCTCATTTTTTATTATTCTATTAAGATACTCGTTTTTCATTATTGTATTAAACTACTCATTAATTTATTATTCTATTAAATTTCTCTACTCAAACTTTATGACATTGCGGTCATGGAATAGTCCTTATAATTAACATTTAGGTCATAAAGTTTATAAACAAACTACATTTAATTTACAAACCATCATCGGAAGTGACAGTTAACTTAACGTTGGCTGCTATTCCTCCAGTTCCCTGTCTTAATATGGAACTGGCGGAAGGTCATGCGCTGGTCACATCAGACCCCCCCCCCCGCAAACTATTAGTGACGAAATATGATTTTGCACTGCTTCCCTCTTCCTTCGCGTTTGTTGCCATTCGTCAAAATATAAGACATTTTTTAGCCTAAATAGGACGTTAATCCAGACAGGGATATTAGTCTCAAAACGGTAATTTGCGTCGAAACACTTAAAAGCGTTGTATCACTTTTCAAATTGTTGCCACCATATTTTATCGCCCTGTAATAATATATTTAAAGAAATTAACTAATGAAGAATCTGCATGACTGTATGTGTATTTTTCGCATTGTAAAAAAGCAACTATACCTAGAGCCATCAAATTTTGAAAAAGGTAGTCCTTTACCCGAATACGAACACCTGGAAGACCGATTTTGGAATGCGTTTTATTGTGTATCTTATATTTTGCAAAAAACATTTGCATCGCCAGCGCGACAGACGTTCTATGGGATATTCTTAAGCTATACTGTTTTTAAATGTTTTGGGGTTTTGCTATTAAATCGAATTTTATGTGACGTAAACGCCAAGAACGTGAGATTTAAAAAATAAAACAGACATACATAACATTATGAAAAGACAAAAAAAAGTTTTGTAAAGGCACTTTAGTAAGAAAACTGAATGTTGATAAGATGAATTGACAAGAGACTGAAAAAAGCAAAAAATTATATATGGCAACACTTAACACTGCATCGGAAATTCTAAACTTATATTGCTAAGCTGCTTTTAAAATGTTTGTAATTTTGTTGTTGAATTGTACATGGCGTAAGTGCGAAGAAACTGATGCTTAATTAATAAAGCTAAAAAGACAAAAAAAATGGGTTACTTAAAGTGAGTGTAACAGCATATTAGTAGACTGGGAGCTCAGCGAGAGCGTAGTAAACCTTAACAAACTCTTTTGGGTAACCGTTAAAGTCTGAAACTTCTCAGATTTAAAAAAAAAATTTCTTTCACATTTAATCTTGTTAAAGTCAGATACTGTTCTTGTTTCAGAATTAATCTAATTATTTAACAAACTAAGCTATTTAAAAGCAATAGACGCAGGTCTTAAAAATATTACTTTTTTAACTTTTTAATTTGATTCAGTAAATAAAAATGCATTTAATTAACAACATACTTAATTTTAATCATTAAATATTGTCATGGAATTACATTACATATTTTTTTTCATTTTTCAGATATATAGGAGATATAAAACATTTCTACATTATTTTAAATGGACATTCATCTGTTATCCTACAAAGTGTTTTGCTGTTTCTTCTGGACCATTTCTACACATAAACATAACTGAAAAACCGTATTAAACTTTAAAAGAAACCTTTTGGATGATCGAGATTTAAAAAAAATAATCTGCAATCTGAAAATATCGAATTAGAACCTTAGCACCTCAAAAAAGAGTTTATAATCATTAAAAGTTTAAAATATTCAAGATCTATAAAGTACTTTAACACGCAAAAACATCATACAAATATTTCGATTTTCTTCTTAAAAAGGTATGTACTTTCAATTGCCATCGCCAAAGACTAAATCCCGTATTAAGAATTTCAATCTAATATATTTTTACAATATATCCTGAAATTTAGCTGCAATATATCTCCTCGCTTCTAATGCAGCAGTGTATTAGGACATGGTTATGATAACTAACACTTACATCTGCTCTGTCCTACAGCTGAAGAGATTTTACAGCTGACTGAAAATAATAACTTTTGTACGCAGTAAAATTACATATTAGGCTAGTTTAAAAAATTCAAAATCACAAACAAATACACAAATACTTATTTTTCGCAGACACTAAAGATAAAGGACTTACAAGCAAGGATCAATGACTTCCCTGAATTTTTCGAAAACAGGGAAAAAAGAAACTTTGCTGACTATAAGAAATTTAGGCTTTAGTTTTCCCTTGTCTTTCTAAACGTGGCTGTGATGACGTAGATTTAGAGCTTTTAATGAGATAATAGTCAAAAATATACATGTAAATTCATTCGCCGTTTTCTTCTTTCACTTTTTAATGTTAAAGGTGCTGAAATGATAATTGTATTCTATCAACCTTCTTCTATCCCATAAGTTAAACGTCAAATTCCATTACTTTTTATTAGCAAATCCTGACTTACCAAAAAATTATTTTTGTTACAGAAATGCTTTCATTACGCACATCGTGATGTAAATTAATAAATAAACCAGACGTAAAATTTAAATCTTCAAAATATATTGTTTTTGTCTGATTTTCGTAGCCGAAATTTAAATCCTGTTCTGTCAAGAGATAAATAAGTAGTTAAGTTTTATATACTTAATCGTATATCTAAGAACTTGCAAATAACGTTAATTTCTTAATAACAATATAAATCCTTAACAAACATCTTAACATATATCCAATTTGTCAATAAAATTTTAGAGCTAAGCTCAAGCCGAGAAAGTTTCGGGAATTTTCACTTCTTATCTTGCAACCTGCTCTCCAGTTTTGCTTTTCCCCGTGCTTTATCTCAAATTATCATTCAATATCAAGATGCGCAAACAGCATTTCAAATGAACATTCCTGACTGCATCGCACCTCATCATATAAAATGTTTTCTTGCAGTATTTTGCAATCACGTGATCCCAAAATACTTTATTGCTTCACCTTCGGAACCAGTTTGCGAAAATATTAAATTTTCTTCCTTCTTCCCATACACCTTCGTGGGGTAACCGGAAGCACACTCGACGTGTATTCGGTAGATCTTTATTAATTAACAAACTAAACAAATAACAAAGAAAGAGTTCAAATCTCCTCGAGGGCGTTGCACATTTTTCATGTCACAAACAACAAAAACCCTAATAATTCCAAAAGATAATGGAAGATAATTCGTCACCACCAGGACCTGGCGATTGAGTCCACTCATCCCCAGTCACCTTTAAAAGGGGTAATATATAACGCATTTTCTCCCTCCTTCCAGTAGGTCTTCCGGGTGTAATTGGAAACATACTCGACGCATATTCGAGAGGTGCAGGGTTCGAATCCCGGCAAGGGCATTCCACATTTTCATGTCTGCTGCTTTAGATAACCTGATGTCTCTACAACGTAAATCAGTATTTATTCTATTTAAACTTTTCGGAAGTATAACAAAAAAAGTGCGTTATTCGAAAAGTATAATAATGAATAGTTTTGATGAAATTTGGTTCAGAAATGTTTCCTTTACAGAAGCATTTTCTAAGTTCACGCGAAGTGAGTTACAAACCCTTAACATAATTTAAAGTTGGAACGTTTTCTTAGTTAAGCTAAAATATGACTTATTATACTTTTATTTGATTCCTGATTTTTACTGTAGATTAGTTTCTCTTAGAAGCTGTAGGCTTAATGAATGACTGGCTCTAAAGAATGGGTTAAAAACTTTCGAGCAAAGAATGAATTTTGTTGCATGGCACTTGAACATGTAAATTTCTCCTTTTCGTACCTCATTTTGTAGCGTTCCTTCTTTCCGATGGTCTCATAATGTGAAATCATAAACACAAGAAATTCACACTATGTATAAAATCTGATAAAACTAAGTCTTGATTTGGCGTTGATTTCGCGGGGAAAATGCTATGTTTTAGAGAACATTCGTTTATATTTCTATTTAGTTTGAATGTTTTAAATCATATGTAAGACACAATAGCGTATAATTTTATTAATGAAAAATATAAAACATCTACATCCTTAAACTACATGAAAATTCAATATATATAAATTATCTTAGCCTGCATGACGCTATTATTAACGTATTAAACTTTAATTCGGATATTTAACGAGTAATTAAAAAGAAATATCATCTCGTGTTAGTTATTCAAATTCGGCAAAGTTGATTATCATCGCACTTCCGTAGAAAAAAATTAGTAAGTAACCTGATTTATCATTTATGAAAAGAGTTAGGAAAAAGGCACCCAAAACGTCAAATAATTACTAATGATTGTCATCTATCTACTATTAGTTAATATCTGAAACAGATAGATTCTAGCAAGTTTAGCAAAGTTGAAAGGAAAACAATATACACTCTCCCCTTCAATTCTGTTAATTCAAAATTATAGTTTTATATAACGATAATTGCACATTACATTCAAAAAGCAAAACTACTATAACTTTTAAGAATTTTTAACACTGCATATTGAATATTACTGTATTACTATATTCAATATGTGTATTGAATATTACTGTATTCAAAGCACAGCACTATCCAGCACAGCTTAATTCTATCAACACCAGAAAATTCCATTTTGTATCCACATCACAAATAAATATTTGTATTCATAGTCAGTAAGTAACATTCCTAGCACATAAAGCAAGTGAAAAATGTTTGTCGGATATTTCAATAAATAAAATATAAAATGTCATGAACATTCTAGCTAAATTTGATAAAAAAATTTTTTAATCGCTGGTCTTAAAAAACGCTTGGAATACGTGATTAAAAATGTCTCCTATTTAACTCTTTTAATAACTTTTTTATTGAGAACTGTGAAACTTAAATTGTCCCATTTGTATCATATGACAATATAACATCGACATATTCTCTCAACTGATGCCAACCTTAATGAAGGAAATTCGTTTCTATATGTATTATTGTTTTACGTTCCCTTAAATCAGTTTTAGAAAAGTTCAGTAAATTTCATAATCACAGACGTTGACCAAATAGCAGGATATCATTAATTGCTATTGCCACGTTTACTATCTAAACAATCCCATAATATGTTTCTATAGCGATGAAATTTACAATTAATAAAATATCATTAAATTAAAAATAAGGCAGAACAAAACTGCGTCTTAGCGATTAATACATTTTCGCATATCAGTGTAACTGAATGCAAATAAATATGCGAAGATTATTTAAAATTAAATCTTATAGCGATTTTTTTCTGAAAGTGACATTTATATCTATTAACGTAGTTAAATAATTCATTTCAGATTATCTGTAGTATTCTCCATGGCTTCCATTGAAGATTAAAAATCTTCTGGAACCTTTATGGCTTTTAACAAAAGTTTGACTGTTTATTTACACAGCTGTTTGAATGAATAGAATTCTCATAAATTTCCCGCCATAAAATTACTTTTATTATTACGTACATATAAAGAAAATCACAACTTAAACTGAAAACAATTAAACATTTTATGTTACCCAAATCTGCCATTATTTTTTATTAAATTGCTACATCTAATATTTAAGCGCCAACCTGTTTAAAATACAGCTGTCTTAGGAAAATATTAGAGAATTTTCCAAAGATAGTTTCTTTAAATGCTGATTATTTCTCGCCTACGTGCTAAGTACTGCGCTGAGATCTTAATATAATATGACAGCATTAAATTTGGACTACAATATTTAAACGAGAGATTGGAACATTTTTAATTTACTATTGCGCAACTTAAACAAACTTAATTAAATGAAAACGATGAACATAACGTACGAAAACTTTTCTCCTCTGTCATAGAAAAGGGGAAACACGGAAAAAGAAAACCAAAACAGAAACTTACTGCCTCCTGGTTTGTAGACGAGATATCCGGTAAGTTGCGTTCTCTCGGCCATGCTTCCACCTTCACTGACCTCTTTCAGTAGGGCGCCTGCATGCCGGACAAGGACACGTGCGATGTACTAAAGTCCGGGAGCGTCGCTGGCAAATGTTTTGTCTTCTGCGTCCGGTGACACTTCTAGCAGTGCCACTGAAGAACCAGCGCTTCAGGGAGGCGCGTGGAAGACCTCGCGAGAAGCGCGCGCATCGTTACCACCAAAGAAAGTTGTCACATTTCTCTGCGAGGGATAGAGAGAGGTACAGGTAGACAGAGAGAGAGAAAACGAGAGGGAGAAGAGAAGGCGGCGACATCTGGACTGAAGAGAGTTCGCTTTCCTCCTCGCGAAATAGTTCGATCGCTTTGCGTGAAGTTCGGAAACTGTTTCGTGAGGTTTGAGTGCTACAGCCACGCAAGTAAGCGATCGGAAGGTTGTTATTTCTTTTCATCGCTTTTCCTCAGATACATAAAAGAGTGTTTGCAATAGTAACTAATGTACACAGAAGTAGATATAGTTAAATAATATATAAATCTAGATCTATGCAAATGCTTATTGATTCATACGATTTCAGCAGTTTCAGAAAGAAAAGTTGTCAGAATATCTAGTGAAGAATTAATTTCGAGAATAATTGCTCAATAAACTTACTAGAAAATTTTTGTTTGTCTGAAAAATCGATAGAAATAATTACTACAAAAATTAGCACGAACTTTGCTCAGTTCTGTGTGCAGTTATTCAGTGATATCTTTTAAGGTTTATTTAACACGTTATTTCACGTGCTGAATCTTTCCTGTACTACTTCTTTGATTAGTCCATCAAAAAATATAAATGAAGTGAATATCAAGCTGCCGTAATGACACTCTTACGTAGCCACTTAGCTTTAAAAGGTTATTGCATTATGAATTAGAGAGTTAATCTATGATAGAAGTTAAGTTAAAAATTGTGAGGTAACGGAGCAACGATGTCATGCTTTAAATTTAAACTTGTAAATAGTTTGAATTGAATTGGAAGATGAAGATGCAAAACTTAAATTCAAATAAAGATGCTAAAATTAAATTCAGTCGGGCAAAATGGCAACCTTATTTTCAAGTTGATTTTCTATAAAACTATATGAAATTCGAAGACAATCAGATACAGTACTTTCTTTAGAGCAAAAATAGTTTTGCAAAAAAACGATCGACCAACGGACAGTATTTGCTTCGAATGTCACCTAAAACAGCTATATGTGCGGCTTGGTAAAGTAATGTAACTAGGCGCTTCAAGGGGTATATACCTGACCAATGGTTTCCCACATATAGGTAGTAGAGATGCTGGTAAAAGGGGTGGGAATTTTGTCAAGTGTACTGTTACCAGGAACCTAACGGACTTGAAAGAAAATATTGCAATTATAAAGTAAGTCAGAAAATAAAGTCACATTTTTTAAATCGGTAACAAAACTAAACTGAAGCACATATTCAGGGTGTTACATCTGAGGTTTAAATTCATGCAAAATGGGAAATTAGAACTTAGTGGATCTGTGGATTCGTTGTATATTCTGTATTAACCCGAAGACTTGAAGTTAATGTCCTAAGGCGTTGGCTACTATTAGAAGTCTTCAACAAAATGCCAGCGGCGACGACTTTATTTGCATCGAAGAAAATGGGCGGAGTAGAGTGGACGCTAATGTAGCGCCATCTATAGATATTGTTGTTGCTCTCGTGTCTATGATAAAGCCTATCCAAATAGTGTAATGGGCGGAGATAACGACCATGGCAATCTGCAAAATGGTAATCTGCAATAATCGAAAAGGTTCCCTTTCTTAAACGAGACCCTCAATTTCAAAAATTCAGCAATGACGACCGAATAATAAAAAATGTGTGCGATTGTCAGTTCAGTGTCCGGGCAGTTTTCATAGTTCCTGTAGGTTTCCCACCCTTTCTGTCAATTTTCAGTCCTCTGTGATGGCCAGTTCTAAGTCTGATAATGGTTTTAATTATATGTCAGTCTCCATTGATGTTATGGAGCTGGCGCTTTATGGGAAATGAAAGTTCCTTCAATCTATATTTGGCCATGGCATTTGCGTTCCAGAGAGTGACACTTACGTTATTATTATTGCTGAGATTTCCATTCCCGTTTTGCCAGTTTATATGGGTTCTCCTCACCTGTGATGCTGATATGCCCTGGCAACCTTCGAAGACTGAAAACCTTACGAAAATTTTAAACTCATTTAGGCGAAAGTGATCGCTGTGGTGATCACGGAGCTTCCATTAAGGATTGTCTGTAGAGCTGCCTTTGATTCACAGAAGACAAATTTCTTTTGCTTGCCCAGAAATGGGAAGGGATCTATACACATCAAGCGCTTTCTCCATTGCCAGAAACACGCAAGTAAATTTAGTGGCAATGGCTCTAGAGCCAGTTTTGAGTTAATAGGTAGTATAGCTTAAGAAGTCAGAAATATTCCAGAACCTCCGTTACTGAGAGTCTCATCAGATGAACCATCTGCAAAAGCGTGTATGGAATCCTCTTTTGGATACTGCCCAACGATCCTGATCCCTTTAAGGATATCAATCAAGTGCCAACTGTAGATGAAAATAGTAATAGAACGTATGAAATGAAGATATTAGAATTTTAAACGCATTAAAGCACTACATAGGAATATACATATCATTAATTAAACAAACATTTCTCTGAAAGCGAAATGCTGCGAGGAATCCACTTCATCAGCTAAAAAAAATTATGGATATATTTCGCTGAGTCAAAATTTTGATTATGTTTCCGCTTATAATTCGCTATCAAATATTTTTTATTTCTCCTTTCAGACTTAAGATTTGTGTTTCCTGACTCAAAACTTTGAGGCTCTTCTACTTTGCTTAACACATTTCAAACTAAACAGACAAGATATAATATAAATTTTCCACGAATTTAAGTCATTCACTCTTGTCTATCCATTCCACAAATCAATTATTAGTCCATTGGGGAATTTTCTCTGAAGGACTATTAATTTCGTTTTGGCATTTTGCATCGATTCACTTTTCAAATTGTTGCCGCCAAATATTATCGCCCTGTGTTATATTTAAAGAAATTAAATAATGAAGAACCTGCATGAATGTATGTCTGTTTATCGCACTGTGATAAAACAACGTTACCTAGAGCCAATAAAATTTGAATAACGTAATAATCCATAGAATATTGGCATGTGAAAGACCTAATTTGAATTTGAAATTTGTTTTATTATCGATTTCATATTTTGTAAATCTTCAACGAATTTTTGATTAACATACTAAAGAATTTCAAAGCTAGCAATGGCAACACTGTACGGGAAAGCAACATTTTTATCTCCAACGCGCGAGACTCCGAATCGAAAATTCCAAAGATAGGCTGATTTTAAAATTATTTTGTGATATTGCTGTTGAACTGAATTTTATGGTTTTAGTACGTAGAACATGATATTTAATAAATAAAGGTCACACACAAGACGTTAAAAAGCACCCCTTTGAACGTAATTTAAAATCTGAAACCTTTCTGATTTTTTTTGGTTCATGTTTCATTTCCTGTAACAAAACTGAAGTATAAAATAAATCTTTTAATTATTTTACATTACAGTATTTACTTAATCTTCTGGGACTGAAAGAAATAAAAGATGCGATAATTATTCCAGCAATTTAAATTGTTTAAAAAGTGTTTAGATTAAATTAAATAGACCGTTAACCTTACTTTTAATTTCATTACAGACCTTAACAATAATACAAATTGTTGAGAAAACAGGATTAGTTTTTTTATCAACAACAGCTAAAGAGATTCGGATGTTGAAATTATTACGTAATTAAATGCAAATAATACTAAATCATAAGCTTAATTAATTAGTATTTTAATAAGATACAGTTGGAACTGTTACACAGAATTTTAAAGACTAGCTATTTTAAAAAACTATATATTCGAAAGACTCCATCTAAATGAGCTTGATTGAAACATACCTGTTTATCCGAATTAATTGGTACAAAGCCATTTCAAACAACACTTTTTATCCGGCTAACCATTTCGGATAGCACTTTTTATCCTTAAAAATGAAATCCGTGTTACTTATCTTCAAGAATTAATGGAGAAAATAAAGATGTAATAATGATAGTTTTTGAATTCTGTTTCAAAATTTTCCACTGCAGAGTAGCGTATGCTTTATTCCGTGATATTTTGCATAAAAAATGGATTTAACTTATATGATACACTGCATATATGATTTACTGCATATATGATTTCGCCAATAATGCTATTTTGACTATTTATTGCACAAAATTTCGTGAAAGCATTTTTAAAGATTTTTTCCTTATTTGGAGGACATAAAAGGAACTGAGTTGAGCTATAATAAATTTGAATTATATTTTACCATAATTATAACTTTAAAATTTCTAAATCAATGTCCCATGAATAAAGTTACGAAAAATGCACAAAAATATCCAAAAATATTCTAATCCAAACGTATCGGTGTTAAGATAGAGAAAGTAAAAGTATGAAATTAAAATAAAATATCCTTATTAGTATTAACTTATTAATAGCTTCCAGTTTTAAATTCTCTCTCTGTATACTATCAGAATACCATCGAATATACTGCAATACTTCAAGAAAAAGTTTCCCAGAAAATAATTTGTTTCGAATATACTGAAAATATTTTCTAATTTGCTGGAATTCTTAATATTTCATTTTTCCTGGGTCATTTCCTTTGGGTTAGTTCTTTCAAAGCAACCTAGATTTTAGTTGCCATGATCAGTCGATAGAAATTTATTGTGTGCCTATAGTATATTGAGGTCACTTGTTACTGTTACGAAATATAATTTTACCGATAAAAATATCATCTTTATTGCTAAAAAATGGGAAAAAGAGAGGATTTGGAAAAATAGAGATTATGGGCTTTCTGATTTAATGCGATTTTTGTCCATTGTTTGGGTTAAAAGACACTGTTTTAATCAGAATCAAATTTTTGACAAATACCTATTACCTTTGTTATTATGGCAAGCACCACCAAGTTCATAATTTAAAATATCCAATGTGGATCCCACATAATTTCCTTGTACAGCCCGTTAAATTATGCAGTTTTTTTCTGCACTTCATTTAACCTTATTTCCTCGAATTTCATTAGAGATATATTTTTAATTCAGTTTTCATTTCGCGGCAAGGAAAAAATACATAAAACTCAAAACGTCTACATTAAAAACTGTAAAATATAGAAAAACCTAAAACACCAATTAAAAACAGTTTAAAAAAAACAATTTTTAGAAATAAAATTAGACTTCTTGAGATAAAACAAGCAATTGGCCAACGAGTAGGAAGTCAAAATTTTCGGTGCAGAAAACTGAAAGTTAACTTTTGGTCACAATGGGCAAAAACACGCAGAAGTTAGTGCACCAACTAAATTAATTCACTATTCTATTAAGAATTTCAAATGGCAAAATGGCAGATAAATGGTGGCCTCATTAGCCTTAACACCATTTAAACTTTTAAATTAGTGATAACGCTAGAACTATTGCATGCAGATTTATTTAAAAAAAACTTAACCGGACATAATAATGTAATTCAATCACTTTTAAAGCAAAAAATGTTCAATTTACCGACATATAAGAATAAAAAAACGGAGCTGACTGATCCCGATAAGCCAGTGGCAAGAGAGTTACTCGGCTACTCGTTTTTTAGCTATGCTAGATACATTACATACGTACGTACGTAGAGACGTCATGAAAACATCTCTTCTGAAACCATTTTACATCCATTTTACAATTCGTTTGGGAAAAGCGAGTCATTTATTCTGTTCGTACGTATAGACGTAAAACATCCTTCTGACGGATTCGACAGCGATCGAAGGGGATATTTTCTTTGAAATATGACACCCGAAATTTTTCGTGATTACAATATTTCCTTTACTTCCTACAAGGAAGTAAAAATTTGTTAAGAAACTTAATCATCGTAGATTTGCAGCAATGTCTCGAAAATTTATGACATCTCGTATATCAGAGATTCTATAATTATATTACTAAAGACACTGAACTGATTGGCGCTTAAAAGTTTGTAAAATTGACAAACTGATAACAGTTGGCCCTTCTAAGTTCAAGAGTATTTCGGATTTTGCGGAATATTTGTATGCTAGTTATGTATATAGATTTTATTTTTGCTTTAAGAAATATATCTCCTTTTTAAATTTTAAATAGAGTTAATTATATTAATAGTATTTAATTACATATAAATTTCTAATAAAAGAATAATAAATTCATTTTATCGATTCAAAAGTTTAATAAGAAATTCACACTGCCTGCAAAAAAAATAACAAACTTTTAACGAATCACAAACCCCATGGAGGCCGATTGGTTGAGACAGTTCAATGCTGGTGTTTTGATACGTGTTATATACCCATTCAAATGGTGTTTTTTTTTGTTATCTTTCTCATATATAATATGAGTAAATTCAGTTTCCCTTAGAAAGTCCTCCACAAAAGCATCCCTGTTCTTATGTAGATGCCGTTGTGTGCTTTGCCATAGTTAGATAACCTAATTTACCATACCACAAAATTAAAAGAGAAATAGAAAAATAATATCTGATTTTTTTTTAAATATTAGAGAACGAAAATAAAAGTAATAAAATAAAAAAATATGAAATGTAAAAAATGAAGAAAACAGATCATGCTAGTATTTAATTTCTTATTAGCATTATAGACTTATGTGGACGCGAACACATTACTACATCTTCTGTTTTCATTTTTAAGTTTAATGATTTATAATATTAAAATTTCAAAATTCATGTGTACAATATTTACTGAGTTTTATAACACATGTGCCGTGTGTAATAAAAACGTACGTAAAGTAATATAATTATTTAGTGAGGTTTGAAACGTAGCTGATGAAAATACACATGAGCTGGTTTCTTGTAAGCCATTTCATTGTCCATCGTCCCTTTTTTAATTGTAGAATGATATCGGTAATAATTTTAACAACCGCTTTTCTGCTGTTTCATTGTAAATATTCTATTTTGTCTTGGATTTTACATTTAAAAATTGTTGCTTTGTTATGTGTTTCATTTTTTATCACATGCTTATACATTGTTATTTTTTTTTTATTTTTACTGCCAACTGTCCCTGTAGAAACTTACATTATTCAAACACACATTTTAGTATAATTAAGCGAATTTTAATTTGTATGGTTACAGAAATATAGATTTAGTTAAATACTTGTAAGACGAGCATCATTTTGGCTTCCGTATCTGCATACTTCCTTGGTACATAAAAGCCAGAAAATAACTTTCATGAGAAATGATTACAATTTATCTCATAAAAATGACTTCAGAGGGAAACAAATGATCAAAGGAATTTACATGCATATAATTAATTATTTACTGGTTCAGAAATCTGATATCATTTCGCACTCTAGAAAATTATCCTTGGTCATTTGAAATTCCAATTAATAACAATGTCATAATCAAATAATGACTTTTTTATATGTTATGAAGCTGTTCATATTCAGTCAAAAATAGCGCTGAAACAATTAGCTCGAAATTCAAATCATTACGCGTTACTCTAGTTTAAAGATAATAAAGTGTAGTCAATATAATCCTTAATATTTCGTTTCGGAGAGCTTTCAAAATTTACCTTACTGGCAACATTTGTCCGTTGTGCAGTGCATACGGGATAATCGCTATGATTTCTCGTTAAATACAATTTTGTTTTATTTTAAGTTTTTAACCTAAGGTCCTGGAGACTTTTTAAAAAGGAAAACGTTTCTAAAAGATCTGTTGAATTTCTGAACAACTAAGACCGAGTTCGTGTTAAAGTTTACCTTTTAGACAAAATTATTCCAGAATTCTAAGGATCTTGAATTTCCTCGCTTCCCTTCTAAAGCATAATATTCCTCGCGTTTTAAGAATTGTAATCTTCCAGCATTCCCTGCTTGCTATCAAAGTACACTATTTACACAGGACATAGTTCGTGCATGCGATTCAATGCAATTAAAGTGACTGGTTCTGTAGAATTTGCGTAGTTACCCGCAAACTTACTTGATTGCGAGTCCGTTAACCATTTCAGATCTTCCTTAAGAGAGTAGACGATGAGGCTTTTGAAATAATAATAACATAAACTAGCTTTACAAGAACATGTTTTATAAAAATGGCTTTATTTTCTTATCCGTATAAATTTCTGTGTGCAAAGAATTATGCCACCTGAATGGAAGAAGGAAGCAAACTAGCTTTATTAAATATACAAAATTTTCCTTTTGTTAAATATATAAATATGCCAAAAAGTGTCGAAAACAAAGTTCTAATTTTAATTTGCAATAGTCTTTCACAATAGTTCTTTCTAAATTGTTTCCAAATTAATATTTCTCGAATGATCTTATATATTGCTGCTAACGCAGTTACTTAAAATAAACGCCTTAGCTAACCACGATATTTCGAAACTGAAATTCAAAATTGCAAAGCATAACCTTTTGACTTTTCTCCCAGGCTTTCTTTGTCAATGCTTTAAATTACTACTACTAGCTTCGTCTTAAAGTGTGCCTGTTTATCTCCCTTTTTCATCCATTGTATTATCGTAAAACTATAGAAAAATCAGCGCTCAGAAAAGGAACGAACAGGGTAAATTCCTGCTACTAGCTTCCTCTTAAAGTAAAGCTGCTTACTTCTCTCTTTCATCTATCGTATTGTCGTAAAAATATAGGAAACTCAGCGTGTAGAAAAGGAACATTTCCTGCTACTATCTTCCTCTTAAAGTGAAGTTGTTTATTTCTTTCTTTTATCCATCGTATTGTCATAAAAATGTAGAAACATCGAAGAAAAACAGTGAAGAAGAACGGGCGTGCATTGATCTCAGTACCATGTGTAATTCATAGTCAGAATTTGCTTCTCAAGAATTATTTGACCTAGAAATAAAATTTGTTAACTCAGTACGACGGTTACATTTGATTGCAACTACGTTATGTATCTCAATGTCATCACTATTTACAACATCAGCAATGGATGAAAGTATCTGTGTCTGTTCTGTAACCTTCTAGATTACCATTTTTACATACACTCGTATTCTCGTACACTGCAGTACAGGAGTATACTCGTATACTGTAGTACATGAGTGTTTGTGTAGTATGTGAATATAATCGTATATCTGTAGGTTAGAATTTGTAAATGTATGTGAATTCAGTTTACTTTCAAAAAGCATCCCCTGCTGTGTCAAGAATCTATGAATACCCATAAATATGCAACAGTTACTGGCCTGTTGAAACAGTGCGTTTACAAAGATGAATACAGGCTAAATCGATTCCAATAAATATGTCTCTGACTATTCAACTACTTCTATTCTTCAATTTGTCGAATCTTTCGATGTTTTTGTCCCTCAAGATCAGTTTTAACTAGACAGCACTTCAAAGATTTAAACGTTGCAAAATCAAATTTCAGTAAACTTGAAATAGGAATCAGTCAGATTGAAAATTAGCTCAGCAATTTCAATACGATAAGTATTGTTTGCCTTTGGGAATGCGAACGTTCGTACAAATACGTGAAGTAAGTTCAGAGAAAAAAATTAAATAATCTGTTAATTACTGTAATAAGAATTTGCTCCAGACTCCTAAAATATTCAGTGAACGGCAGCAAAATATCAGATGAAACTAAAAAACTAATACACTCTTTCTTTCTGAAGACTTGCTTTTTTTTAAGACTTGCTGTAATGTACGAAATAATCAAATTTTACTCTTTTGTAACTTTAAACAAATTTGCAAGTGATCTGGATCCACACTGTTAGCAAACACTCCAAAATTAACGAACACTTATTGAAATAATAACAGTACGCTACAGATTTAACCGGGGTAACGCTATGGACGACATCCACAGTTAACTCAAAATTAAGGTTTAATCAGATGGCAGTGTAAAAGAACATAGAAAATTTAAATCCCACATATAATTGAAAGAAAATTCTATTAACAATTTACCTGCATTAATAGTCGGTTTAATTTGGAGAATACTTTCATTCTGTTATGTAAATTAAATCATTATTCACAATAAGAAGAACATGCTTCAAAGCCGAAACAATATTGTCTTTACATACATTAATTACCCTTGTTATTTCGATAGGAATCAATAGCGTTAAGAATTTTGTATATATTTAAATAATTTTAATGAAATTATGTATAAACTGTAGTATCTCTTGCATTATGTAACGTGAGAGGTCATAAGAAAGTGAAGCTCTGCCGGAAAAGTAATGTTACACGGGCAAGTCCTTTTAACATTTGAGGTAAATGGCTTTCCGCCAAATCAGAGAAATAGAGCCAAGCTGTAGATGGTTTTGGAACATGTCACTAAATTTGGCAGGAAATTCCCAAAATTCACCAAACTTAGCGACCATTTTGCAATATTTTGGTTCGATGTCTGTGAAACTGTAACTAGTCTAATTCGTGTGTAACTGCAACGGTAGCCGGCCATGTCTAATTGTAACTATGTATGATCGAAGGTACTGGAGATTTCTAGGCAGACGGGCGAAAACTATATAAGACCGGAGAGAGCATCAGTTCTCAGTTTAGTTCAGAGTTGTGTTCAAAGTTTAGCTCAGAGTATTGAGAGATAACTGTGGAAGCTTACGCAATGAGATTTTTTGTATTGAGATTCTTTGTTTGTAATGTTCTTAATAGCTTACAACGATAACTACTAATTTATCTGTGCGCATTCAATTCATTGCGAACCCGCACTTACGTAATGTTAGGAAACAGAAGAATAATGTCTGTACATTTAAGTATTTTTACTATTTAGCATTATTTTTAATAAATGATTCAACAATGTATATATATATGTACATCAGATCATGTGCAATTGAATTATACGCTGTTGTGGAGGAAAACAGTTAAATAAGTGGCATCACTGTTTTCTTCCTCATCATCCCACGAATTTTCTTTTCCTTTTTCTATTTCCCGTGTAAATGTTGCTTCATTCTGATGATTTGTAGTTCTAGTTTTCCTATCGTTTTACAGTAAAGAAACTTAATTTTTTTAGATTTTTAAGTTGACTGTATGTCAGTTCAAATCACCTCTTCTTCAGGAGACTGCAAAGAAAAATCTGTTTACTTGCGTGATTATACACTTGTTTTCAGCCGTTTTGAAATTCTATACGTCTAGGATCCATTTTGTGAAGGAAGTATCCTATTTGATAGTTGTTTGTGATTAATACCTGTCAAATTTCTTAACCTAAATTATGCTTTCAGCATGCAGTGACATAATTGGACATACACGTTTAAATTTTGCTTAAGAAATATTTTTTAATTTACATCTTTTCTTTCTCCAATTTTTTTCTCCACGAGGTTCGCTTTTTCCGGAATTTATTTAGATTGCAGTACCAAACAGTTTCACTATAAAGTTAGAAGAATTACGAATAGCTGTGTGGAAGAGTTTTTACCTCCTATTGCCGACTGTTGCGATAATGGAAACTCCAAAGCTGGTCTCGAGTTGAATATTGTAGCAAAAGCTTAGATTCAGATTTGTAAGTGGTACATATGAATTTCTCTTGCAATCTAGGCAAAGTCTGTAGTCCCTATATAAGTAAGATTAGAATTTATAGCAATTGTGAAAGCAGCTTACGTTTAAGCCAGCTGGCTGGCTGGCAAACTTATCTTTCTCTAATTTAACAAGTGGTGGGATAGAAAAAAAGTCTTCTTATTTTAAAAGTCCTAAATCTGTGTCTGTTTGTTTGGAATTAGAAATTTTGATGGTAATAATTAAGCTCCCAAAACATAGTAGTACTTTATTTAGATTGAATTTAAGCTATTTAAGTTATTTATACTCACAATTTTGCAACTAGCTCCAAACGTGGAGATGGAAAGTTGTGAAATAATCGAAGACATTTTATTATATGACAGTTCAATTTTAGCTCACATGATGAATGCGAAAACAATAAAGATAGTGAAGTAAGCTGGGTTCTTGCCCAAGTTGCAACAAATTACGCCCCAGTATGTCCAGAACTATGTTGCATGCTAGAAGTGTAAATACGTAAATTCCGCGCTGGCCGGCTACTTAAAAAAATATAAGGTCAGGGTTTCCAATCGAAATACAGGAGTAGATTTATTATATCATTATCCTAGAAGTCCAGTAAATGGAGTGCTTTATTTGTTAGTGATTGTTGATCATTTTCGAAGAGGTGTGACCTAATGTCTTTGCGTGTCGTAGAAAATGCGTTTTTAAAGAAATATATAATTAAATATGAGGAGCTACTAAAAGTAATTTAGAACCACATTTTGTAAGCAAAATTTTTGAGAAGCGGTGAATAAGGCTAGACATAAAACACCTGAAAATGAACTCATACAGTCTTTAGTCAAGTAGTGATGAAAGCGTAAAAAAAATGCAAGAGCGGTAATTCGTTGTTATGTGAAAAATATCATAGTAGCTAGGATTTTGAATATCGAAGAAATGGAGTGCGCACTGCGGTCCACGAAACATGAAACACCAGAAAACTACCTAGTGCAATCATTTCTGGGGAGAAAGGTAATGACACCCTTAGATAATCGTTCACGAAAGTAAAACTGAATTTCAACAAAAGGCATTCAAAAGTTAATTGATGACGAGCTCAAAATGTCAGATAAGGCTGGAGATAGATAAAATTTTATAATGGTGAAAAAATTAAGGAAGAAAATATTGTTGGAGCTTTTAATTCTTAAGAGTTTGTGTATAGGTTTTAAGTTCAAATACCAAATGATAACTCAATATTTGGAAAAATAATTCTCAATAACATGAATGTGTAAAGTGACAACATGA
>KL812944.1:0-30050 GCA_000611955.2 Stegodyphus mimosarum | reverse complement strand
CATGAAAGCGCGATTGGCTGTTACCTAACATATTTGCATACTTCCATCTACCTCTTCAGCGAACTGCATCCTCTTTAATTCTGATTGGCTTCCGGAAATGAGCATTTTCCTCTCCGTGTTTAACTTTTGGAAGTGAGTGTATCAGCTTAATAAGGAATTTGAAATAGGGAAAAGAAAACGGGTAAAAAAGTACAAAATACGTATAAAATTAAATATATTTTAATAATATCTTGTATAATTTCAGGCACGAGGAGAAAGTAAAATTCGTTACGCCTGGACCGGGTAGTTACAACGTTTCGGGTGTCAGGAGAACTGGGAAGGAGATCAATCAGGGACCAACTATTTCAGGCCGTCACAAGGAGCCGGAGCCTTTCCAAACTCCTTCTCCTGGAGAGTATACTCCAGAAAAATGCGAGAAAACCGTGCTTAACAAATCTCCAGCTTATTCCTTTGGAGTGAAAGTGAAGGACCTCAAACCCGATGATCTTCCAGGTAGGTACAGATTTAGTTAAAATGTGCATCTGATAGATTTTAGTGGGGACAGGACTTGCTTCCTTACCGAAGAGAACCAGCACGACATTGGCGATGATGATAAAAAAATGGTATTCAACGTCTGTGTTTCTCGTCGTATTGAAGGCCTTAATTTCAGACATTTATTGTTATATTATGCTATTCCTAAATTGAGGTAACTTTATATTTACGAACATTTTAGAGGGAAAATTGTTAATATTTTTACAATTAGTATTGTCTTTTTTATAACGGATTTAAATGAAACTCATTATATTTTTAACTATTTCACTTTACCTTACCTCACACTCGCTTATCAAAAGCTTTCACTTTTAGTAGCCAAATGAATATAAATTCAAAGATAAAAATAAATGTTTTGGTCGTAGGTAATCGTAGAAATTCCTATAAACGGAGATTCTTTTTTATTCTGTTTGAAGCCAATGATATTCGGTATCTGCCCGGAGAAGATCGGTGAACAATGGAAATTCGACCCAGAGTTCAAATACTGACTAACTCGTTGACTTTATGGGTATTTTCATGGTTTTTTCTATATATATCGTGAAAACGACCGGAGTTACCCTGAGCAGTTCCTCCACAAAAGCGTCTTTTGCCACATAGAGATAGCTATAGAGTCGTTTGCCGTAATCTAAAAAAAGCTAAATCCATTACCTTACAAAAGCATTCAGCGACGTTCTGAGTATATCATTGGCCGTTTTAGGCAAACATTAGATAATCTTTCACAAGTATTATTTTAATAGTGTTATCTTTTTAAATACTGACTGGGATGTGTCTACGTGCATAGACTTGAACGGTAGGCTTCCTGTATCGCAAAGTTCTTGAACAGCCAATAATGTACGTTAAGCCATCATTTGATTAGAAAACAAATTATTCATATAATATATTTAACTACCTTCTAAAACTCCTTTTATCCTATTTGTCAATATAAAGGAAAGCAGGAGTCTCATTTTTCAATGTAAACAGTTTTTTTCTTGCTTCTTTTTTAATACGAAGGGGGAGTGAAAGTTTGGATTTTGAGGGTTGATGTATATAATAAAACTCTGGTTTCGAGTAAGTAATCGACGTTTTCCAATCGCCGTTGGGCCACCAATGAGCAAGTAAGCGAGCTGAACCTTAATAATTTAATCCGAGTTCGAATCCTGGTGAACAAGGTGATTGCATGAGCATTTTCGTGATTTTCTGCAAGTATTGCGAATACGAGCTGTTCTGCTGAAAATTTTTTTCATGAAGTTTGTCTCTCTCCTTAGGTTGATGGCCTTCATGTGCTTTTCCCGCAGTTAGCTAAACAAACAATTCAATGTTTCTTAGAAGCTTGGTGTTCCTCGAAAAATTGTTAGCGTATTTACGAGTAAAACTAAAGCTCAGGTTAGTCACAGTGACTTGTGTGCCAAATTACATGTTATTATAGGAAACCTTTGTGGAGCCCTTTATTGCAGTAAGGGTTCCGTAAAGACGAAAAAATTTAGAAACGCTTCTTAAAAATTATCCGATTTTAGGTGACTAAACACACATTTTTGTAGAAAAAGATACTAAAAGCTTGACAAATCTTTATTTTACTTCTAGTTCCATGTCCTAGTTCCTTAGTGTGCTATTCCGTGGTCACATTAAACAGGAATTTCTAGGGAACATAAGCGTAACCCCAATATATGGAGCTTCGTCATCACTGTAAAATATTGGAAAAAATATTTGAAATGTAAGTTAATGGAAACAATTTCATAAAATTTGCATTTGAATTTGTCGAGTTCCGAAAGTTGTGCTAAGTGTTAGCGTTAATTAATTAACTATAAATATTAAAATTCCTTTATGTGATATTTAACGTCCTCAGACTGAAATCCAAACTTTCAAACTGAAAGTTCCAGCCCTCTAGCATGTAGAATGTAATAGATATGATATTTAATTGCGTTCGTTTATTTATATTTGGGTCATTACTTTAGCAGCGTTAGGTAAAATATACTTTTTGTCACAGTAAATGATGTAAAATCTTGTCACAGTATAAAATCTTTATTACCACGGTGACCCATATGTAAAAACATTATTTACACGTAAATTATGTTTATTGTGAATGACTTTCTCTAAATCAGAACAAATTGTTATTATATATTTTAATATTTGTTCTTTTGGTAAACCTATATATTTTTATTTCCGCTCATTATATTTTTGTATTCTTGTTTGTCCCTGACTGCATTGCTTTTGTTTTTCTTGACCCGAAAAGTGAAAGTTTACTTTGATTTGAAAGAAGAATATATGACACCTACTACAGTTTAAAAAGAACTGTGATGCACGCAAAGTTTGGCGTGTTGCGAGCAAATAATCTTGTAACCTCATGACCTTGTAAATCTGTTTCGTTTGCAATTACGATTCGTGCTCATTTCATTAACGACTCCTTAGTGTTGTAAGAAAAGTATCACGCTAAAATATCACTCATATGTTATTTGAGCCACACCCAAGATTTCTTTGTCATTGAAAGGATGGGAAGTATCCCGGCAAACCTACATTTATTTTTTCGGGTTGGTATGAGAGATAAGTGGCAGAACGGTTTTAGAAACGCTACCGAGAATTTACACCAATGATATGCTATTTTCACAGATAGGGGGAAAAGCTATTAATTTGAGGCATTTCAGTTATTCTGAACTGGGACTGCTCAATGCAGAAATAAAAACTGTTTGATTTTTAAACGTCAGTAATTTTTTACTAAACATCATTTTCAACATTTTTGCTTTTTTCCAAAAATTGACGTATAAGCTAGAGCCTTTTAGGCTGAAATGTTTTATTAACTGTTTTTACAAAAATTTCAAAAATATTTTTAAACAAATTTTTAGAAATTTTTTAAAGTACTATTTTGATACATTTTTTTAAAATAAATCTTTAAAATTTTTTAAATTTAAAGATGTAATCAATTTTAATTTCAAATTTTTTGCTGTTTATTTAGAATAATTTTTGTAAAATTATGTTTGTTTAAATTAGTAACTTAAATTTTTAACCTAAAATAATTTTTTAAAATAAAAATAATAACGAGAAAGAGTTTAAGTCTCCAAAACTAAGGAAAATTGAACATTTGTTTTTTAAGAACACAAGAAATATCGACATTGCAGCAAAGAATAAAGAATTTAAAGCTGTAGAATTCTCTTCAAGTCTTATGTTCTGTAAAATAAACAATTTTTCCAATGCGAAATAAAGAATTGCAAAAAAATGTGCTTAGTAAATAAAAAAGAGTATGTCTTGAATTGACATTCAGAAACATAAATAACAAACCCCTCCGAGATTCTAAATTTTAAAAACAAATTTAAGTTTTCTATGAACGAACTAATACAGATTGTCCCCCCTCAAAAAAGTTTGCATTTTTACTTAGGATTAAATCCACTTCTTCGATTTTTTAAGCAGCTGGAAAGTGCAGGAAAAATGAAGACTCTGAGCATGAACTTTGGTTCACTTTACATACTTTTATTTTCAAAAACGTCCTATCACAATGATAAGTATTCTCAAATACAGATATAAATTCCCGTACGTGATTTTAATTGGCCTTACTTATCTTCCAAAAGATATTTCTAGAACTGGATTAGATCTAGTTCATTAACCATCATTTTGCATATCGATCCCTTCCAACTGAAGCCTGCGACTGTGGGAAAGTGGGCAGCTCAGACCACTATTACTTCGAATGTTGCTTGACGGGGAAGTTCCTTCTAAAAAAGCCAGCACCCATGTTTCACGCAGCGTGGTGGAAAAGTACTCAAAATAACAATGCCCCTTATCGAAACTACATGCTACCACTACAAAACAAAAAACGGTGCGCTGCAAAAATGCAGTAACTTGGAACATCTTTCATCGCAGTCATTCCCCAAGTAGCTAAATTTCAGTTCCAGCTTCTGTAATTTAAGTATTTAATTTTTTTATATAGATATGTAACTCTTTTGATATTAAAATCTTTGTTTCATTGAATCAACTTCCTGACATATACATATATTTGTATTCATCCGGTGCAATACATTGTTACATATAGTTATCTAATTCTCGTATTAACTAATTTTCGTAATATAAGTGTTCATATCTGTAGTGTAAAAATATTTTTCCCACATTAATTGTCACCACTTAAATGTAACACACTTGACTTATTTATACACCAAATGTAATAGTCATTTAATGCACTGTCATATGCTGTATGTATATATACAATTTAATTCCCATTATATATGTTACTGGCAAAGTTTGAAATAGGGCATTCTATAGAATGTTTAGTCATTATATACAATGCCTAAACTGTCAATGTATCAGAAGATGTAAAAAAGCCAAAATGACTACTAAGAAGGAACCACGGAACTACTGGCCGCTGAATCGCCAGGATATGATGTTTGTGGAAAACCAAAGTATACATTCATTTATCCTGTTAAAGAAAGCGGCAGTACTATATAGATTACGTCACGGACGCTGAGTAATTTCCCGTACTTCCGGAAAACTTATTTGGCTACTTGACACGGATGACGTGACAGAATGTTGAAACAATTTTCAACCAAATGCAAAAACATTACACGTAATGATATAAAACTATACAAATACGTTGGTGAGCCCTGCCAGAAAAAAAAATGATATTAAAAAGGGCATTGTTGTGAAACTTATGAATCTTTCGGAATTTAATTTCCGTTGTCTAGTAGATCTTACTGATTCGCAGTCTCAGCCAGATAGAAAATACAAATTTATTATGTTGTATCAAGATCATCTCACTATGTTTTTTTACAAATTTTGAATTACAATTTTTTAATGGCACCCTTTCATTAATTTTTCAAAATAAAATTTGTATTTTTCAGAAATGAACGTCTTTTAAATAATAGCCTTATCAAAACCTTTTTTTCATACTTTGTCTGAAGAGCATCTGTCATTCAATAGAATGTCTAGGTATTATATACAATGCTTAGGGAAAATAATTCTCATATTTCATACGTTGCCTCAAAACGTCCTACGTTGTATACAATGCCTAGGCATTCTATAGAACGCTGGCATTTCATACTTTACCGGCAACATATATATAAGTATTCATTTATGTAATACGAATGTTCATATGTAATACTATGCTATTCAAATTATCTTGTAACAAAAAGAAAGAAAAAATACGTACTGAAGGACAGGTCTTATATATGCAAATGTAACTGATTTCCGCAGAAATGACGTTTCATTTCCGTACGGCACGAACGAACTAGGATCGATGTCATCTTCGCTGTGTATAGTCAAATGAATTTTGAATTGTAAAAATGTCTTTTGTACTAGCATCAAGAGTCGGAAAACGCTGTTGTAACTGTAATTTTAATTCAGAAAATATAGCCGTCGCGAATGTTTTGGGGAAATTTTCGCTATATGAAATATTGGAAATATATAAGCATGGAAAATGATCACACGTGTTTAATATGAATTACGTTTCAATGCAAAGGTTCGGTAATATGATCGGTGCAACAAAGCAAAGGTTCGGTAATATGATTTTACGACAGAATAGATTTCACATAAAAACGTTGTTTTCCTCTGTAATTTTAAATTAAATTCGTTAAGATATTCCACGATGTCTGTACCAAATTCTAATAATTGCCCTAGACATTCATTGTCCGATAACAGTGGCTGTAAGCAGTATTTTTCACTTAAAATTTTTTTGCATTACTTCTCTGAGTTCAGAATGTCTTAATAAAATTTTTCCATTGATGAGCCATCAAACAGCTATATGATAGTATAAGTCAGAATATTCGGCTTCGATCTCTAATAAAAAATCTGAACTGACAGTGATTTAAGTCCGAAAGAGTGAATAAATTGAATCTGTAGCACAAACGGCTCAACAGCACATGACAGATTGATGTGTTTCTTGCAAAGAGCCTGCTGCGGAATAATACAGTGAATTACCAGAGGTTTTGAACGTTTAGCTTCTTCATAAGCATTAAAAATTTGTGCAATTAATCCTTTCCCCATTACACGCATAATTGTTTCACTAGTTGTGGCACATTTTAATTGATTCCATTGCAAGTTGTACTACGTTAATAATTTTCTTGACATTTTTATAGATATATTTGCCTGCCGTTTTTCCATGCTAACATAGAAACTAATTAGTTAGAAATATAGAATTTTATTTCTTCAGTCACCTCAAACTCAATACTGACCCCTTAAATAAACAACAGCAATTTGACAGTATCGGTAATGTCTGTCGAATCAAAGCCAATGAAAATCAACTGAAAGTTTTTGTCTTGTCTTTTTAAATGATTTAATATTTCATTGGTTCTCGATGTCCTCAACTCTTCTAACAGTTGTTCTCGCCGAAAGAGAGACAAATAGAAACAAATTAAATTTTTACGGGCACATTTCTTCGGCTACCAGAATCAAACGTGATTTAATTCATTCACCGTCATCGATGGGTTTCTCTTTCTTAGCTAATAAATGAGCTATTCGTGAGTTGAATTCAGTTACTGCTTCATTATTATTTCTTACTTTTGCGAAGACACTGCGTTGTCATGAAGTACTCTCTTTTAAACTTTCTAATTTTAGAGATCGTTCATTTTCTGTGAGATTATATGAGCTTTCTGTGAGTGAATATTCTCTTGCGTGCTTAGTTTGATAATGGTAATGGATACTGTAATCTTTTCGCACAGCTGTTATGTTATTTACCTAATAAAGCTACTAGTTTATCATTTAATTGTATTATACGGCAAAATATTTCACACTCCATTCGACTTTAAAGGCACGGTGTTTGAATTGCACGTTTCTCTTTTGATCTCATCTTGAGAGTGACGTCACAACGTTAAGTTATAAATGAAATAAAATAAAAAAAGCCGATAGTCGGTAAGACCGAAAGATGTGCTAGATGATATCACATGCGTCACTAAAGCAAAACTGAAAGAACTGATAATGCTTGTTGTACGGCTACGGCAGTTAACAAAGTGCGAATATGTGAAGCCATGCAGTCATTATTTCCAATTTTTCAGTTCCAATATCGGCAGCCACGTTAGAGCGCTTAATTTGATTTTTTAAATTTTTCATGTAAAATACAATATCAATCCGGCCGAGTTTCCCATCCCCACAGCTAGAGCACACAATACACCTCAACTTTCGATATTAGAACAGACAGGCAAAGAGCAGTGGCCTGGCAGATGCAAACGGCAGTTAAGATATTGATATCTAATCTTTATTCTCTGTCTTCTATTCTGCTTCAACTCTGCACTTCCCACTACGAAATTTTTGAAGTCTGAATTTAACTTATCATTATCTCTTTAAAGTCTTCCAGTGTACTCGCTCTCTTTTCAGTTTTAGAAAGCGAAATTCTGTAGATATAATGCTTTTCCTTTCCTTCTAAACACAGGTAAAAGCTCATTTTTCTGCATAAAGAGATGTTTTTCGTAATATTTTCAGCTTACAATCACATTCCGACTGAAAAATATTTTCACATTAAACGCTACACTTTCATGAAGCGGAAAAAATCTGTATTAGAATTCCTCTTAGTTTATCATAATCACAGGATATAGGGGAGAAACCAAGTACTATTTTTGTACCGAGTATAAAGTAGCACATATACAAGACGTTTTTGCTTTTGAAGACGTTATCGGAAAAAAAAAGGAAAAGAAAAGAAACATCTTACGTGTAACACGGTGTCATATATGTGAGGCTGTGTTACATGCAAAATGTTTCTTATTGCATGGTATGTGTCAGGTTCTTATGAAACAATAATTATATAACATAAAAATAGCATGCCTTGATACCGCGATAAATAAATATATATTTTAATGCAACTATTAAATTAATTTAAGTCTATTTTTTAAACGGCCGACGATATAATTTATATTCAAACGTATGTACATTAGAAAGTATAATTTTGCTAAAAATTGTTAAATGATAATAGTGAAAGAATTAAATACATTACACTCTCAAACAGGTCAAGCACTTTGTTCAACATGCTTATTTTACGAATAATGCGTCTGAAATTCTTCGAACTACCCCTTAAACCGTACAAGGAATTCATAACAAATTCAAACATACAAGGAAGAAGATGTAATATTGATAACGAAAACCAGAAGTGGCAAAACAACACTAAATGAAAGAATGAAATCTACATACAACCTGCCGCTCCTAGTAACGAAATAAAATCAGATATATGCGGTTATTAATTAGCAAGAACCAGGTCGGTGTTATTATGCAGTTGTAAGCATTAGTAACATGTTCGTGTATTGAATTAATATGAAGCTTAATGATTAGGATATACAGCAATTTCGTTGTTTTGAAACATAACGTTGTGGTTTAAAAAGAAATAAATCATATGATCTTGATTTATTTCTTGTTACTTAAGGATGATTATCTTAAACTTCAGAACTTGAATCCACGCTAACAAAAGTAAAAGAAATATCTGTAAAGCGCAGTTTAAAGAGGCTTAGTTGACTGACAGCAAATGTGGTATTTATGTGAAAATTTAAAAGTAAGCAATTATCGTTATCTAAATCGTTAAGAAGTTATTGAGTGATTTGACTAAAATAGGCATAAACAAAGTTCTTGTCAAATTCCCAAAAAATAGATTTCTTCTTTAAAGTAAACAAACTTTAGAGATAAAAGATTGAAAAAAGACGCCTAAAAATAACTTTGAAGTTATGAAAATTTACATAGAAAAATATTGTCTCTTCAAACATATTATGCTCAGATATTTGTCAAAAATAATGCTAATCATGGACTGATTATGCAATCAAAATTATAATACGTAAACAAAAAATAACAAAAGGATTAAATTAATGTACAGTACTTTTAGAGGTTTAAATTTTGCATTTGCATTACGTTTGTATCTGCCTTGTAATTATATTTGTATTTGCACTGTGGAAACCTTTAGGGAAAAAAAAGTACGTTTTACTCCTTCCAGTTAATAATTTATGAGATTAAAGTTTATGACTTTTGCACTGTTTCTAATCGAATCATCTGTTGCTAAATGTAAAGCCAAATTTTCGAGGACGTCTAACAAATAACAGCCTTAATCTTATTTTAATAAATTATAAATAGAAATCAATTTAACCTTAGGAAATTTAATATGAAGAATCTTTCATACTAGTTTAGGAAATTGTAAGATGTCATTTTCTTAACTGAAAAGGCTGTATTTATTTCTAAAATATGAAAGAAAGCATTTGTAATGGAATGAATGAAATTAACTGCGGAAAAAAAAGCAGTTTGATAATTTTTTAAACTCATTTTACAAACGTAAAAGAAGACGGACATTTTAACAAATTTTTGAGGTAAATAATAAAAACATTACGCGAATAAAAATATTATGCACAAGCATATTTTAAAATCTTACAAGAATTCCACAAACTGTTCAATATTTCTTGTAAAATTACCTACCTCATCTTTAAATGTTGCGTTTTAGAATTTTTATTTTATTTAAAGAGGAAAAAATTTAGTTTTTCTGAGATGCCAATCGATTACAACGACTCAAGTTTCAAGTTCACATCTGACTTATCAAAATGTGAGAACGATTTGCTACTTTTTATGTAATCTTTATACTGACTGCTGCTTCTTATATAACTTAAAAGGTGTCGCAAAAAAGGAAGTTTTCCAAGTATGTTTTTAAATGCTAAAAAAATGCGGCATACAAATATGTTGCATTTTTAATAATCTATACCATCTGCAATGCAAATATGTTGCATTGCAGATGGTATAGATAAATTCGATTACGAAATTACGATTCGATTATCGGAAAATTAGATCTTTATAATTGTGGTATAAACTCTATATTTGATTCGCATGTAACGGTTTATGATGTTTACTTTCAATGCAATTCTCTTTAAATGCAATGTTTTTGTGATATTTAATAATTTTTTAAAATTCAATTAATGTGTTTTCAGTTTAGACAGAATAAGAGATTTAAAAGAAAAAAAAATTAACATGGCTGCTCAAATAAAGCGTGAGAAGCATCAAAACTTTAGTTTTTTTATCTGATTTTTCTCTGAGCACATTTTATATGTTAAAGTTTCTTTTTTCCTCGAATTTTATTGAGGTTGTAAGGTTTATCCTAAGTTTATTAACAGTTATTTATAGTTTTGTATCTTTCCTATCTTATTCTAATTTCAGCTTACAATTTCCTTGCAGAATGTAAATTCAGAAACGCAGTTAATGCAAATGAGAAAGAGTACTATTTAAGTCGTGACTTCACCGACTTCGAGAGAGAGAGTCTGATTCCCTGACTAGCGCGTTTGCCTTTGGCTACGTTCTCTCTTAGTTACTACGCTCGACCATACCTTAGGCCCTTGCTTGGCTTCGCTGATTTAATTAATACTTAGGGGCCAACTATTTAGGTTTCTGATAACTTCGGCTATACCTTTCAGATAGCCTAGTTAAGCTAGTTTAGTTTAATTTAAATTCATTAGTATTTAAGTTCAAGCCCGAGTGGAGGCTTTGTGTAAAGTTCCAAGTAGGAACTGATTGTAAATATACTGAAAAATAAAGGGTTGTAAACCCTCTTTAAGTCTTACGTGTTCTGTTCACACACTTAAGCGAATATTCGCTTGTCAGTGTTCGTGGGGTTCTAAGTTAGAGCTTTAGGATTAAATAAAAAAAAAACTCCACAAGGTTTAAAGTTGAATAAAATTTTTACTTAAAACTGATGTTAGTTTTAGAGAAATATTCTTACCGTTTTGAGAGAAAATGGCTTTTATATCTAAAGTACTTTGTTTTACATTGCAGGGCTGAATTCTGTTGATTTTTGAAATTCAAGCTGGCGTGCATGTGTTATACCTATTATTTCATTATACAGTGCGAGAACAAATTTTAATTTAGTGCTTCCGTTAAAAATATTGAATGCTAATTGGTAGTTCTGACCATTCCAGTAACAATAAGCTGGGTATCTAAATCTTAAATTAATATTAATGTTTCTCTTTAGTATTACACTTTGTTAGCTTAAAGCTGAGAGTTATGCAATATATAGGTTTTTAGTATAAACATCATTTATGTAAACCCATACTCATGTAATTTACTTTTTCTTCTACCTTTCATTTTACTTCTTTCCTTTCAGATTGTTTACAATGCTCAAATTTGAAAGTAAGCTAACATTTCCATGTTTCTTAAAATTAATGTTTTCTTTCCAAGAATTGTAATTTTTTCTGCTTGCGGGAAAATTTATTTTAATATTTGACAAAGCATTAGACAATTTCAAGCTATAGATTTCTAGCAAAATGTTCATTCTAATTTTAAATATCGCTCTAATTCTTCACAAACTGAACTGAATTTTGAATTTTTTAGCACCCGCCGCTTATTACACAGACGGAGACATGAAATCTGGGATAGATTCAAGCCCCGGATATACTTTCGGTATTAAATATAAAGATCCGAAACCAGACCAAGTTCCAGGCGAGTACATTAAGAAATTAAAAGCACAATAATTTCATTTCAAGCACCTTTTTTTATTTTTACTTTACTTCTTCAATTTTTAAACTGTGCAAATTTTACTTTTATTTTTAAAGATTATTTCTCCAGTTCTTGTTGTTAATACTCTGTTCATTTTAATACGTTCTTTAAGCTCGTTAGGGTATTATTAGTAAACAAACTGCATTTCAGCAAGAAATATGTTTAAAAGAATAATTTATGTACTATAGAATTTTAGAATTTTTATAAGAAATTAAGTTATTTGGTGCATAGAAATATGAAGCATTAAAAACATCTTCTAAAACAAAATTCATTCATTTTCTTCTAAACCGATCTCTGTAGTCTATCTCTCGTTAATTAATTTTTAAGGAGACATTTTATCTAGCATTTCCGTCTTAATATATATCCATTTATTAAGTTATACAGAACGAAAGGCGATTTAATTTGAATTATAGATTTTTACTGTAGGTGATAGAGTAGCCAGTCTTGAGTATTCAAATATTCTTTTATGACGGCTTATTCTTATTTCAGGCATTAGCCAGAAATTAATCCATTTAATCGCCTGCTCAGTTAAGTGACAACTAATTTTAATGAAAATGAAAGAATAAACCATGCAAAGCCTCCTCCCCAAAAATGCCTAAAATGTAAAAAAAAAGAAAGCAAAAAATCTGAAGGGTTTCGGTTTTTAAATTACGTCCAGGGGGGCGTTTTTTTAATATTTTGTGTGTTACCTTTATTTATTAAATGCCATGTTCTTCGCTCCTAAACCATAAAATTCAGTTCAAGAGCAATATCGCAAAATTATTTTAAAATGAGCATATCTTTAGAATTTCCAGTACACAGGCTCACGCGCTGGAGATAAAAATGTTTTTCTTACAACGTTGCCATTGCTCGCTTTGAAATCCTTGAGTTTGTTAATCAAGAATTCGTTAAAGTTTTGCAAAATATTGAATCGATAATAAAACAAATTCCAAATTTCAAATTTGGGCTTCCAGATGCCCATATTCGGGTGGAAACGTTCAATATTCAGAATTTAATGGCTCTAGGTACCGTTGTTTTATCACAATGCGAGAAACATACAGACATTTACGCAGATTCTTCATTATTTAATTTCTTTAAATATAATACAAGACGATAATATTAGGTGGCAACAATTTGAAAAGTTTAACAACGCTTTTAGTGAATCAACGCAAAATGGCAAAACGAAATTAATCGTCTTTCTGGGCAAATTGCCCCTTTGGATTAATAAATATATTAGAGAAGATAAAAATATCCACTGGAGGTAAATTTCCTTACTCAAAAGGGCATAGTTAATATTTGCTCGATTATTATATCTCTTGTCCTGTACTCATACTAATGTGCTATAAGCTATGAACATGGCACTTTTATTACAATGCTGCATGCTATCCGAAAAATGATTCAAAAGTCGCTTCGCGAGAGCCTTTGAGAATTCCTGACAAACAGCACGCCAGCAGCCGAGCGATAAAATCGCTGAACACTGGTAGTTTCGATCAGGATTCGATTCCATGCGAACGGGCTGGCTGCGTCGGCGTTTTCGTGTTTTTTATTATTAATTGAAATCCAGTAATCATAACACTATTTGAAGTACAGTAATTGCCTCTGAAGGCACGCTGTTTCACGTATTGTCTATTCCAAATTTGAAATGAAATGAATAAATAGAAAAATGAAACAATTATACTTCATGATGTATGACGTCTGAAACTTCTTTTATTGATTATTGTGTAGAGCAAGTGTTCTTAAAGATGATCACTTGCGTATATTATAAATGATATCAAGTAGATATATTATTAAAATAATAAAATTAAGATATAAATAATTACAAATTACAATTATTATTTGTAAATCGGTCAGTTTGTTAAGCAAATTCTGCTTTAATTTAAGAGATAAAGATCGTAAATAATGGTCATTGCAAATCCAGGCGAAAAATGGACTGTATACAAGGCTGCTTGGAAGATAAAAATTTTACGTTTCGCATAATGTCAGTATTTCCTCAGTTGCTGTATGACACTGAATGAAGCTCAGTGAGGTATTAGATCGCCACGGGTCCTTATTTGCATAGGACAGAATTTTACCTAAAAATGTTTAAAAAAAGGGCATATCTTCGAAATGTTAAAAAAATAAACTTATTAGTTAAATAAAACTTTACAAATATACCATATGTTATATGCAAATACTCGTAGTTTGAAATTGTAAAAGTAGCACATTCCTTTTTTAAAAAATAAGTACCAATTCAAAATGAAGATTTGTATGTTGAAACAAAGAAATTTAAAATTAATATTTTATTTTCATTGTGTGCATTTTCAGCTCCAGGGGCTTATGATCCAGAAAAAAGCATCAAAGTTATTTTAGACTCTACCCCTAAGTATACTTTCGGTTTAAAACCGAAAGAGCCAAAGATCGAAGAATTACCAGGCGAGTACCAATGTATGCTTGCTGTTCAGTAGTTTAGTTGCAACATTATGAAGTTCTAGTCCTAGTAGTATTTAAATAATTTTAATCTAAATTAATCTGAAAGTGGGAAATGTTTTGTTCTAAAGTAGGTTTGCGTTTTATATTATTGGGAATAAAACTTGGTAAAATTAAAAAAATTCGATCTATTTGTCTAAATAAATATCTTATAAAGGATACGTATCAATGTAGGAAGCAACTCCTTTTGAACTTTTTCGCCATTTTGGAATTAAGATCCTCTATGTGACGCAATTCCGTGATCATCTCTTCAGCTCTAATATCAGATTGATGGCTGCTTGTCAGGTATGAGACATCTTAAGGAAGACATCAGATATGAGACATCTTAAGGAAGACATCAGATATGAGACATCTTAAGGAAGACATCAGATATGAGACATCTTAAGGAAGACATCAGGTGTGAGACATCTTAGGAAACATACGAATCATAAAAAATATTTTAGGACTTGGATAAAAGGCATTTTAGGAGAACCTTTTAGAATTACAGTTCGGATTCGAAAAAAAAATTAGATTTCGTCCTAGCTGTACTACTTATTGAATCCTCAGTTGTCGTTTGCATTAAATTAGGTTGGAATTTTTTGCAGTTTTCGCTAATCATCCCTTATTTCGTTTCTAAAATATTCTTAAAGAAATTACCATTGTGCTTTCATTGTGTTGAGGTGGTCAAAATCTTTTTGCTTCACTGAAGACAATGCTTGATCAATAAGTAGATTGAAAAAACTTTTCAAACTGCTTCGCTGAATCTCTTTCAACTTCTTCGTAATGTTTATATTTGAAACTTTCATTCTTTCATCCAGTTATAATGATTTGAATACAGATTTAACATTTAATGTTTCGGCCAAATCTCAAGTTCTATTCATAGCGTTAAGTCGACTATCCCTATAATGAATGGAGAAATCTTTAACAGTGTTTGGAAGTCGGATTTGGACAAGAGGGTGCTCAAATGTTGCCCTCCGCTTCCCACGCTAAAGACGCAATGCAATATTTTAGTAGTTTTTCCTGTTACTCCATCGGGACATTTGTCGCTTTGAGAATTACTCGGCTTTCGCCTTCCAAAAATCGCCTTCTAGGCGATTGCGTATGACGCTTGGGCTAGAATATTGGACCTACATATAGGTCAACCTAGCCAACAAATATGTGCACAATATTTTTTGGCTAGCTTGGAAATTTGCTTTTGTGAAGTTGTCATGAATTGCTACCCAACCAGCAGCAGAAGATTTGCATATTTTATATAATCAGAAAAATGCTCTTTATTCTTTGTAAGGAAAGCCACGTCATTTGGCTTAATACCGAGCTTATTCTTTGCAGAAGATTTCTTCCAATTTTCTCAACCATAATACTTTGACTACGACAATCTGATAAAAATCAAAATTTAAATCCAAATGTATCCTTCGCAAATTATGATCTGAAGTACCTAATGTAGCACAATGCTTCGCTGAAAAACATAGGCTGTTTATTGGCAATTTAAAGACCTCAATGAATTATAAAATTCAAATAACTCGTATAGCTTCTAGTGGTTTATTTGTTACTGATCGATGTAACATTCTTTCTCAACAGAAATGTTTCATCTGAAATTATGTACCCACAATTTATCTTCTCTACTTCAATTAAGCTATTTTTATGACGCCCCATAAATACAAATGAAATTCTTTCCGTGTTCACATAACTGGGTAAGCGTTTTCATAAAATTACCACTTAATGGCGTCTTTATACTTGTATATTGCTGAATGTAACTGACCCATGATACCTTTACCATAGCCAGACAGTAAGTTACTGCAGTAGTGAATTATCACTAGTAACTATGCTACAAATAATGTCGCGGGTGTTGCTGAATATCATTTAGCTATGGGATCCTCCTCCGCCTTCTACAGCCACTTTAAATGTGTAAGACTTCCCTTCTGAATACTAAGTAATGTTCAAAGTGCCTAACTGTACTTCGATCCTCTCAGTGTATAACAAAGCTTTTCATTTTAGAGTAAGAGATTTATTAGTAACATTTTGCTTTTCTTCTACACATTTCAGCTCCCGGTGCATATGATCCGGAAAAGAGCATTAAGGTAGTACTAGATTCTACACCTAAATATTCCTTCGGTGTAAAACCGAAAGATCCAAAAATCGAGGATTTACCAGGCAAGTATCGATATGCTTGCTTTATCGTATTTTTTGTTTTAGCTTTTTATTCCTTAATTTAATCATTTCATTTCTGAGCAACATTAAAACTGCGAAAGTCAGATCGCTTCAGTATGTTGTTAGCATTGGGTGTGTCAGCACATAAAATGTCATATCATTTCCGATTGCATCTATTAGAAATTATTTTAACATTCGTTTTCTTTATTTAAATTTAAATCATTTTTATTTGTCAAGGAAGAAATAATTCTAATAGGAAAAAAGGAAAAATTTACGTTTAGTTTTTGTTTTAGAAATGTTATTAGTGAGGCATACGAAGAAGGAAATATTTTAAAATCTCATTTTAGTATATTAATATCTCCATGAGCTTACGTTTTACAATGCAGTTTACATTGAAAAGAATTGGTGTTTAAATTAAGCTAAATTTAGGAAAAATTTCATGCTACAGCTTCGTAAAACTCTGCCGTTTAAAAATAATATAACTGATTTTATATTTTTGAGACAGATTAATAATAAATACTTCTTACTTTTACACGAGGTTAAATGCATGCTTTTTAGTTTTTGCTTTTAGTTTCTCCTATCAATTAACATTTTCTCATATATCTTTAGTGTACTGTTCGAAATGCAAGATTTTATGTATTAAAATAACACTGATGATATTTCTTTATGAATATCTAGTCAAATTAAAAATAATGATAATCTATCTAGGTGATGAAACTAAGACACATGCTATTAAAACCTTTTTAAGAGACTCATGAATTTAGTGACTAACTATAGATATTTCCTTTAAAAGCTTTCTGTTGTTTTTATGACCAGATTTGGATTCAAGCAATACAAATAACAAATGCGCTTGGGAAGTAAAAGAAATATTGTCTTCTGTTGGTTCGGGGGAGGTCACATAAAACGTGATTATCAATTCAAAGAATGTACAATTAATTAATTCAATTAATGTACTTACATACACATTTCTCATTGTAGAGAATCTAAAATTTCAGTTGGGTGCGTTTTAAATAAAAGAATGTAGAATATATACTTTTCACAAACATAAAAAATGTTGGAATTTCTCTTCCTTGACGAATTCCTCATTAACATATTAATTTATTACAAAAATTTAGAAGATGAATAGAATTTTGTTACCCATAAAAAGGTAATAAATTTCAAATTCTGTTGGAATCACTAGCTTTGGAGTCTTTTCTCTTCAGTAATATTAATTAAAATATACATGTTCGAATTTATAAACAATCAGGTGTGAATGCTGATTATTTTTTCTCTGTACTTTGCAACTCCTGGAGCATATGAACCCGAAAAAAGTATTAAAGTTGTATTAGATTCTACTTCTAAATTTTCTTTCGGTTTAAAACCAAAGGATCCAAAGATCGATAATTTGCCAGGCAAGTATCGATATGCTTGCTTCTCCGTAATTTAACTCTGAAAGAAAGACGTTTGGCCTTACCCTTTTTATACTTTATTTGTAATGATTAAATAAAATTATCATTTTGTTTATAATCCTGCATTATGAGTAATCCGAGAAAAAATAAATTAACCAAGAGCTACTTTAGTAAAAAATTAAGTGTAGTGACCATTTCCATAGAAATGATTAATTTAAAAAAATATGTCGATCGATTATTTCGATTAGAATCATTATATTGAAACGTCATCATGTTTTCCGAAGCGCAAAGTTTTGAAATGTCAACAATGCCTTAGCCGGAAATTAAACACGAATCTTCCAGTTATTTGATGGAGTTTTAACCACTACAGCGCAAAGACACAGGAGAAGTATGTCTTTAAAATTTCTTTCAGTTAATTGATGTAACAACGAACTGTAGGATGATTGATAATAAGATTGACTAATTATTGTAACAGAATGAGTAATTGGTATAGCGTAATTTTGTATCACTAATTATATTTTACATTAACATTCACTAAGTATGATATGGATCTCAAGGGCACTGTCACGTTTTATTTAACGTCATTTTCTGTTTACTATGTGTGTCTTGGTGTTTTCATAATTTTCGGTAAAAGTATTAAGGCAAAGTATTATGCACACGCTAAAGTATTAAGCACGTATTATCTTAAAATAATATGTATGAATAATTAATTATATATTTAAAAAACATTCGCAAATTTATGTAGAATTTTATTTTTGATCCTTAGGACCCTCTAGATGTTTTAAGCACTAGCGTTTCACCGTAGCTATAAAAGGCTATTTATTTATTTATTTTCGCTTAAGTTTTTCTCCTGCCCCCAGTTTTACACTGCTCGACATTGAAAATGCAACACCAAGAAGGAGTGGTCAGAAAGTGATGAAATTTAGAAAAAAGATAGAGACACAAACAGTGTGAGTGATCTTTATTTCAAAACGATAGTCAGAATACAGAGCGAGAACGGCGTCGGCTTAGTAGGATATAGGACCACCGCGGACAGCGATACACGAAGAAACACGTCTAGGCATAGAATCAATAAGAGTGCGGATGGTGTCCTGAGGGATGGCTCTCCGTTCCCTTTCAACCATTTGCCACAGTTCGTCTTCTGAACGAGGCAGAGTCTGCAAATGTCGTCCAATCATATCCCACACATGTTCGATTGATGACAGGTCAGGAGAGCGCGACGGCCAGGGAAGCATCTGTATACCTTGCAGAGCATGTTGGCAGATGCGAGCACTGTGTGGTCGGGCGTCCTGCTGAAAAATTGCATTAGGCAGCCTCTGAAGGTAGAGGATTGCCACCTGCCGCAGTACATTAGCTAAGAATCGTTGGGCCGTCATAATGTCCTGAATACGAACTAGAGGTGACCTGGAATCGTGGGCAATAGCACCCCAAACTATTATGCCACGTTGTCGCGCGGTATTGCGTTCCACAGTTACTGCCGGATTAGATCTGTCTCCACGTCGACGCCACACACTTATGCGGCGACTATCACTGCATAAACAGAAGCGTGACTCATCTGAGAACACGACATTTCGCCATTCTGTCATCCACATCGCTCCAGTCCGGCAATATTCTAAACGTTGGCGTCTATGCTGTGGGGTCAATGGCAGTCTTCTTAACGGACGCCGTGAGTGCAGGCCACGTTCAACCAATCGACGGGAAATGGTTCTGGTCGACACGGGAACATCCAGGGTATCTTGCACATGCTGCAGAATCGCGGTATAAGTGACTTGCGTGACCGCCACAGCTTGTCGGCGGATGCGTCGATCTACGCGTGCTGACGTCACTCTGGCTGCACCTGCACCCCTCCTTCTTTCCACATTCCCTAGTTCCTACCATGTTCGCCATAGCCGATGCACTATGCTCACATCCATGTGGGTATCAGTTGCGATTTGACGTAAGGACCAACCCGCCCTTCTGAGTCCGATCACCATGCCCCTCGTAAAATCGTCTGTGCCTTCGTTGACGGCGGCCTGGCATTCTCTCCTATTATACGTATCCTCTGGGACAAAAACCAACTTTCTTCGATAATTCGTCTGGCAGAAATAACAACACGAATATTGCCCATTTTGCACGTTCCTTCCCTTATATCTTAGTTCAAGTGCATCGGAGAGCTGCGCATTTCACATCATTCGCATAACTCGGTGACGTGCGTCTACTCTAAAATTTGCATAAATTTCTGACCACTCCTTCTTGGTGTTGCATTTTCAATGTCGAACAGTACACAATCCTTAAGGAACTGTAAAATGTTCTTAAATTATAATACATAAATTAATTTTTTTTATTTTCTAGTTGAAATTAGTATTTTGAAATATTTTTATTTATTTTCCTATTTTTTATGCCTGAGTCTAAAACATGAGTTTTAATAAATTTAGTTAGCTCAAGGTAGTATGTTACGTGTATGCTCGTTTTTGCAAGTTTCGTAACTGTTGCAAAAAGAGTTACGCAACAGTTACGAACGTGAATCCCTTTAAGTTATTTAAACAGCGAACTGATTAACTATAAATATGATTATCCATTATCTAATTCAATTACTACTTTTGAACTAAGTAATTAGATAACTTTAAATTCTCAAGTAATTTTGTGTCTGATAGAAGCAACTGCAGCTGTAAAGCATTTAGGCTGCAAATTTTAGATGAAGATTCCAGTATTTTCTTTCTTTCTTTAATAAAAATTTAGTTTACTGAATCAACGATCAAATATTTTTTGTATAATATTCAACTATCTTGCTAAATTGCGTTAAAATGTCTCAGTAATAAAACTAATTTCTTGTTGTCATTCTCTTGTAAAAACTGAAGCTGAAATTTTAGATTGCTGTGTAATACATCATAGTTTATCTCTCGAAGATGATTTTAGATTTACTTTTTTAAAACGTTACGATTCTTGTCGAGGGCAGTCTTAAAATGAGGTTATTTTATTTTATTCTGCAGCTCCGGGAGCGTACGATCCCGACAAGAGTATCAAAACTGTATTAGATTCCACGCCACAGTATTCCTTTGGGATAAAGTACAAAGAACCAAAGCCTGAAGATATACCAGGCGAGTATCTTGAAATTTATCATTTCTTTTGAAATCGCATGACAATCTTCCCTCCGCTATTAATTGAAAAAAGCCATTTTGTCGTTTCTTGTTTGACAGATTAAAAATGAGAAAATTATCAAAAAATGGAAATTGTCGAAATGCGAAACTGATCTTTATAGCTTACTAATAATGCTCACCGAGAAACTTAAGAAAACTAACTTTATATACCTTGTAACACCTATATCACCTATATCATACATAAAAAGTTCAATAAAAAGAATTAGAATCTGCCACTGAATCTACAAAAACGTTACAAAATAGGCTAAAGTTATGAATCAATCTTCGAATACATTATGTTTAGTTAAAAATAAAAAAAGAGAGTTGAAAGCGCGGATTGGGATGAAAAACAGCAACTCATGCAGAAACCAACAAATAAATTGAAATGTATTATATTATCCATCTATCTGTATGTCTAAGTAGATTTTCTAGTTGTTATTAAAAACGATTAGTTAAGTAACAGTAACCGAATGTCATTGAGTCGAGTGTTGGAAACAAGTTTAAGACTTTGATTTTGGTAATTATTTCTTGACAACAAGTTAAAAAATATGTATATGTTAAGAAAAAATATGTCTACGGCTGTTATTTGAAAGCTGTTTAAGATAAAAGAAAAATTTTAAAGAATTTTGAATAATATTGTTTTTGCATTTGTTGTTTAAAAATTTTTATAAATAAAAATATTTCAAAATACTAATTTAAACTAGAAAATAGAAAACTTTAATTCATCTATTATAATTTAAAAACATTTTACAGTTTCCTAAAGATTGTAAAACACAGAATATAAACATAAAACTTTTTTAAGTATAATTTTAATATTCAGTGTATATAGTATTATTTAAATGCCTAGATTAAAAGTAAGGAAATGACACACGTGTTTCCTATTTCAAAACCCATTTTTTGTTGAAATATGCACGCATTTATATTATTGTATGCATATTCACGCACGCATGCACACATTCACGAACTGAGAAACACATTTTTTGCTATTTTAGGAGACTGTAAGCCCCATTTTCTACAGAAAATGCTTATACATTTTTATTTTCGTTCTTCGATGCACGATATAAGGAAATGAAAATCAGACAACTGAGCGAGATAATACATATAATATAGATGCACGAAATTTTAAAGAATTTTGTGTGGTTTATATGACTAATCTGAATAAAACTGTATTCTCTTTAAGGAGGACATTTTATAATTGGAATGCTACCCCACAGTAAATTAACTATTAGCTAATACCATCCATGTTGTTACCCTCTTTTTTTTATAACTTCATCCAGATAATCATTTTCTTTTCCCATTTTCTGTGTCCGCAATGAGACTTTTATACTTAGACCAACAAAGTTCCGTTTTGAAATTAACTATCTGTAAATCTAGAAACACCTTACTTAAATGTTTAGAATATTCACCGTTTTTATACATATAGTTTTGCCTAACGTAACTAATAAAATAGATTTTCTGACTTTTCACCTAATGACTTTATAGACGATCTGAATCATGTTAACAATGTTTTTGTTTATACTATAATGATATTTATGCTACTAAAATATTACATCTCCACCAATTGTGAAAGACACTTGAAATGCTTGATTGTGCAGATGACTGTAACACAGATACAGGACCGGATTAAGACTTTTAAAGGCCCTAAGCAAATAAAAGATTTTGGTCTTCATATGCACATTCTAACTAATTTTAAGCCAGTTGTCTCCCCATTCTTTCTCTCTCGGTCTCTGCATATGCTTTCATGGTAAAACTGGCAATGGAAAAATTTTGTGGTCCACCTTTCGTGTGTCCATAAGGAAATTTTTCAATCCACCTTTCTTTGATGCCCTAATCATGTGCTCATTGTGTTTAATGATTAATCCAGCTCTGCACATACATGTGCAGTCTAACAGAGCTTTATCTCTTAACACTTTATACATAATTCTTATTATGTTCCAGGTTTACATGATATGTCTACTCATTTCAGAATATTTACCACTGATAATAAATACCCATAAACTATATTATGCAAGCTTAGCGAAATTTAATCGTAGCTAACCTTAGTTTGTGTGCGCCTAGTCGGAGTATATTTAATAAGTACGAAAGTTTCTGTCTTATTTTCAGATTAAATATGTAAACTGATGTGCTTGGAGCCTTTATTTGCTTTGATATTGGTTTACGTAGTGCATAATATAACATGACACTTTCTGGATAGTAATTTCCCAAAATCATGGTTGTATTTATTTAAAAGTGGGAAGTCGGTTTATTGTAACACGAAAGTGAAATTCAAAGAAAAGAATTTTTTGAATTGTTTATTCAGTAATATATGTTATTACAATTTATTGCTTAACCTGAGAACTTTCTGTAAATTATATTGTAATTTTTGCTTTTTGTAGCTCCTGGTGCATATGACCCTGAAAAAAGCATCAGAACTGTGTTAGATTCCACTCCAAAATATTCTTTTGGAGTGAAATACAAGGAATCAAAGCCTGATGATATCCCAGGCAAGTATTTAAAACTTAATTACGCAACAAAAACAGATAATTGTAAAAACGTTCTTTGACAAAGATTCAGTATGATTTAGTCGGTATAAGCAGCAACTGAATTCTGAGGAAGGCGGAAATATCTCTAAATAAATATACGAGAAGTCTTAAAAAACCTTAACATCATAAGTATTTCGCAATATTCTGCACAATTAAGAAAACCAGAAAAAATGAAATAAGAAGTTAAAGATTCATCAAATCTCAAAAGCTCTGATTTAAACCTTTCATTTAAAAATAATGCTACATTTGGAGATAAAATTTGCTCAAGTCTTCTTCTTGTTTTGGATTTTATAACTAAAATTTTAAATGTCTTAAATTGCTAAAGATCTAGAACTGTGGAAAGTTTTGTATATCCTATAAATTCATATATTAAAATGGTAGAGTGAAAAATAAATGCATTGAGGAAGTGTTCAAGTTAATACAACTTGGGGAAAAAAATTAATGCGTAGTTGTTCATCAGCTTTGGAGAAGCTTGCAGTCTCTTCACGTTAACAAGGTTTAATTCTAATAATTTAATTTTTATCTAAATAAATTTCATGGATATTTTTTACCTAAGGATAAGAAATCATATTAACTCTAAGCAGAAATGATGAACCCTTACTGATTCTGTTTTTGATTGTTAACGAAATGAAATCTTTGTTTTTGTAAGTGCGTTGATATATCTGATACAGCATTCTTCGTGTATTTTTAGGTTACACCTTATAGTCATATTTAAACGTCTAATATAAAACAAATTTCTCGAAATCTTACTTTGGAAACTTTTGTGGCTTCTGATGAGTTATTAAGATCATTTTTAATTCCTTCGAAAGCATATTTCTAATGAAAACATTTCAAATCTGATATAAAGCTAATTAAAAGTCTGTGATTGAGCTTCTTGTTCTTGTTCTTCAACCAACACTTGTCTTTGGCGGGTCAGTTATTTGACGCCGTGCCCGTTCTTTTATTGTGTCTTCTCAGGTTTCTACCTCAGAGCGTTGCAGGTCAGAAAATAAGAGTTCCCTTCCCCTGAGTTACATAGGGGCGTATGGGAGAGCTGACCATCTTATGGAAATGATTCTGGGGGTAGTCATGGCCTGTGGTCAGTTTGAAAATGGCCGCAACTACGTTTCGGGACAGATTGTTGCGGATAGATTTTGTTGTTATCGTCTCTCATCTTTTACCGACTGAGGTATAGAGCATCCTTTCTTTGCAAGTCTGTCCGCCGTTTTTTCTTCCTGTGATGTCGCAGTGCCCTGGGACCCACTGTACATGACTAGCCGTGATCTCCTATAGTTTGAAGAGTCTTCCCTGGCACTGGGCTACAAGGTGTTTTTCAGGGAGCTCTGCCCTGACAATAGTTTGTAGAGTACGAGGAAAGACTATTACATTTTGTTTGATATCTAGGTGGTAAAGGGCAGTTGCTGTCATTAGTGGCATTTGCTGTCTCACTAATGGCCATTACCTTCCCTTCGAGGTTTATTACTGATTTGCTAACAGAGGAAGCGTTTTTGGCGAAAGGGGAGTAAAAGCCGGCTCTATTGTTATCACTGATATCTGACTCGTCTGTGTACATGTTAATCCATTTGGGAACAGGTTATTTTGTAGCGAACATTTCGAGTGCAATTGCTTTCAGGACGTATGGACAGACGTCTGCCTTTCGTTCATCTATGCCCGGGAGAGAGATCGAGAACAGTAAATCAGATGTTTCATGGCTGATTGTGGGTCTTCTAAAGGGCAGGCCTTGGCCTGCGTCTAGGTTATATTTCTGAAAGAGGGTCTGAGTCTGGACTAGCGCTGTATTCTGAAACCTGCTTACAGGTACGTAGCGTTTCCAAAGGTTCTCCGGCGTTATTCGGCTTCTCTGGAAGTACTTCACCGTTGCCTTGTCTTGGTGGCTTTTAAGAGGTTTTGTTTGTACGTGATATCCAAGGGACGGCGGTGGACTTCGCAGCATTGCAGATTATTCGTAGAGACTTATTTTGAGCAGAGTCTAGTTTCTTTTTCACGGCTTCGCTAGCTATGGAAAAGGCTTCTCATCCGTATTCCATAAATGGCCTGATGTAGCATTTTAGACGGTCGCAAGGACATTCTGCGTTGCTCCCATTTGGTCTCTGTAAGTCTTTTCAGTATGCAAGTTTTCTTGCTGTCCCTGGTGTGTATATCCTCTATGTGTAGAGTTCTGTGGTCTTGTTTTTACTTACAACCATGTCGTTTTCTTTGCATCATAATTTAAGTTGCTGAAGTGCCGGTTTTAGCGCTTTCTCCAGGGCAGGTACATTGCTGCTTGTGGCTCAGATTGTTACATCATCAGCGTAGCACAAAATGTTGATACCCGGGAACATTTTCAATTCAGTTATCTAATAATTAATTATGATGTTAAAGAGTGTGCAGCTCAAGATAGCACGTTCCGGTAGACCCCCCTTTTGTAGCCGATGCCTTGAGATCACATTACAGTATCTAACTATTACAAATTGCTGGACAAAGAAGCCATTAAGTCAGCTAAATATCTTACTACCTAAGCTTAAGGCCGCTTAACTTGTTCAGCAGTATATTTCGCCTTCTTCAGCAGTATATTTCGGCATTCTGTGTCATACGCGCCCTGGAAGTCTATGAAACAAGACAGTGGCCATTTTTCGATGAAACCCATCTTTCACAGGTTGTGTCAGTTTTATTGACGTGGTTCGTGGTGGACCTATGTATTCTAAAGCCGGCCTGGCATTTGCTGACAGTATTTCTCCTATCTAGGAAGACTTCCAATCAGTTATTTACCATTCTCTCGGCTATTTTTCGTAGTACTGAGATAAGGCTTATATGTCTATGGTTTTTAATTAAGGCAGGAGCTTTTTCTTTCTTGTGAATGGCTAGTATTTCAGCCTTCTTCTAAGCTTCTTATATACCTAGGTGCCAGGTGTCGTTTATGGCTTTCAGTGGGGTTTGCATGGCTTCCTTTCTGAGATTCTTAACAAATTCCAGGAAGATTCCGTCAGATCAGCTCGCTTTGTGTGATTTTATAACATGAATTGCCTGTCTCAGTTCTGTTGTGTTAAAATCATTGTTTATTATTGAAGCCTCAAGCTCTATAGGCGCAGCATCGGTATTTCATTCGCCCCCCCGGGAAGTTTGCAGGGCACTTCGAGTAGGTGCTGGCAAAAAAGATCAGCTATTTTCTTGCTGTTTGAAATCATGGTATTTCCATGAAATATTGGGTGAGCCTTTTTCCTGTTTCTATCGTTGTTTAGCTTAAATATAAATCGAAAAGCTTTCGGGCCGTCTTTTTTGTAATCAAGGTCTGCCACAAAGTTTCGGAAAGTTTGTCGCTTCCTTTGGATGAGTTCCCGTTTCAGCATAGCCTGAGCTCTTCTGAGATTTACAGTCTTAAGTTTTGAGTCCTTATGCTCTCTGCATACCTTCATTGCGCTTATCTATAATTACTGTGAGTTTTCTGTAATAAAAGTGAATATTGTTTGACTGTGCTTGGACATATTTAGTAGCAGATGGCAGCATAGCTTTGATTATGTTGTCAAAAGTTTGGCTGATTGCCCACGACAAGTGAAGGAGTGACCAGAGTGTAAGTTTCTTCAGCTTAGAGTTCCATTTCGTCTTTTTGAAGTTTCAGCGTGGTAGTGCTTTATTTCTAATCACTGGGGTCTTTGATAGAATCTCAATGGACATGGAGCGTTGGCCGCACCCTGATGGATCGTCGTGCATATGGGTATCCCGGCTGCTTAGGTTTGCATGTGGAAGAATTAGGTCGGGTTTGCTGACACTGGGAAAGATAGGCAGTTATCGTGTGAGGCGTTAAACTCTCCCACTACTAGGGTATATTTCGTTAATACTTACTCTAGAAGAAGTGTGTTCAGCACGTTACGCGGCGGATTGTACGTGGCTACTATCCTTAAATGATTTACATTTAAACCATGCGCCTATTTGTAACACTTTTAATTTGTCTTCTGGACATATTTCGAGCAAGATTTTGAATCTAATCGGTATAGTATTGGAGGGACCAATGACCATTCTTAATGCAATTTGACAGCCTCGAGTAAGTGTATGGATAGTGCCTGCTGATAGTCTGTTGGTTTGGTACATACCAATGGTTCCAATGGTTCCGTTCCGGTGCCACCTTCGGCAACAGCGAAAATGTCAATGTTCAAAGAAAATAAAAGCATCTTCAGCTCGCTGAATTTCGATCCGCCTGTGTTCCAATACAAAACATTCAAGCTACGAATTTCGGCCGCATTGCGGTGTCATTTCGGGCCTAAAAAAAAACTTTTGATCGACGCGTAGCGCCGATTCTGATTCTCCATCTATTGGTACGGTCATTCTGCGATGGCATGGTTGAAAGTGCAGAAAATTGATACCTCATTTAGCGCTATCCAGAGGACACCACGTGGATGGAAGCTGTATTGCCGCCCCTCGTTTTTGATTGAGGTAGCGTTTATGTTACTGATAATCGTTATGAAAGCTTACGAAAAGAAAATAAGAAGTGTAATCTTATTACAGAAAGCTTGTATAATTCTTTTAAGCATGCTTTGCAAGAATACTTTTTAAGAACAAATTTTTAATTAAGATTTTTAATCTGATTTCGATGTTCGAGAGATTGTAAATTCTCAAAGTTTTTTAGTAGTATTAAAGTGCTGTTTTGGCTTTGTGATGCTTGTTTATTCACTTGAAACATTCAAGTGGCAGTCCAAATGTAAATTTAGCCAGGTGCTTTACTTACATTTAAGATACACCATGGATGCGGTCCAAATATAAATTTAGCGAGGTGCGGTAGGTACATTTAAGGATGGAAAGTCATTCTTTCGTTGACGCTTTGCTTAGAAATGTATAAAAATAATCATGCAATTAGTGATACAGGAATAGTTTCAAGAACCAAAAATCTGTACAGACATTTTCTGGAAATGGACTTTAGTGTCTCATTGCAAATCCGCTAGTAATATGTGGCATCTAAAATTCAGTTTTGCCTGTGGAATGAATATCGTGATATGCAAATCACATCATTATACATATCAGTTTATACCTTGTCATTGCAGATCTTAAAGATGACCTCTGCCTCAGTCAGCATTATGCTGAGTTATAAAAACACTGAGAGCTTTAAGGATATTTTGCTAGTTTATCTGCGCATTTGTGCAATCTGTATATTCATCCATTTGCGCAACATGGGTTTCAAATTGCTGATAGGTAGCTCATTTGATCATAAGATGTTTAGCCGTAATTGAGGTCAAATGAAAAAATAGATTTTGAGATAAAAGGATATAAGGTATTTTTCCCGCCTTCTTCGCCTGCCTTCGCGGTGTAGTGGTCAGCCCGCTCGACGCGCGACCGAGAGGTCCGTGTTTGGATTCCCGGCGAAGGCGTTGCTCTTTTTTCATCACTCCTGCTCCGAAATAACCTAATAAAATGACTCTACACTGGCGCCCGAACTAAAAAGGTGGTGGATGATGTTTCTTTTGCACCACGATTTGGCGATTGGGGCCCCTAATCCCCAGTCGCCCTTTAAAAGGGGGAGTATATAAGGTATTTCTCCCGCCTTCTTCCCATGCTTTCGTGGCGTAGTGGTCAGCACACTCGACGCGTAACCGAGAGGTCCGTGGTTCGATTCTTGGCGAAGGCTTTGCTACTTTTCCATGATTCTTGCTTCAAATTAATCCTAATGACGCTACAAGAATATCAAGCAGCTGATTAGCCTGTTTTCTTCTAATACCAGTATCTACAGTTGCAGACATTAAATACAACTCGCCATCAGTGGGAAGTTTCCTACTCTTTAAATGATGTTATGTAATACTTCAAAGTAAAGTCTGTTTTGATAACTGTTGGGAATAAGGTTGTGATTAAATTAAAAATCAGTTACGGAGCTACAAATTTTTATCAACTTCATGCAATAGAATTATTTTATAAGTTTTCATTATTTTAAAATGTTCAAGACTGTATTACCTCACGCTGATGTTTTTCATAAGTTATTAATCAAAAAAGATTCACTTTGTATTGTATAAATTTTAGGAAAAATTATCTTATAAACATTGCATTCTGACTAGAGTCTTTAGCAGTGCAGGATTTCTTAATTATCTATTCATTCATCTTGATTAACGTACTTCTGAAAAACACAAATGAGCATACTTGTAACCATGGGATTAAGATTCACTGCTTCTAATAGAAAATACTTTCGTTTATTAGTATAGTCATCTATTTGTAGATGCAATAGCATTGGTCTATTTGCGGATATTTTGTTTGTAATTCTTTGATGAGAAGTTTTACTTTGCTTGAGAAGAATATAGTTTTGTTGCACTTTATGCAGCTCCCGGAGCTTATGTTCCGGAAAAGAGTATAAAAACGGTGTTAGATTGGACTCTTAAATATTCCTTTGGTGTTAAACCCAAGGATCCCAAACTCGATGACATACCTGGTGAGTACCTACATTTATTTTGAATGGAAGCGCGGTAAAATTTTGAGACAGCTTGCAAAGAATGTAACTAACTAAATAAATTTAATACTATATACTAGCGGGCAAGCCCGCCAGCTGAGCGGGCTGAGCCCGCTTGTTCGTCGGGACGCCC
>KK113620.1:7601-35368 GCA_000611955.2 Stegodyphus mimosarum | reverse complement strand
GACGAAGGAAAAAAACCAATAAACCTACCAAAAAAAAAACTTTAGTTTTCTCATTCGTTTCATTGAAAGTTTAAATAAGGAACCATGTAGACACGATTCTAAAGTTTATATCAGAAAGGATTAAATAAACGAACTTCGGCAAATCTGATCTTGGAAGACTTGAACCACAGTGTAAGCGAAGCGTGCCTCCGTAGGTATTATTCTATAACAAGATCCCCTAGGAGCAGGTAGGGCGCATGCTCGAGAAGTGAAAATTAATGATGTTGGGTCTCTGCTGACAGCTGCATGTTGCAGAAAAAGAATTTCTCTTTGTTAGACCTGTTCTGTGAACGCCTGCGAACCCCTTATTAGCGGATATACTTATAATTCCATTAGAACAGCATTTGTAGAGATTAATAGAAAATAATGAGTTTGTTGCTGCTCTTGATTCCCTCACAAAGAAAAAAAATGGTGAGAAAAAAATATTCTGTTCGGGGAAAGTGTTACGTGAAAACTGTTAATTTGTAATTTTTGAGGTTTTTTAGGAGCATATTGCAGAAGTATAAAATGTTTTTCTCTATACGTATTTCTATTATAATCTCCCTTAAAGTATGTCCTTGTATATGTTAATTGTTTTCAGTATATGTCCTTTTCTAAACCTTTTTTCATCTCATCTTTACTTCCTCTCTTTCTTCTTCGTATATATACAAGCAATAAGAAATATTATCCTTTAGCATAATCAAATTATCCGTTTCAATTATTATTAAATATCATGTATACTTACATGAGAATTACAATAATCCTCTCTTTCTTTAAAATGACGTTTTCTAAATTGGCATACGTATCTCACTACTTATCTGGCTGCTCATTCTTTAAGTATGATGATTCGACCAAAGTCTGAATGGCCAGTTACTTGAAACACTACTAGTTTGGTTCCGGGCTCTGTTTCCTACCTGATGAAATTATTACCAGCGTGACGTTCTCGTGGTTTTCTCCATAAAGGGACCCAGTTCCCATATTCCCAGTCTATGCTTTATAGTCCCACATTTAAGTGCAGTGTCTGTCTTCAATATACGTGTCAAATTTCTCGCATTCTCTTATTATTATAGAATTTTGTAAATTTAGTTTACACGTACTTTATCAGTGTTACTTAATGAAGATGTTTCGGAGATATTACGAACGTATTCGATCACAAGATAATCATGCTTTCTAAATACACATCTTAGAGAACTCCCACAGCTTAGAAAAGATTGATTTTTGTAAAAGTTTCTGAATTCTATTCCGCCTGCAATCCGAAAATGTCTAACGAAATAAAATCATTAAAAAAATGTAAGATGAGATCCTCTGTTTGAAATTACTGTAGAACGTAAAAGCACGGTAAAAATTGTAACTTAAAGAAAAGAAACTGCTTTAAGGAAGATAATTTTTTGTTAATAATTAGTGCGACGTTACATTTAGAAAGATGAGAAATAACTTGTAAAAATTAAGCAGCTTTTGAACATACAACTGAAATTGAGCGAACCAGAGAAAGATGTTCGCGAAATCAGAACAACCGTGTTTCATTCACATATGTTGTTGTTGCTGATCCTACGAAGGTAGGGCTTTTCAACAGTCCCAAACAGATCAGAAGATGTCCAGGAGTGAAATAATCAGTATTATATTTCCTACAAATGGGGTAGATCTTATTTCCCAGGTCTAATTTAAAGGCATTTCAGATGTCCACTTAGGAGCCTTGTCAAAGCAATCTGTTGAGTACGATGACACCCAACAACCATAGCACCTCCTGGCTGCCTGCCAAAGTACCAATCATGAACCGGAGGAGAATGCCAGGAAGAGACAAGGGTAGATTTAACTCTAGAGCAGATCTCCAAAAAGATCAATGTGCCAGTGGTCAGAATTATTGAAGTAACTTCCTCAGCCAGAGCATGATCCTGAAGTTGTTCACATCTGGAAATTAATAACTGAACTTCTGTTAATAATTGCAAGTATCCAACATATATTCAAGCAGTAAATACACCAACCCTCTTCTCGTTGCAACCTTAAACATTTTTATTTGTTTCAAAACAAAAGTCTTAATTTAACCTTACTTTTGCGGAAGACAAATAATTTAACGTAATCTAGTTGTTGTAAAAAGTCTTGAAGTTATTTTGCTGCCTCTCCTTAGAAATATAACCAAAACAATGAGTAAATCAGAAAAAAACCTGTGACTAAGCTGTGCTCCACATACGATGCAAAAAAGAATAAACTTCTATCGAGCCTTTGTATGTCTGCAAGTTGAAAGAGAATAATATTATTTCTAGCACAGGTTGATAGACGAGTAGAAAGGGTTTAATGATAAAATTCTGTCAAAATCATACAAATACTTCCATTATTAACAATTTCCTGATAAGCCATTTTATGCATTTGTATAAAACTCCCCATTTCCCATTTTAGAGATGTTCAGATGTGCAGTAGAAAATATATGTAATTTAACATATATTTATCTAAAATATACATGTTTATGAAATAGTAGTAATACGTATAATTTCACCTTTAATTAATCTAAATAATATAAGCAATTTAAGAAATAATTTGATTGAAAAGTAATGTTTTGAATTTTGTTGAATTCTGACCGACCGTGGTTTCGCTAGAACAAATTTCCCAAATCTACCATGAGAAAAAATTGTTTTCTTGGCCCTGGTACTTTATGCAAAATGCTTTATTCAAAATGCACGTGGTACTTTATACGTCGATTTATGTGCTTTTAATATATTGCCTTCATTCCTTGAATATATTTTAAGATGCATGTATATATGCGTTCTTACAGACATCACAAAAAGGATTCTAGGCCGTATGGCCTCGCTGGTCAGAGGTCTACCGAAAGAAAAAATTCATTTCAGAAGAATGTGAAAAACCTTTTTTATTTTCAAAAACTGCAGGATGATACCAAAGATAAATTAACGGCCCCACGGCCTTTTAACATAAAACTCATTGTTTAAATTTATTACAAACTCATAGTAATTGAAAGTTAAAATGTAATAATTTGCAATTGTAGAGTCGAATGTAGCTGACCGTGAGTGAGACACCTGAATCCTCTCACCCCATGAATCTTGAAAAAGATTCGAGGTTCAAAATTTGAATCTTTTCTCATTTTCATCGTTCCAATAACCTCAAACCTTTCATATTACAAATTAAGTTTTAATTCGAAAAAGCATTTTATAAAGAACGTTTTTGTTGCTAATTCAATTGTATTTGGGTCATCAGCATCATACCATGAAGGGCTTTGTACACTATATTTGAAAGTGCCCTTTAGTAAAATCATAAAATTAATAAGGTTTTGATTTTATTAATTTTCTGCAGATAATTTAGATTCCATGTTAAAAAGCCTTTAAGAATTTTCATTCAGATTTGAGAAAGTTTAGGATTCATATTACATCTATTATGAAAATATGTGATGAAGGAAAAGAGTAAAACTTCTTGATAATTAGTAATATTATCAATAAGATAACAGCTGCTTGAGATCAAATTTCACAAATCGACTCAGTATTGAACAAAACCTGGTTAAATTCATTTCTTTCTTTTCTACATATGATTCCTGCTATAAAAGATATGCAAATTCCAGTTACGGTTATCTTAATTCGTATTGGATGAAAACAGTAATTTAAAAATTATGAGATTCTGTCTTTAAAAATGTGTATTAACGAGTACACTGTGAGTCTTTAGTTAAAACTGGATAAACAATATGTTCACACGATTATACAATATTTAGCTTGATTCTCTATTTGTTTTGGATGTGATCTTAAAATTAATCTTAAAATTTAACCACTTTTTATTCACTCGATGTTCTTCAAAGTTTTTACGCATAAGTATTTGCAATGATAACGCAATGTTTATTCTTAGTTTTTTTTACATCAATATAAACGATTTTATTTGATATTGAATTTTATTCTCCAAATCCTTCCTTAATTGTCAAACTGATCCAGAAGTGTGCCAATTTTACACTGTCAAATAACTTGAAAATTAATTTTTCAAATAAAGTTTTTTATAAAAAAAATTTCTGAAGTAATTTATGCAATTTCTGCGATTATTCAAAAATAATTGAATTCGTTTAGATATCATACAGTTGCTACAATGATGAATTCTTAAATCGAAAATTTTAGCCCTCCATTCTTAGCAATTCCTGGTTTTAAGTAACCTGAGACCGGATTACGGGCTAAAAATATCTAAAAGCAGTACATCTTTAGAATTTCCGATATACAGTCTCACAGGCTGGAGATAAAAATATTTTATTCAGTACAGTGTGTTGCCACTGCTCGCTTTGAAATCGTTGAGTTTTTTAATAAAAAATTCGTTAAAGTTTAAAAAATGTGAAATATATAATAAAATAAATTCGGAGTTCAAGACTCGGGCTCCCAGGCACGCATATTCGGGTGGAGGACTATGTTATTCAAAATTTGATTGTTGTAGGTATCTTTTTTTTACCACAATGCTAGAAACATATAATACCCGACATTGAAAATGCAATACCAAGAAGGCATGGCCAGAAAGTGACTAAACTCGGCAAACAGAGAGAGACAGCAACGAACAATAAGTGATATTCGTTTCGAAATGATATTTATAATGCAGAGCGAGAACAGCGTAGGACTGTGGGATCATCTTGGACGGAGATATACGAAACAACACGTTACGCTTAGTAAGTAAGCCGAATTTTTAAACGTATCACGAATAATGTTATAAATAGTCTACGGTAAACAGTCTTCTGGATCTAGTTGTATTCCCCCCAAACTGGTGTTATTTTAAATTCAAAATATTAAAATAAAAGAATAAATAATCCCACCATAGTTTTTACGAAACATTTCATATTATTGATGGAAATAAAAGCCACAATAAAAAAATACTATTAAAAGTATAATGTCCATTTCATTTTTTTAAGCTCAGCGAAAATACAAATTCATAGTAATAGTTTCAAATAACTAATTCAAGTTTATTTCTAACTTACAGTATTTACAAAAGCTAAATCAGGCACAGAAGACTGTACTTGAAAATATTCTTTCTAAAAGATATTCTTTATAAAATAAAATAAAATAAAAATATTCTTTCTAAAACAGGACAATAACAATTTAAATTTCTGTTTAAAATACAATAACATCATGCGCATATCTTCGCATTTTTCTGCATGTTCTATCATAAACATAAAGTGAGCCCCAAAACGCACTAACTTGTCATACAATAGCTAGCATTAGAAGTAATCAATAATCACATATAGAATTACTGTGTATTATTGGTTACAAATACATACCTTATTTTCGGGATCCTTCTTTGCTTATAACTGGTTTAGAAACACTGATATAAAGCAGAAAACGAAAAATAAGAAATGCGATTAAGTTTAAAAATAAATTTTAAAAAAGAAAAATTAATGTTTCAAAGGCGTCAGATATACATTCGATATATGGAATCATACGTGAATTGTATTTCGACCTTTTGTACACTGCATTTTGGTTTGATTATTGTAACTATTTTGCAGTTGGAAACTTGTTGTTTACTTGTTGTGTAGATTTATGAAAAGCAAGTAAAACATCCTTTAAAATATTTTACTTTTTAATCTGTTTGTGAAGAACGTGTTTGCTAGTATTTATGGAAAAACGTTATTCAAAAACTCCATTGCTAGTCTTTTTCATAAGTCGAAAAAGAAGCACGTGTTACACAGTGAACGATGCCACTTAGGATTTACAAAAACTGAATAGCGAAAGATTTAACAAGATCTGTATGTTTCGAGATTCCATTTTTCCTTTTATTAATTTTGTGTTGCTCTAACAGAAGAACATTTATAAACGAACACAACATGATGAAAACCTGTTTGAAGAAAAGAGATCACGAAAATTCCAATTCTATTATGCAAAATTCTGAAATATATTCGTTGAAAACATGAAATAAATGCTTGAATAAATATAAGAGCTCGTTTGTTATTTTAAACGATTTTTGCGTCGCTTTCAATACAATTCCAAAAAATCCGAACCTCAAAGTCCCATTCAATATTTACGTTGGAATACCACCTTTGCATAACAAAGGGTTTAGTTTATGGTAAAGGAATGATAAGAAACACATTTCTTAAGATAACCAAAATATGAAGCGGATTTATTTAATGAAATTTTATCTTTTAGTTTGAAATTTTCTCCATTTCCCCCGAGAAGTTGTGAAAAGTAATGCATATTTACAGGGAAAAAAATTATTTTTAGTAAAAATTTCCACTTAAACTTTCCTGTGACAATAGAAAACCTTTATTTAAATGGAGTTTAAAAAGTATGATAAATTGTAGAAAAGTGATGCTTAAAATAAATAAATGCTTTTGTTATTGAGTCTTTCGCAACACGTGAAGTGAAAAATATTTGAAAACTGGTTAAAAAGTGAAATTCGTGTTATTACTTCAAGGAATATTTTGCCAATTTTTAGCGTGACGCAATTCTTCTGGATTTATTGCCACAAAAGATGTATTTTGAAATAAAATGCTTTTGTTGTAATTATTAGGAAAAGTGATTCTCCAAATCCGGAAATTTGTTCTTACTTTTTTCAGAAAACTGCACAAATGTTGATGAAAATTCAGAATTCTGTATGCATATTTTGTCATTTTTAAGTCATAACTAAAAATCATAATATACATAACAGTTCCATGAATATATTTATTACGTTGCTTGAAGCACATTTTACTAAAAAAAGTAAAATATTTTGAGAAGGCAAATATTTGCGAATTTCTAGAGGCAAATTCTATATTTTTATAAAGAATTCTAAGAGACTAGTAAGTCTTCTATGTACTAGCAGATCTATTAAGCGAAAGCATTGAAATTCGCAATGGTAGGAATTCCATGAGAATGCGAAAGGGAGGATTAAAACGTACAGAAAAACCCAACTTTAAAATTGTATATATAATTTCAAATTTGATGAAAAATTTAAACGAAGATTAAACGAAATTAAACAATAAATAAATAATTAAATAAAGATTAAACGAAGGTGGATGAATTATTGTTGCATTTTCCAGCATAATTCAAACTTTTCTCAACTGCTAGCGGTGGAGTTAACAAAATAAATCAACTCATGAAATTAATCAAAAATTTTACAGTACTGAATATTTCCCGTAAAAACAATGTTTAACGTTAATAAAAATTTACCCTCTAAGTGCATCCACGCCCCACGCAGTCTTTTCTAATATAACGTTCCTTCAATCTCTGGATTTCATTATATAAGGATAATAATATGAAAAATAATATTTATTAATTTTAAAAGTTTTTAATTAAATCAAAATTTAGCATTCGCGTTCTTTTTCTCAGTATTATTTTACATGGTTACGATACTGAACTACCAAAGATAGATCAGAAACTTTAAAAGAATGACAGGAATTTTTGCTTCGTCTGACTTCATAGCTACAAGTGTAACAATCAAAGTAAAACCAAATATTTATTAAGATGTCAATTACACTTTTTGAAATTAACAGAAAATGATCTTCAGCTAACTTGAAGGTAGATTAGCAAGCTTCTCAGTCACATTTAAAGAAAATTGAATGTATTCATGTGAAAAACCAAAGCTTAGCTTAACGTTCTCTTTTGCAAGCATAAAATTAAAGCTAGTAATTTTCGCCGGAAAACTCGTGCAAACAGCTGAATTACAAGATTGTGTTAACAGCCAGCCAACATGCCAATCGCTCTCTGTTAAATTTTGAAACTTGATTCGTATTTATACTTTAAGCTAATTTGCAGTAGTGCAGAAGTAATGTAAAACGTAGACGTATAGAACAAAAGATTTAAAAGATGTCTATGTAATAAAAAAGTCCTATAATTTGAAAGAAAATCCAGATTTTACATATATTTTAAATATTTTTTTAAGTTAACGAAAATCTAGAAGAAGAAGGACAATGTAAAGAGTTAAAATAAATAAAACTAAACATGGAACGCTGAATTCTCTACAAAATAGTAATAGAGTGGCACTCAGGGCCGCCATGAGAAATGAAGATCAAATGTCAATTGGAACTGTCATTATCATGTTGTTTTTTAATGAACCTTTCTATTTGACTTTTATAAAATCAATATTTCTAAAGTTTTTCATTAAAATATTAACGGTTCTTAGGAGAGGTTCAAAACATTCAAAAGCAAACAAAGTGGAATGATTCGACTTCTTTAATCACAAATATTTCAAAATAAGATTCATGGGAGTCCGGGGGATCGAATGAAAAAAAAGAATTAGCGATTACTAGTCACAAGTAGCAATAGGTTTTTCATGTACAGGGTATTCGAAAGAAAGATAATAAAAAAGAACAACACGTACTTCTGAAACCAATGGGTTTATTGCACTGTGGTTTTCAAACTATTGCTCACCAGAAAAATTGCAGCAGACCGAACTTGATCCTTCGAAATTTCTCTCTGTGTCCACTTGGCTTCTTAAGATTTCTTTCTGAGACTACTTGACTCCTTTAGATTTCTATGTGGCATTCATTGGATTTAACCGCTTTATTTTTTTTCTATGAAGGTTTGAGAAGGAACGAGTCTATAGAACGTCTGTTATATGTTGCAGATTTGTGTGCTCAAACTACGGAAGCGAAAATCTATGAAGTATCATCTTCGAGGATCAATGGGAGTAGCGATCTTGACTTACCCGAATTCAGAACCTTGGTAACACAGTTTGAGGCCTGTATGAATTCGAGGCCTTTGTTTCCACAATCTGATAATCCAAATGACATTAGTGTTCTCACACCTGGACATTTCCTCATTGATATATGTCTCACATGATTGCCCGAAGAAAATTTAGAAGAACCAAAAAGTATTGTTGATCGATGGAAATTGAGACTACTAATTTTCCAAAATTTTTTGAAAAAGTGGAGTAGACAATATCTGTCTGAGATACAACATCGAAATAAGTTGAAGAAATCTCACGAAAATATGTCTATCAACGACTTTATCCTGATTAAAGAAGAAAACATCTGATTAAAGAAGAAAACATACCACCTCTTCAGTAGAAATTGGGTAGAATAATTTTGTGTATATCCCGGATCGGATAACAAAGTTCGAGTTGTGGATATTCGAACTGCCAATGGAGAAATTAAAAGACCTATTGTTAAGCTCTGTCCTTTGCCTGTCAAACACTATGAACTTTGAACTCTTTAGAACATCAAACTTTTTTAACATTCTTAAGTTTGATTATATACTACATTTCTTTTACACTTTGTCACTAATATTTTCTTACCATTTTTCATGTTAGCTTGTGTTTTCCTTTGAAGCTCTTGGAGTGCTGCTTCAAGGGGCGCGGTATGTTATTATTAAATTTAAGTTAGTAGATGACGCTGCTATTACGAACGCAGATTTATTAAGTCAATCACGTGACTACATTGGAGTCGAGAACAGATATTTTGTTTTAGCTGGATTCGCAACGCAATTGTTTTTGCTTGAGAATAAAATCGCATTTTAATACACTCCATTGCTTGGTGTTATTAATCCGCATCGCTGCGTCATTAATTAGGGTTAATAAAGTTTTAGCTATTTCTTATTTATCTCCATTTCATGCAAACAGGGTTCCGACATTGCTGCGACAGTCATTTGTATTAAGTTAATATCCGAATAGTATAAATATATTTTAAATATAAATATAATTGCATTTAAATACTGATACTAGATTTACACGTATTTAAGAAAAATACATTTTTTTCTGTTATAAATATTTTATTTGTCCCTCTATTTACTGAAGAACTGATTCTTCAAAATTGGAGGAATATCTAAATTCAAGATTCGATTAGTCTGTAAAATGACTGATTCTTCTTATAATAAATATACCGCCTAGTCGGTATAATGTTTAGCTGGCTGTAGCATTATTAAGCCTTGGTTCGAGCCCCAGATAAGGCTTAGATGTTTGCAAATCTAGATGGTGTCTGAACAGCATAGAGGCACTTAAAGTACTGGTGAGACGAATGTTCTTTCGAGAGGTTTGAGGGAAGGAGAAGAGAAACGGGATCTCTAGCGAATCGTCCGTAGGTTTTTTCTCTATCACAACTAAAACAGCATTTATTCTTTCTCCCGAGTTAATTCCTGTGGTGAGGGGTGTGCAACATTCTTAGTGATGAGATAACTAAACGATTAATAAGTACTGACCATTAACGTTGAATGTATTAAGTTGTAAATATCCTGTCATTTGAAACACCGACAACTTAAAACAAAATCAGTCATTTACATAATTAAAAACTTTAATTCTGTATTCTACATTGAGATACGTAATTTTATGTTACTTATTCATAAACTTGAAATTTACCAATTCGTTTCGAGCCTCTTATTTCATTTATTTAAACGCGGTGGTAGCAAATTAATTTATTGTATTCGAAAATGCTTGACAGAAAATTTTTAAAAAAGTCTCATTTGAGAAAGATCTTTGTTGTATAACAATAATTAACATATTTTAAGTTCGAATAACTTTCTCGTCGTTTATATAATTGTACTTCGATAAATTTGCTGCTCCAGTTCCTTTCTTCTTTTAAAACATCCCAAGACATCAAAATATTCGTTGCGACTGTATTTAATTAAATGCACTAATTAATTAATAAGTCAAATAGCTGGGCTTCGTGATATTTTAGCAATGGTGTGGTATTCATTTCGTCAGAAGGAAATTTATATTTTATCAATAACACATTCTTTAAAAGAATTGCATCTCTTCTTTTTTTATTCTTTTTCTTTGAAACACTATACTAAATGAGATGCAATATTTCATTAAGCAATATAAAGAACTCATCACATTTGAAATAAATCGGCTCTTTTGCAACAGCTACTAGTGAAATAATAACTGTGGCAAAATATGTGCCATCTTCAAAGAGCAATTCCGCTACAAAAATGAATTTTTAATTCTGGAATTTTTCTTTTTCACGACTCCCCCTCGTCATTTGTTCGCAATAGGGGCGGAAAAGTGCTCACATACGGCTTCGGAGGCACTCGAGTGTGTGGTGGAACATCTTCAAGAGTTGCTCAACCATCAAATCTGTTTATGGAAAAGTTAGTTTTCCAGTTTTCTCCTAACAGGGCAAAAATTAATTAAAAGGGATTGGCAAAAGAAACACGCTTCGGACACGGAAGGAATACTTGTTCAGACTTGTTGCGAGATATCCAGACTTGTATGGCTGCTCTTTTGTGCTACACGGAAAGAGCGTTTTTAGGACTTCGGGTTTGTGGATCGCGTGATCTTTGATCTTCCAATCGTGATTCCAGAATCGATGATGCTAAACTTAGAGAGCGCCTGCTCATATGACAATCCGATATCTGATGAAGCACGTAAGAAAACACTGAGCGTTTTTGAGATATTAGGCATCATGGATTTCACCATCTGACTGGCTAATATTTCATCCCAGTTATCTGAAAACTAATACTTTTAACGCCAAGGCAATTTTCTTTGTCATTTTTCATGCAATGACTTTCACCGATTGAATTTCGATGCTTTCGTTTCAAGCACTTGAAAAGTATAATGTTTCACTACGATTGGTCAATGATGAAAATCCATGTGAGCTTTCTTATTTACTCTTGAGCTGTCAGATTGTTCTAAAATGTACTGCATACTTTACAACAAATCTGATGTCTAAACGTTTCTTTGTTTATACAAAATTTCCAAATTTCAACTGTTTAAATAACTGATTTACAATTTTCGTGACCTTTTTCTTATGTTTTTGTGGATGCTTTGAATTGCCTTAACCTGATACTTAAAATCAGCTTTCGAAATATTAGTAATTGGATTATCCAAATTAATTAAACGTCTTTCGAATGACCAAAATATTCCTGCATACTAGGTTTATAAAAACTAACCTTATATTTGCTCCTTATGTTAATACTTCTACCATCTGTATAGAAAGTATCTCCGTATCTAACAATATAATATCTATAAATGTAATGAGATGACCGCATGTTCTATATCAGGTGGTTAAATGATAATTAATGTATATGATTAAATGTATGTGACTAAATGATAATTAATGTATATGATGTTAAATGATAATTAATGTGTCAGGTGGTTAAATGATAATTTATTTCCATTCCAAGTTCTCTAATTCATGTTAATTAATTTGGGATAAATTTTATTAGAACTGTATGAAATCTAACATATTCCTTACAGTTTTGAGAATAATTTGTTAGATATATAACGAACAAATCTAATCTAGAGAATTGAAGTAAAGCATTCAGTCTACCTTTCAAACGAATATTCGTCTATATTACCACTCACCATTTTTAAGACAAGATTTCGAAGCCATATTTTATTTTATTACTTATTCACATTGAAATAGCATCTCAGAAAAATGAAAATTTGAATAAGACATAGTCACGCAGGCCCCACCAGTGGCAGAAGGGTTAAGATCCCTGAATAGTAGGAGTTCGATTTGTGTTCGATCCCAGACGAACGGGCTGGCTGTATGATAAGTTTTTGCTGTTTTTCCTATGTGTAATGTCAATATAAGCCAGATAGCCTTGGAAAGCCTTTCATGAATTCATCTTTCCTCTTAGCAAATAGCCCTCTTGTGTTTTGTCATGGTCAAATAATCTAACCACATGTTTAGTTATGTTTGTAAAAACAATGTAACTTAATGCACTAAATTTAGACAAGAAACACATAATTTCTTATGTACTTTTAGAATTATTGGATTGGATTATGGCAAAGGACTGGAAGAATATATGACTGATAAGAGGGGTGCCATCCTGGAAGACTATTTTAAGGAAAACAAAGTCGCATTTTTGTTACATATGTGGAAAATCACCGGAATTTTAATCCAGATCAAACTACCAGAGTTACCAGTTTCACCATTCGGTTGCTGGTGAAGTAAAGGTAAAAGATTATGCAGGCTTATTTAATTTTAGTTTTGATGAATGGAAGTTACAAAATCACATTGTGTTTAATTAATAAACCCTTTGAAAATTTATTGGATTGTTTTTTGCACTTATCAATAACAAGTTGAAGAATGTTGCAGAATTCAGAATGACATATTCCAGTTTTCGGTTGCTTTGTGTTCTTTGCATTTATTCACCTCCCACTCATTATCACCAATAGTTCCTCAAGATTTGTCATGATACTCTCAGAAATTACATCATGGGTTAGAACTTGATACCCAATATCATGCTGATAAGACTGATTACTTTAAAATTTTATAATCAGCCGTATGGAAACAATGTGGTTAAGCTCACAAGAGTAAATCGCAAAGTTTTCAATTACTGAAATTGTGAATTAAAAGATACTTAAGATAAATTGTGACATAAGAAATTGTGACATAAAGATACTTAATACTTTTCTTAACTTTTGCCTCGAATACATAATAGTGTGCTTAATAAATTGAATGAATTTTTCGGTAGCGACTTTTTGTAATTATTTTTCAATGCAATATTTTTAATTAATAGTATTTTGTTTATAAATTAAAATTTATGCGGACTTTTATAATGTCTACGATGCAGCCTAAAGACAGTTATGTGTGAAATGCATATAAAATCGAGTTATACTTTAAATAAAACAATCGACACGTTTCTGTAGTAAAATAGTGGCCAAGTAATCAAAATCGCTGAAACAACCTTGTATTTGGCGTACATTTACTAAAACACTCAATCAATTTCGAGGGCAGCTACAAGTCCCTCCTCATCAGTAGAACAAAACTTCTGAAAAAAAAGTGGCCAAATAGTTAAGACCAGTGAACCCAAATTGTTTTATTCTAGTTTCTAGTTACTGTCAAAATGGCTGATTCCATTGAAGTCTTTTCTCCTTTTAACGTATCTAGCTCGAATATGAGTTAATTACTCTGAAAATGTGCTCCACAAAATTAACTTTTATTGCGTACTTTTACTAATTAACTTATTTGTACGAAAATATGGAAAATCGTTACTAATAATAGTAAATTACTCACATCTCAGGCATTAACAATACTGTAATGTTAATGAAATGAGCACTGAAATAATATACACATTTTCTTTGATAAGGTAATCATGATCTAATGATATTTATCATATTTTAATATATTAATCTAAAATATGAATAATTAGTAACTTCAGATAAAATTAAACGAAAGGTGTATATAACAAGAGAGTATAATTTATAAGATTAACAAAGCAGATTCTGAGGTAATCAAAGAAATGCTTGTTTACATGCGAGCGTTTATGTGCATACGTTTTCATCATAGTTTTTTTGAGTAAAATACCAGTCTTTTAGTGTACCTAAACTACAAGACTAAAGAATCTATAATTTGTTTCACAATGTTAGTTTTAATGTTCTTATTCTAACTAAACAGACTTTATGGCATTGCCCTATATAATTCTTTGTAATTTCGTTTTTAAAGTACAGTTATAAGTTCTTTATTTACCAATTTATTCAAAATTTCTGAAATAGTGAGCTATATAAGTAAAAGTTATTACATTCACAGTTATCCCTTAGTATACTTGAGTACAACATAAGAAAAATCGCCTTTAAAATACTACTATTCTAAAAAAAGATAATATGCAATAACTAAATAACATAAAATGAAATAAAAATAATAAATTTAAAAAATACAAAATAACATTGCCATCTTTCTTTGAAATTTATCACTAGGATGCAACATTCTCCAAATAAAAGAAATACTGAAAGTCATTTGCTTTTGAAGGTCATTACATGCATACCACAAGGTCGAAAACATGCGAGTCCTGTAAATAACAGAAATAGAAATATTTGAAAAATGTGTGTAATACAGAAGTGAAAACATATTTACAGTTTGCCTAGAAGCAAGGAAAGCATATTATTGCTGCTTTATTATTTTCTAAAGTAAGCTTTTGAGTTTACTAAAAGGTTTCCTACCGACAAAATAATCTTATTTTATATTCAGACGGCATATTCTCCGAATTCAAGGTTTCAAAATATAGATATTGAGCAACCATCTGAACACTGAAAATTTTGATAGAATGTATTTTCAAGTTTATATTCAAATATTAATTCATTTACAATACTTAGGCTTTTGCAGCATTATTCTCCCTTTCCGAAATGGAGATTTTGTACCGAATAAAAATTTTATCTTAAAATCGAAGTTGGTATTTATAATGCACTGAGAAACCAGCAGACTTAGCGAAAACAGTGAGAAACGAAAAGTTGTAAAGTTTTGTTTATGGAATTATAATCATCACAAGGGTTTATTAGAAAGCATTTTCATTCCCTTCTATTCTGATTTTCTCAAACGAAACAAGCAAGTCATATAGTCCACTTTCAAGCGAAGTTAATAATGTTAGTGATTGCTTTAGTCTTAAATATTAGGTGTCTCAGTTGTGGAAATACTAATATAAATTGCGTTTGGCCGTGTCTCACCTTTCTCCCTTTATGCTATGGCACATACACTGGTGTGCAAAAATTAAGGACGAGACGGATTTTTCAATATAACTTTGTACAAAAGCTTTCCAAATCAACACATTTAATACCGTAAGATCCCCAATACGTAAGGACATGAGTAATGTAAGCAACACTTACTAAAAGAGAAATCAGATGGGATAAAAAGAAGCTTTAATGAAAAAGTAGCATGGAGCGCAATGCAATTGAAGGCCGAAACATCCCTGTGAAGGGTGTCCAGCAAGAAACATTCGGTCTTTAATAGGGGATATGATCTCCCCTGACTGCTAGGCAGGTTTCACAGCGTCTGCCCATGCTGAAACGAGTTCCCGCTCCCCCCTTTTCTCCTAGACCCGAAGTGAGCGCGAAAGAAGTTCGCAAACACTTCCTGTCACGCGCTGTTAACACCTCAATTTAAATGACGACCATCGATCAAGGAAATATAGATGCTTTCAAAATTCATGATGTAACCCTTCAAAATTGATTCTGGCCCTTATTTCGACACAAAATTCTACTAAATCAAGTCCTTCAGTGTTTTTACCTTTTTTCACTGCGAAGGCAGGATTCTTATTTGGATTTTCCAAATTTTTGGCACTAAATTACTACCTTTTGCGGAACCCCTCTTTTGGCGATAACATAATACTTGATGATGTGGAGATAAAGGCAAATTGCCTAAGTACCCCGTAATAGACCCCTTCCTTGGTCCTTGGTCCTTGCCCATGCTGAGAATGAGGGTGTCAATGAATTGTTGAGGCATTGCTGCCCATTCGTCTTGCAGCGCCAATCGCAGCTCCGGAATCGTTACTGGAGGTAAGGTACTAGCTGACAAGCGTCTGCCTAGAAAATCCCATACATGCTCGATGGGATTGAGATCCGGAGATCGTGCCGGCCAATCCATACGTTCAATATCCTCACTCTCTAAGAGCTGTTCGGCAGCTACTGTGCGATGACATGGTGCATCGTCGTCCATGAAAAGGAACGCGGACCCATAGCCCCTCTGAAAAGACGCACATGTGTAAGAAGAATCTCATTACAATAACGGGTCCCGTTGACTGAACCTGCGTCGAATATGTGAAGGTCTGTACGACTACCAAGCATGGTGCCTCCCCAAACGAGAACACCGCCACCTCCATACCTGTCCCTTTCAATGATGTTCGAGGGATGATTGCGGCTTCCTCGCTCTGTCCAGATGAGTATGCGATGAGAATCGCTACTCAGACTAAATCTGCTCTCATCTGTAAAGAGTACTCGTCCCCATTCATTGTCTCTCCAATTCCGGTGTTCCCGGCACCACAGAGAACGCCTTCTCCGATGGGCAGGCGTTAGAGGTACACACCGTACAGGGCGTCGTGCAAACAGACCACCACCGTGCAGTCTTCTGGCCACGGTAAAACGCGATATCGGTCGTCCAGTCGCCTGTGTCGTGTGTCTAGCGATTTCTCCCGCTGTCTGCCGCCTGTTTCTTCTGGCCTGTAAGGCAATATACCGGTCATCTGCGGGTGTGGTTCCTCGTGGACGACCACTACTAAACCCCCGGATAGCTGTTCCTGTAGTTTGAAATTGTCTCCAAAGTCGTGAAACGATGCTGTGAGCAATTCCGAACTCTGCAGCCACACTTGTCACACTGCGGCCTTCCTCCAACTTCCCAATGATTCGACCTCGGGTAAAAGCATCCAGATGTCGTCTAACAGATTGATTATTTGCCATTTCTCGCTGAGGCAGCAACTCGGTGTGATTTTAACTGCTATACGGCCTGCAATCTCTTTGCCAGAAATACTGATCTTACACCGACAACATGCTTTATACTACTCAGACACTCCCCCATTACGTTTACCTGCATATCTGCGCATGTGCTACCGTACATCACCTTACTTAATCTCCTGATTGGTCTTTCTGTCCGCTCTGCCTCTTCGTTCAGCTGATATGCTAATTTTTCGACTTCGTCCTTAATTTTTGCACACCAGTGTAAATAATGTTTCTCTCCCAAAAAAAGGTGTTTGATAATACTGTAAAATATCACTTACAAATTCCCATTGCGTTCTGAGGAACTCAATTGTTTTTATTCGTTCAAGGAGATGTTTAATAATATCGTAGAGTCCCATGTTATGATAAAAAGCAAAAGTAATATGTTGGGAAAAATTAATTCAAGAATAATTTAAAAATAATAGCGTTCATCAATGTGTGAAGTACTTTGTAAGGTTTTAGTTTAAGCTAACAAAGTTTTATGTTAATTTTCTCTTTCCTGTAAGTTCTTATTTCAACTTCCCGTTAGAATGAGCGCGCGTTTCAGCTTTATGCTAATTTGAAGTGGAGCCAAGTTTTGTATTTAAGGGTTAGCAAGGAACTTCTCGGGGTGAGAGAGCTTTTAGTCTCAGATCACTGCGGCTCGGTTCGACGTCCACCTGACTAGCTAGTATTTAAAAATTCTAAGCCTTAGCGCTGTTACTTATTGAAATAATCTAAGTGCGTTAGTATTAGCTAAATCTTGCTATGCACCTTTGATCGTTTAGCATAGAGGCCAACCTCGCGTTCATAGCTCTGTGAGCTAAGAGTACTTAATTTCTATTTAACTTTATTTTAAATTATTTGATTGTTCAAGTTAGACCCAAGTGCGGTCATTATTTTCTGTTATCCCCCCCCCCGAATTGGGAAGTGGCTGTAAATAATAGTGGTTTAATAAAAGAGGATTTTAAATCCTTCTTACGTGCAGTTATTCTACCACTTAACCACAGTATTCTACCACAGAACATAGCTGCATTCAGCTCCCTGTTCAAGATCAGGACTTTAATTACTTCACGAATATGTTCGCCAAAAGTATGCACAGAGCACTCAGTCCTGACAACGTATTTTCCAAAAGTAATGACTAAATACAGAAATGTAAATAAATAATATATAAATAAATAAAACCTCGATCTTTTTTACTTGACATAAAATATTAAGTCCCTACAAATTAGGAAAGTACCTAGGTCAGCGTGAATTTTAAAATGATCAAGTTTGTGAGAGAATAACATAATTCAGTAGCTGGGAAGACTTTGCTTTATCTCTTTGTGACTTATCTCACTTGTCTGATAGTAACATCAGAATAAGTCCGCGAAACACATCATGGCAAAGAAAGCAAAATTACGACTGTCGTTAGCAAGAGTCTTACGCACCCTTCCCCATCCACAAGCTCTCGAAAAGACTTTCGGCTCGACGTATATTTAGAGTGTCCCTATCCCGCACAGACACTGCATTTAGAAACGTGCATGTCTTCTCCGGGATGCGAACTCGGACTCGTCGGTATCGTAGTAGAATCTTTTAACAATTATAGCGTCTGCGCGGCTTTTTATTTTTTAAACAATGATTTACATTACATATTTATTATTTGTTTAGTTCTAAAAACAAGTTTCCAGAGTATCCAGGCTGTTGCTAATGCTCGCAGAACTTCTTTGTTCACATTATTCCTAGATGTTTAGTGATTATCTTCTATCGACTAACTATAGCCTGTTACTTAAATGATAATAAATGAACATTTCAAGATCTTCACGGTCTTCTTTCATTAGTGATCGTAACGCGCGTCATAATCACCTCACATTGCTTATTCCCTTTATCTTATTTCGTTCCAACCTATATCTTTAAGTTATTCTTCATTCGTGTACTTTCTAAGAAGCAAAATATGCTAAACGGAAAAAAAGCTGGAGAAAAAATTAGAGGACCATTTTCTTTTCCTTAGAAGACAACCATTTTCTGCAGCTGCCGTTAATATGTTTATGACGCAATGCACGAGAGAAAAATTATTTTGATGAGCCTATTCTAAAGTAACAGATTGTTGAATACTTATATAAAAACCTATTGTCAATCAACCAGACCGCAATCCTCAAACTCAGACTCAAAATTTACTTATTCTCTGGAAAATGGTTTCATATGAGGATAATTTTTTAAGTTGATGACTCCAGAGCTTACTCTTATACATAATACAATACACTTTCATTTTAAAACAAACTCAAATCTAAGAGCTATGAATAAGAGGAGTAGTATGCTAAATAACTACTTAGTTTCTTTTGTAAAGAAACCATTATACATTTTATTTCAGGAGGCGTGAGGAACGCGTAGTGCCCTCGCAGGGACCCCTATCCGGACCTTCCAGTTATTACCCAGCTGTGCTTTTCAATTATACCACGTAGTCACACGAAAATACTTTACATTCTCCCCCACTTGCAAGGCGACCAGACAGCAGGGAAACCAACCGAAAAATCCCAGTGAGGACAAATTATCGTTCAACACTTTCAGTTCGGGCGCCACTGAAGAGTCATTATGAAGTTGTCATAGCAAGAATCACGAAGAATCAAAAATGATCTCCCCGCGATTCGAACTTCGCATCTCCCGACTGCTAGCCGGACGTGCTTCCAAGCTATATCACGAAGGTACAAGGTAAGGAGGAAGACAATTTCTAACATTACAAGGTACTTCTCCCGCTTTCTTAGAATGCCTTCGTAGTGTAATGGTCAGCACACTCGGCGCGTATTCGAGAGCTCCGATGTTCGAGTCCCGGCGAGGCTATTGCTCATTTTTCATCTCTCCTGCTTTCAAAGATACCTAATGTCTCTACAGTGGCGCCCGAACTAAAAATGATGGAGGATGATGATGCTTCACCACCAGGATTTTGGAATTGGGTCCTCTAATCCCCAGTCGCCCTTTCAAAGGGGGAGTATATAAGGTATTTATCCCGCCTTCTTAGCATGCCTTCGTGGTGTCGTGATCAGCACGATCGGCGCGTACTCGAGAGGTCCGAGTCCCGGCAAAGGCATTGCACATTTTTCACCTCTCCTGCTTCCAAAAAAACCTAATGTCTCTACAACATTCTTCTCTACTTAAAAGGCGATTGTGCAGATAGAGACCCAATCATTAAATCAAGGTATTGGCGAATTATTGTTGACTGCATTTATTGTTGTTCACCGCATTGTCTACTGTACAGACATACAAATTTTTTGAGGCTAGGAACTAAAAACATCCACAATGCCCTCCCCGGGATTCAGACTCAGGATCCTCCGACTGCCAGTCGGATGTGCTTTCCAATCACACTACGAATACACACGCTAAAGAGGGAGAAATGTTCAAAATTAAAAATTTAAATTATTTAAAATATGTTTTTTAATATCGACTTTAACTGGAGCAAATTGTCGATTACATCTAAATATAGGTGGGCATAGTAACTAAAAATAAAATTGTTGTACGCAAAGGACATTTCTTTCAACTCAAGATTTTCTCCTTTACAGCCATTATATTTTAACTACAGCTATTCTCAATCGACATTTCAAAACACTTAAAGTGCAAATATACTTTATATATTTCAAGATATACACCGGATTTTTCTAAGCACAGATACAGAATCTAAAATCGGAAACTCAGAACTGAAATCCAAAATTTTAAACCGGAATAATTCTTTTGATAGCAACTTCTGTCAGATTTCGTATACATTTGATATAAAATTCGATATACACCCCACATAGCACAAAAACACCCTCGAAATATCCTGAGGATTTTGCTCGCGAGATCGTACATATCCCAGAATATCCTCCTAAGCAAATCTTCCCGTGCTTGATGTCACATCCTACTATATCCTAAAGACATCCTATGTAGGTCCCATCGACAGCCTATGAGATGTTATCAAGATTTAAAATCCTACTTACTACATTCTTAGGAGATCCCGATATGTCCCAATTTCCTCCTAAACACTGTCTTCTAAATACTGAATGTCACATCGCACTATATCCCTAGGATATCCTATCTAGGTCCCAGCGACAGCATTTGGGATGTTGAAACCTAGTTACTACACCCTTAAAGATGTCGCAGGGGAAATAGAGAAACATTTTATGGGATACTAAGTCTCCATGTTTAAAAAGTGAAGAAACCTATTACATAATTGTATAAAAATATTTAATGTTTTTAATTAGATATATAGGATTAAGAAGTAAAAGTAATAATATGTTTAAGAACGACTTGTATTGCTTTTAAATAGCTTAGCTTGATAATAGCGGATTAAATTTAAAAGATAAATATGTCGCATTTCCCAAATGGCAACATGAATGAAAAGTGAAACAACGAATTTACAGTGGACGATATAAAATCGAATCGCATTTCGAGAATACTAGTTTTATTTTTTTGGGGGGGGGCGATGGGACTAAAACAAAAATCAGTTTGCACTGGTTCATTCTTATTTGTTCATGCAAAATTCAATGAAATCAAATTCGCCAGTTGAAATCAGCACTGAATTAAACTTTGTAAATTTGAAAAGTCTAACACCTGTTAAAGGTTATATTATCGAGTATTTAATTATAAAACTAAATCATTTCAAAGAAAAATAAAACAATAATTGTCATTTATATGACAATCGTCAATATAAATATCATAAAATTTAAAAATTAAATATGCGTTTTATGCAATGCCGAAAGAATTGAAATGAAATTCTACTGTATATTTGCCAAAATGCCATCAATGCATTTTATTTTGAAATCAACTCCACGAATTGTTAATACTTCTCAATCTATTCAGTTTATTTTTTTACTTAATACATGCTGTGTAAAATTTTCCATAAATTTATTAATTAATTTTATTTTGAGACGAACTCTATTCAACTCTCAGCTCCTGCTATAATGTTTAGTTCCTTTTTTATTTGGTCTCAAAAAAAGAAAACCAAATATGTGGACTTTTATCATAATGAGAGTAGCACTGCTACCTTAATCTGTGATTATATACATTAAGCATGCAGTAAATTATAGTCAACAAATAGTGAAAACATTTACATTTCATTTATGAAATATTTCATATACAACATTTTTCAGTTTCACGTAAAGTTCAATTTGAGAATTTTTTATGTACACCAGTTTTTTAAAAGGTGTAAACTTTTTTTCATTTCCAGATGCATTTTAAGTACTTTTTACCTTCAGTATAGAGTTTTATTAATTTACTTGATAAAATTACTGTGGAAAATGTGGAAAAAAGGAAATATTTAACCACTTACTTCTGCAATTTCAACTGCAGAAGTATTTTACAAAAAGTGGTTTAACTAAATATGGTGTAACAAATACTTATAATAATGGGAAATCCTAAGGTAACCATTAATATGACAAATGTTTACCTATTTATTTTGCATGAAACATTAATGCATTTTGAAATTTAAGGCTTTATCTTATGATTAAATGCAAAAAAATACGCTTTTCAAAATTCAAAATAATTTTTATTAATTCAATTTGTCACAAATCCCTGCAAAATAATTTATTTTAAGCATGTTATAAATGACATATAATAACTGTTGAATGATAAACTGTATCTTTGTCATTGCCTTTCACGGCACCTGAAATAAAAAACACAATTACTGTATAAGCAAATGGCTGTTAAATTTAAACAAGTGGCTATTAACAAATGATTACACGAAATAAAATACCAAAAGAATGTAAAATTAAAGGAGGCATTCAAAAGACTTTTAACATTTATCATTTATAACCATAGTAGCAATGACTTGGTTACTCGATTATTAAAAATTAATTTGATGAATGGTTTTAATATTTATTTATTTATTTTATATTTTTTTAAATAAAATTTTTTACACTTCAGTTAAATGCTCTGATTTTGTTTGTTTTATAAAGAATAGATGAGTTCATTCCGAAGTCGCAAGTACGCGTTTCAAGCCATTCTGAAGTCTTCAGGACAATTTAAAGTAAGACATGTAGAGACATTAGGTTATTTTAAACAGGAGACATGAAAAATAAGTAATACCCTCACCGGGACTCCAACCTCGGAACTCTCGAATAGTGTACTGGCCATTACACTACGAAGGCATGCTAGAAAGCGGAGAAATGCCTCATAGACAGATAAAATTGCCTGCATGACGGATAAAGTTCAGTGTGATTGAATAAAAGGATATCATACAGCAAGACAGTAATAAATTCAAGGTACTGAAAAGAAGAAAAGATTACATTTGCAGCATATTTACTCGTAATTTCATATGAATGGCTGGGATTTTCGCTGTTTTTTTTTCATTTTTATATTTTAATTAATATTCAATATTAAATTGATTATTTGCAAGTTAATTATGTATTATTAAATTATTTCAATAATTTAAAATAATATTTAAATTATATTTTCTTTCTTACATTTTCTATTTTTATTAAATCATAATATTAAATCTTTATTACATGTTATATTTTCATTAACATGACTGCGCGAATAATTAGAACTCACTTTCAAGCTTAAAAGCTCCCGCGCTGTTGAAATCTACAATCTAAATTTTTTGGGAGATGAAATGTTGCTTATAGTTGAAAAATTTCTTTTTTTTTGGAGGAATTTAATGACGAAATTGATTAATTAGACGGACAATTACTATCATTTATAAATCTCCTACATTTTTCACCTTTAGAAACTCCGGACAGTTAAGGCTAATCTGGGAAGTCTGATAACCTTTGAAAAGCACATTAAAGTGGAAATCAAATCATATATGTATCATACATAAAAAAAAATTCTTTGAACAACGGGATACTATGCAACTCTCTGATAGTAATTAAAAGTTAGTTTATTAGCTAATTCTCTAGTAAGAAATGTAAATCATCTTAGCAGTATGCAAACTGATAAAAGCCCTATTCCTGTCAAATTATCCATTATTAATCCACGAGTGATAGGCAACCAGTAAAATGCGTTACTTCCTGCAAAATTGCAGCTGTTTCCCTCATTCTAAAGCATGCGTAAACATGCTTAGTAAACGAAATAACGAACCTCTGCTTACGCATGGATTAAGCCTTCTGTCAACAATATTTGAAGGTGTAAACAAGGTCTTCGTGCAATAAACTTCGACGCTGATCCTGTTCTATCAACACCCTGAATCCAAGATAACCCTCCCCTGCCTCCCTTCTCCTTCCAACGAGACGAAACCACTATTGTAGTAGAACACATAATTTGGAGACATAATAAACTCCCTTGCATTTATGGCCGGCTACCCGCCCCTTGGTAATTATCATCCTTTTACACCAGGAAGGAGTCTCTCCTTTCTTCTGTGTAGAAGCCCTTTCAGTAGCTAGACAAAGTATGGGAGGTGACAATTGTTCTGTGTTTCAGTATTGAGAGAGGCAAGGTTAGGAAGCATAAAATGCTGGTTGAACTATTGAAGATATTCTGAATTTAACGGCAGAAATGTACTCCTTGTGTTGTATGAGCAAACAAGTAATCAGTAGTGTTAACATTAAACTGAGATTTCACTTTTATTTATATGGCTACTAATAAACTAGCAGTGCTTAATTTGGAGTTACATTTGTAATAGCATTTAAAAAAATGCATTTGCACATCCGCATGTACATACTGAGTGATAGAATGACAAATATTGCAGTACAAAAGAAATTTTGTAAAGAACTTTAAATAAATTAATATTTATTTATAAGCCATTCAAATAAATTTAATGTTTTTCCCAGTTTGATTTTCTTTTAATAAATAGGGTAAGCAGCATTAAAAGAAAAGAAGCGTTTGCTTCTTTTTGCGATCGTTTTTCAAACGGTGCGTTGATGTGAAATTCAGTTGTTCAGTCTAATCTTTTGTCAGAGATAAGATTTATCTAATATTTGTATATGAATTTAGATACTAGCTGTTACCCAGCTTGCGTCGTAGTGCTACTTAAAGGAAAGAGAGTGTTTGTGGTTTAATTATGTTTATTGAAATGCTTTTGCACACACAATATTGTTTTTTCATCTGGTACGAACAATTTCCCTTTTCTATCCACATAGCAACATATTGCTTTATTCTTAAATCTGACAACTCTGCAATACATTACAATTTAACCATCTTTTCAACGACCACACTTGTATTACGATTGTAATCATAATTAGCGTCGTAATAGAATGCATCAAGATTTAAATAAGCGTGCATTGTTCGTCTAGATCGAGCAGTGCGTACTCAAATATTTTCCAGTCTTCCTTCCCGTTGCCAGTTTGTTTCTACCGAAAACCTTATAAGGTATTTCACCCGCCTTCTTCGCATGCCTTCGTGGTGTAGTGGTCAGCACGCTCGACGCGTAACCGAGAGGCCGTGGTTCGATTCCTGGGGAAGGCGTTCCTCAATTTTCCCCTCTCCTGCTTCGAAATAACCTAATGGTGTTACAACCTTATTCATAATTAATAATGCCCTCTTCGCAAAGTACTTGGCAGAGCTCATAACTAATGTTACTACGTTCCTAAATAACCAAGATGGGCTAACACGAAAAATCAATATAATTTTAAATAACTTTCATTAACTCATTTTCATAAGACCCTATGGCGCAGTCGCTAGCGCGTCGTGCAGCAACACCACAAGTCCGGGGCTCGATCCCCGGTCTCGGCAAGCTTGACTCAGCCCTTCATCCCGTAAGTGTCGCGTTAAAGGAATCCGAAGTTCGCTTGGAGGCTAAACACCGAATGTCCTGCGACAAGCTGGGCCCGGAGTGCATGAGCATATATCCCACCAGAGTATATACTCATGAAGTCCTGGGCCCAACTTCAAAAAAGCATGCATCAGGGCACTGCAAACATGGCTCACTAAAGGCTGTTGCGACGCTGAGTCTTTTTTAAATCGTATTCATAACCCTTTAATTACAAATCTAATTTTATCCTATAAAGAATCTTATAACTATTATAGTAAATAAAATCATAAATGCAGAAAAATTTAAACATAATTGTTAGGAAATTTTCCACTTGAGCTTGATAAATTAATATTATTTTTCTAACTATCTTAAACTATCTAATTATACTTTAGACACAAACATCCCAACATCGAACATCATATTAAACCCAACTTATTAAAACTCAGTTTCGAGGAATAACAGAAAATATAATTGTTATAAAACTACAATCAGTTCCACGAATTTTAGAAGACTATTCTATATTTTATCCTATTTGATTAAATGGAAACGATAATTCATTTAATCCTTTAGAAATAGCATCTGTCTTTGTGTCTAAAATAGAAAACGTCCACGAATAAATTACATCTATTCTTGACACAACCATTCAAACATTAGCATTATAAGGAATGACTAAAGTGTTTTCTTAACCAGAATACAGGCTAGTGGTCTCTAAACACTTCATATGAATAGGAACTTTTAAACTCGAAATCTATATGCTCGTGTAATAAACATTACTCTGTAGCGGTCTCTATAGACACTCAAAGCTCATATCAGAAAGCGGATCCAAATATCGGCAATAAATGCATAAGTACAATTAAATGTGTCTTCGTTGGCAGTACAATAAAGATAAGAAGATTTTCTTTTTTGGTATGTGTTCATAAACGACTTAACTGTTGCATTTCCCCCCCCCCTCGAATTCGATTCAAAATTATCACATTTTTACTTCTTTATGCGAAGTAAAGAATATATTGTAGTCGCGAAAAATTTCACGCATCATATTTTAACAAAAATATCTATTTTAATCGCTCTCCAATGAATTTCGACGATTTGTTTGCGTGACACCTGTATACACGGACAGAATAAATGACTTTGCTTCCCAAAACGGATTATAAAACGCATTTAAAATGGATTCAGATCGTATTTCTACAAGATGTCTGTACGTACGTAAGTATGTATGTATCTTACATAAGTCAAAAAACGATTTGCCGTAAACGCTGGAATGTTTTATATGAGACTGCTATAACAACTAGTTGCGCATCCCCTTTTTTATTGCAATCGGCCACATCAAACGTATACATGTATATGGTGACCCTCTTACCCTACTCGGGGAACTCTGGTTTTTTATTCTTATATGTTGCTAAATTGTGCATTTTTTGCTCTAAAAGTGATTGGATTATGTTGTTTTTATGCTTCAGTTAAGGTTTTATGCTTTTAATTAATTTGCATGCAATAGTGTTAGAATTATCAACAGTTTCAAACTTGACCTAAGCCTAAGTAGTCGGAATTTGTTTACATTTGAAACTGTTAGTAGTATAGTGAATTAAGTCAGTTGGTGCATCAGCTTCAGAATCTTTCTGCCCATTCGGGACAAACGTAAACTAATCTTTGGTGGACCGCGAATTTTGTCTTCCTTCACGTTGGTCGAATTGCCTGTTCGTAGAAACTATAATTTTAATTGCAAAAAAATTATTTTTGAACTGGTTTTAACCGAATTCGGTGTTTTAAGTTTTTTCGTGTTTTACAATTTTTATGTGTTTTTGCCTTGTCGTGGAGTGGGAACTGAATTGGTTGAATAAGAAATATATCTCTAATGAAATTCAAGGAAATAAGTTTAAATAAAGTACAGCGAAACTATGTACTGTTTAATAGGCTGTACAAGAAAGTCGTGTGGTGTCCACACAAGTGGGAAAATTTTATTAAAATTAACATTTGATTTAGAACAACTTTTTTAACTGCAAATAAAATAACACTTTCCTTAGAAGTTGCCTTTCCTTCCTACATCAACGCCTAAAAGGGAAGTTTCAACCATAAAACGCTATCGTTCAAGTTTTAACCTTTTAAAGAAAATTATATATATATA
>KK113619.1:174222-247776 GCA_000611955.2 Stegodyphus mimosarum | reverse complement strand
TAAAACAGAAGAAGCGCCCTCTCTCGGCATTACAGTTAATGTTATGGGGAATTTATCAACACAGGGTTAACCATTACAGCTCAGGGAAGAAAACAATTGGTCTATTAATTTAAATCAGTGCATTAAAAAGAGTTTTTTATTCCTTTGATCAGAGAATATTCTCAAATTGAAAATATTTTGTTTTGGACAGACACTGTATTAAGTGTTATCATTTGAACACCAGAAATTTCACTTTGTATCTGATAAATAATTTTCTTGCTATATTCCAAACAGCAGATATTTCGAGGTTTCAAAACATTATTAAAAGCAAATTCTTCAATATTAAAAAAAAAAAAGGCAACAAAACTTGAGTCAGTTTAAGAGAATTTACCTTATATTATTTAAGTAATTTATGAGGAGAGCCAGAGAAAATATTTTAGGATAACTAAAAAAGAACTTATGCAACAAATTAAATGTTTGCCTTGAGAAAGAACTAAATAAAATTCTGATTAAATTTCAGTATTATATGAATTGTAGTGCTATATTAAAAAATCTCAAATTTGTATGATTTTTATCTGGGACGATTTTTTTTATAAAAATCATCTCAGTTTACCAGGGTTGCCATGCTACCTGGAAAACCGGAAAAAGTCAGGGAATTCAAATATTTTAGTCTAAATCTGGAAAAGTCAGGGAATTTCATACAGCGATCCCCCAAAAAAGCGAGTTTTGCGCCAACGTTGGAAGCCCATCACTTTCTTGGTGCGCGTTAGCATCACTCGGGCAGCTGGCATAGAGCCAATTCTTGCAGCTTCAAACAGATTGTCTTTTAGAAAGGCAAAGCAAGTTTCCAGTAACTTTGGTTCCCAGTAACCTTGAGAATCGAAATACTCGCATGCGCATGTGCAGTGCATATTGAACTAAAGAAAATATGCATTCTTGTATCAAACAAAATCGGTTTAATCCCAGTATAGCGGTACCATGAAGGTTAGAATAGCCTCCGTGTACGGTACACATGGGATTTGGCGACATTATGAGGAGCAGCAAACAAGCCATTTTGGTGTTGGCAGCAATTTTCAAAATCGTGCCAAGACCGTAGCATATAGTAGGATTTTACCACAAAATCTTTTAAATATTGTTTTTTTTTTCTTTTTAAGAAATGCCTTATTTGTCATTTTGCAGTAAAATAAAAAAATAGTAATCAGTCATCTAGGCTAACCATTTAATATATACTCGCCAAAATATCGTTGATTATTGTAATTCAGTTTTTTAATTATTTTAATGTTATTCATATCATTTAATGTTGCTTCTTCCCCTTAAATTTTTTATTATTAGAAAATAATACTTTCAAATTTGAAGAAATTTTCTCTGGCATAATCCTGAAACTAATTCTAGCAGTATGATGACATAACATCACAAAATTCAATGCACATATTTTTTGCTTATGTATTCAGCTAAATAAATATAAAATACCTAAATTTATTTAAAAATATCGTTAAATAGATTTCTTTCTTTCGTTTAGCTGCAAAATGTCAGCAAAAAAAAAAGACATTTTTTATCCACATTGAGCAGATTCTGATCTCAATTCTTCAGTGCAGAAAATAACTCCTATTATAGTTATAATAGTAATCTTTGGGGATAATATATAAGTCATATCTAATTGGCAAATTTTTGTGTTTTCAAGTGGTACCATAATTAATTTACCTCTTAGCACAGCCAAAGTGCATTACGCGGATAGACTGGAATTTTCTTAAAATACACCTGGAAAAGTCGGGGAATTTCATTCTCCTGTTTGAGTGGCAACTCTGGTTTACTGCATTACCTCATACTAATTGCCATTGACATGTAAGTCAACAATGGTCTACTGCTTCTGATGTAGGATATTTTTTTCAGTGTAATTCCATTTTCAAAATGTAGCGTTCTTCTTACAGCGATAATGAATGAGTTCACCAGTAGTGATTATCAGCTTATAGATCACTGTGACCAAGCAGCTGATTGACTTAAGTGTCCTTTTATTCAATTTTAATTTTGATGTTTCCTAAATTGGCTGCATAGTCTCAACCAAAGCTGTATGTAAGTAAAGCGTCAGCACTTTAATGGGAGAAATTGCGCTTTGTAACGACCGCAGCGCTCGTAGCGGTGGCGATGTGGAAACACAATCAGTAAAACTGTGCATGCTCCTTTTCTTTTCAGTCATTGGTTGTTTTGATTTGGTTGTTTGTTTGATTCTACCGAAATCTTGTTAGCTTCTAACGTGCTTTGGTTGTGTTATTTATAAGTTATTAATTTTGTACTTTTTAATTACAAAAGGTTCTTTTCAGAACCAATTTTTTAAAAATATTTTCTCTAATGGCGTATCGATACTGCGGATTAAGGATTGCAAGAGTAAGATTTCGCCGAAATCTGATGGAATACATTTCTACACGTTTCCTTGAGACGATGCGTACTTAAGGAAGTAATAAAGAAGAGTTTTAGGATGTGTATTGTTGAAATTAAAGGTAAAAAAATCTGATAATTAAAAGAATTATTCCCCTATATTTTATAATAACGCAGGTACAAGTTTTAAATAATATTTTAAAAAATCTTTTTTTTTATTCTCTTTCAGAAATATTCAGAGAAAGTTATGTACTATTTAATGTATTTCACTATTAAAATAAAAAGAGCGCTAATTTGAAATGGACCGAATTGAGCATTAATTACAAATTGACTTAGATTTTTTTCATTTAAAAGATGCCTCAGAAGCTAAAAAAATCATGTCATATTTGAGAAAGTATTTTAGGTAGAAGCTCTGTAAGTGGAGAAGAAATAATGCATAATTTTAATGTTAATAACAATAAACTTTGCTTAAAAATGTATTCTTCTTTTCGTATACTTAGGACTCTGAAATACTGTACAAATAGAAAATACATACATTTATACATATAATTACGACGCAATTGCAAAATATTTACATCCAATCGTGTCAAAACTCATTGCGGCCTCGCCATCTTACTTCCAACCTCCATGACGTCACTGCAGGGGAGAGGAGGAGGGGAAGAGATTTAGTTTACATCGCCACCACTGCAGTGGATTATCGCTGCAATTTGGCATCATGTTATAGTATGGGAGTGCCGATGCTTTACTTACATACAGCTGTGGTCTCAACTGGCCTGTGACCGTTCACCTGATCTATGTAAGTCACTGGTAATCAACTGTCTTGATGGGCACTATGTTTCTTAAATTATAGAGTTAAATCTAGCCCCAATATAGACCATGATAGGGACAATCAGCCCATAGCTTGCAAGTAATTAACAGATTTGATAGCCTCCTTTGCTTTTATTTTAATAATTTATCTAATTAGTATAATTTTAAGTATATTTTATTTATAATATGTGGAACTAATAATTTTTTATGAACAATTTCTGCATTATTTTAATTAAAAAAAGATGTTTCTAACATCATGCAGTATGTACCTTGTGCAGATTCTTTAATGCATTATCTTTTTTTAATGAAATCATTTGTACTTTAACGTTTTAAGATATGGAATTTTTAGAAGTCCTTACTGAAGGTCTGGAACGAGTGCTCATGGTCAGAGGTGGAGGCCGAGAAGTGATAACCATTTATTCATGAACATTGCCAATTGTATTCTGTACCTCTATATTTTTAGTCACACGCTGGATAATTTTTGTATATATATATTTTTTTTTCCTGTGATTCTGTATTTATATATATATATATTTTCTTGTAATTCTGTATTTGTTTTAAAAGTTTTATTTTTCACTAATCAATTATTGATCTGATTTTTTAAAATATTTTATTTCTCTGTAAAACTTGCATATAAGTTATTTTTTTGTAGTGTATGTCATTGTATTTTGTTATTTATGAATTCATTATTATGATTTTGAAAGATTAATAGCAGGTGCCATTTTTGAACTATATACAAACTACTTACTTTTTTAGCTTTGTTTTTTACAGCTTAAAAATGTTTTCTTAACGAAGCCCACCATATTTCTTATGAAATGTATATTTAATTGTTTAATGCTACATTTTGCTGTATATTGGAAGCTTTATTATGTATAAAATTTATATTTATTTTTGGAATATAATTACTTGCAAGGTAAACTATCTGTAGTTGCCTTTAAATGTGCTAATAATTAGAATTGCTGCTGTTATATTAATGATAATTTTGCTGGCCAGATGTAAGTTATTGATAAATAGTATTTGTCAGACTTCAAATTTCATTTTTTCCCAGTATTTTATTTGAACTAAATGTTTTTGTGCTGTATTTGTCATAAAATAACTTTTTTATTGTATTTTTTGCAATGATTATATATGAGATTCTCAGTAGTTTATGTATTTCTCAATGATCAACAAACTGAAATTGATTATGTAGTTGTTTTTAAATAGTACTTGTTGCTTGTATTTATTTTTGCTGAATTTTCAAAATAATTTAATGCATTTATAAACTGTTTGTATTCTGAACTGATTTGTATTGATCAGCTGCATTAAAAAAAATGGAGATTTTTGACATGGGAGTATGAATGGATGTAGTTAAATTCTCAAAATTGTCAATACAATAATGTAAAATAGCTCTTTCAAATGGCTGTTGAGGTTATTATTATTATAGTGGTGTTTATTTTCAGTTGAATTAGTATTATTATTTAAAATATTTCAAGTAAATTTCTTAAATGTCAGGCTGTAAGCCTATTATGATTTCAATCTGAAATTTTAATCCTGTGGCACCTGTAATTAAAAATGCACAAAATTTTAATTTTTATGCATGCTTTCTCTAAATAAATTGTTCCTTAAAGGTTTTTTAGAAGATCCAAATATATTCAAAATTCACATTGAAAAATGCATGTTAGAATTGTGTCTTAGCCACTTTATTTCACAATGAAAACATATGTAAGCGCTATATAAAATTAGAATTATATGTCTTAGGCACTTTATTTCACAATGAAAACATTATATGTAAGCGCTGTATAAAAGGAAAATATATGAAAAATTTTTAATTTTAGCATTCATAATAGGGAATTTAAAACTCATATATTTTTGTTTTCGTGATATAAAATCATTGTTCAGAAATTTACATTTAAAATTTTAAATTAGTATTTATAAGTATTTATTTATTAGTATAGTAGTATAAATTAATATTTAAATATTTGTATGCAAGCTCCCAAAATCTTGATTAAAAATATCTCGGGTAATTTTGATCTTGTGAGAATCCCCCACCCTTGGATTAGTTTGATTATGACAAACTTTTTTTCCCTTTGATACTCCTTTTTTGAGCTAGAATCATGGATATGCAATCAGTCATTAAATATATGATTATTCATGTAGTCTTTCTCAAAAACACTGTAAAAGCATTTAACAAGATCTACTTTTTCTGTTGGTAAAATGAAAGGGAAATGTTATAAAAGCTGCTTTTGCTGAGTAGTGAAGTACTTGTAAGTAGTAGTATAGAGATGTATAGAATACTCCAGGTCACACATTTCTTTATGGCTGCTGAACATTGCAAGCTTTTAACCAGAACTGAATGTATGCACTTTTATTTTTAATTATTACCTTTTTTTTCTGTTATAAATATCAAAATATCATAATTATTTTTTTAATTGTGTTAATTTCAGTTTTTGTGTTTGAGGTGTTAACAGTTAATAAATATTTTAATTGTAAGTAAATTAAAAATATTGAATATTTTGGAATATAGCTTCATATTTGAAGATAATAATATAAACTTTTCAAAATCAACATAAAATAAATTAAAGAAAAAAATAATTTTAAAGATCTGTTTTAATTAGTTGAAGAAATTAATAGAAATATTTTTCATGTATGTAATGTTTATGTTTATAAAACATGTACAATAAATTAGTATAATTAGTTAATTGTTAACTATCATAAAATTATTTAAAACATATTTTGAACAGTTATAAATGATAGCTTGCTGTAGCTTCACAAAATCACTGTGTGCTCTAATCCCATTCTCTTTGATTGTTCATACTTCTTTCTCAATTAAGTAATATAAATGTACTTCCTAAAAAAGAAAACTGTTATGTATTGAAAAAATTTTAGTTGAGCACAAAAAAATGTGGAACTTGAAGTAATAGTTAATGCAAGAAAAGTGTAATTACGTTGTCTCAATTTTATAAAAATTCTCTTTTTAATGTATATATTGTTGCAAAAACTGCACATTCTGTGATTAGATTAATTCAACTTTAATTATTTATCTTCTTTATATATATATATATATATTTACTCCAATATTTACTTTAAAATATTTAAATGACAGAATAAGCATTCAATAAATAAAATGCAGATGTTAGGTTTCTCTTTTTGATCAGTCTGAATGAAAATAATTTTTTAAATTCTCAAAGTAATTTGTTTTTATGTTTTAAAATCCGTGTTTTAGAAACACTGATGACATGACACTTGATTATAGTACCATACAAAGTTCAATATTCAGATTCGTCAGAATATCATGATTTCGGAAATCTTCAGGTTTTAGATAATCGCTTTAAATCTAGTAAGATAAGATGTAGAAATTTTTAAATTAAAAATATGAAATAAGGAAGCATGTATGACTTTTATGAGTCAAAATTTACCAAAAAAAATGTATATTTATTTGTTTGTTTTATTAAATGTTTCTTCCAATGTAGGTTTTAAGCCATTTTGTTTTTTGGGCTAATACTGTTTGTTTAATTTCTTGTTTAGTTGAAAATTCAATTGTTCAAGTCTTGTTAATTACCATGTCAAGAATCCCAATCTTTTCATTCTTAAAAATCTCTTTGTCACTTTCACTTTTTTGTATTTAAAATCATACTACAGATTTTGTCTGCAATTAATTCATTGCTGATTGAGCTATCGTCATCACAATAGGAAACTTGTCTTATATCATCTTCATTTATTATCACTGATCCACATTTTTTCACCAGTTCCGTTAATTGTAAAATTTTCCTTTCTGTATTGTTCCAAGTATACTCAAGTAAGATTGGTTTGCCTAATTTTGAAGTTGTACTTTTGTAAATCCGAATTGTGCTAATGATATTTTCTTGCTATAAGGTTAATTTAGAAGACAAGTACCAAATATACTTTTGCTTTGCATATCCTGCGACATTTCTCAAATTGGAAAGTCACTTCGGCATAACTGAGAATCCAAACTTAATTTTGATGAAGGTGCTATAATAAAAATAGCCTGCAGAAAATAATGAGCTGGATCAAATTATTTAAGGAAGAATTCAGTTTGCTATGTTAATTGAACTTAATTTCTTCCAAATCTAATTCTTTCTCTCTTCCTTCAGTTATGCCAACAAAAGGAAACTATTATTAGCTACACCCCATTCAGCATTTATGTCTTGGGACTTCACATACTGTTTAGGTGAGATAGATGAATATTATCCTTGCCCCCAAACTTCACAGTCATTCAAGAGCCAATCAAGGCTAACATCAGTCATGCTCATTATATTGTCTTTGGCCACGGTATTGTGATTCCCAAGCCAACAAATTTAAAAGTGACATACAAGAATCTCAGTTAGTCAGAAGAAAAATAATTTTTACAACACACCCACTTTTCTGGAGTATTATAGTCTCCATTCCTAAATTCTATAAAATAAATTGCTGATTGTCCAAAGGTCTGGATTTTGAACATCCAGATTTCAGGCTTTGTACTGTATAAGCTATTGTAAGTTTTGGTCATTTTTCTCTCAACTCGAACAAACCAGCTGTACATTTGTAATTTCTACAGAATTTATGTATGCTGCAAATTAGTGTAGATGTTAAACTCTGATGCTTTTGATATTTTTATTGATGCTGTGATGAATTGCTAATACATACATGTTATAAGTATTAATAGCTGTAGTTTTATTTAATCAGAAGCAGAAAGAATGAGAAATCATACTGCAGTTTGTTAAGTGATTGTTCTTGAATTGTGTAAATTTTTGTGCAATTTCTGAAGATGTATTGTACCACATTTTGTGGAATTGTAATATTTTCCTCATATTGTAGGAATATTTCTGATCATTTAATTAGTTGAATGGCTCAGACAAATTGAATAAATTTTCTGTTGTTTTGGATGTATTAGATACTGAAACCTTTTGTGCATAAAAACTAGAATTTATATCTTAAAATGATTTTTTTTTTCTGGGATTTGAACTTTATATTTTTATGTGAAAAAACTGTGTATAAAAATCATATAACGATTGATTTTTATGCTGCAATTAATTACAGAAAAATTAAAACTTCATTCAAAATTTGCAGATTCTTTTATTATATTTAAATTATGTATATAATATAGTATTTTTATTATTGGTAAAAATAGACAAATTGCAGTTGCCTAAACTTTCAGTCATTTTCTACCATCTTGAATATTCCTCATTTTCAGAAAGTTTAGTTTTATACTTTTAAAGAGTCTGTGACTAAACTCATGACCACTAAATATTAATCTTAAGGGCATTGAATTATGTTTGGAATATATACCATAATCATATTTGATTCCATTTACATTTTAATTGTATTTGTGGGATATATTATCTGAAACCATCAAATCATTCACACTTCTGTAACATTAGGTGTATGAGATTATCTTTTAAAGTTTTTATTGCGAAAATTTAAATTCAGTTATGAGTTATATATAATGCTGAAATACATGTATAGCATTGCCAGATGTATAAAATTTTGATGGTGTATCAGTTTCTTGGTCATCGTAAAATAAGTTGTTTTAAAAGATTGTATAACAAAACATCTTTTGTATCTTAAGGATTTTTCCACTTTGAAATTGGAATTGAATAAAACTACTGGGTTTCAGATTATGATAATTTTAGCCATAAAAGACTGAAGAAATTAAAGCAAGAAAACGAAAACTTAACTGTGTGTGATTCAAAATTACTAAAATATTATTAACTAATTTTTATTGTGTAATTATAGATAATAATCACATGTTGCTAGAGGCAATTACACATTGAAATTTCTGACAGCTAAGCCACCTGATCAGAGAAACATAAAGATAAAAATATAGTTTTGTAATTCCCATTCGGGAAAAAAAAAAATCTGAAGGTATTCTATTTTTGTAAGGTAATCCCCTTTTTCCCCTTATTCTTTAGATTAAAGCAATTCATGTAATTACAAATCTTTCGAGGCAAATTTTTTAGTATTGCAAAATATTTTCTTATTTTAAAAGGTGTTTTGTGAGATATCAAGCAGCTGATTAGTTAAAACTTTCTTCATAAAGGCCCTGAGCAAAAATTCTTAATTTATGTGTTTTTGACAAACTATCAATAGTTTACAATTTTACCCATATGGCTGTAGTCTTTGTAAATTTTTGCTTTTGCTAATATTTTCACATTCTAAAAAGAGTTCTTAAGAAGATTGTGTCAGTTTTAAAGTTTTTATTTTGTTGAAATCCTGCCAAAAATTTTGAACAAAAGCTTTAAACACATTTTCTAAGGATAAATATATTTTTTAATATATGAAAAGTGTTATTTTTATCACGATTTGTTCATATGACTCCAGGAACATTGAAATCTTTTGTATTCAGCAAAATTCTTTATTCTGTTGAAAATTATGCCTTTATATAGGTAACTTTTAGTGATATGTGGGTCATAAATCCTACTTTTCTTTTGCTTTCCTGTGATAAACCACTTTTAAGTGTTCAACTGAAATTAGAATATAAAGATATCTAAATTGTTATATACAATTTTGAAACTTTTTTTTTTTGAATCAGTATTAAAACTTTTCAGGATTCAAAAACTGTTTCTTTGAGCAAGCATCCCTTTTCTATTGGTGATGGTAGTTCAAAGAAATATGAATCAAGAAACTGATTTTTTTTAGCAATTGGAATCCCACTTGAATAAGATTATTTGGTTATGGAAAGCATACAGTAGATGTTTATATAGAAGAAGCATTCCTTTTTAGGAAATTTTTGAAAGGAAACTGTACATATTTACATTACTCGTGAGAAAAAAATCCCAAAAAACTCATGAACCCAAACCTTTAGTTGTCAGAACTAGTTAACAGTTGACTAACTACTAGTTTGTCACAGATTTATCTCTTTGGCAACTGGATGTTTCCTTCTAAATGTTGAAATAAAACAAATTGGGAATAATGATGTTCTTATTTATGATTAAGCTGGTAAATTTTTATGTAATCTTATAATGCTTATAATAAATATAAGCTTTTAAGAAATAAAATATTAGTATTTAATCTTTAGCTGTAGTTATCTAATAGGATATAAAATATTAAAAATTTATAAGAATTTTCCTTCTTCCTTATTGTATTTAAGCATCAATTTATGTTATCTTTAACATGTGAGTAGTTTGGATACGTTTACTAGCTCATAAGATTAATGCCACTTTGTGTATTGGGAATATTTAATCCAATATATTTATCTAAATCTATATTTAATCTAAAAAAATAATAAATACAATAATTATAATTTAGTATCAATTTAAAAAGAAATAAAATTATAATGTATATCAGATTTAAAAAAAATCATCAAAGTTTATTCTCTCAATGAAAAGGTATGCATTTCATAATGCATTAGCTGCACTAGTATTTAATACTGTATTTTTTCTATTAAATTTAGTGCAGTGTTTAATAATTTGTATTAATAAAATGTATAAATTTCTAAAATTAATCTGCAGTAGCGAGGTTTTAACATTTTATCAAATAATGCTTCTTCAAAAAAACGGGTAAGTTATGTAATGTAAAAAATATCAAAAATTAGTTAATTACTATTGCAATGTGAGAAATTGTATCATTTGTCTGAGTTATGTTAACTAATTAATGTGAATATCAAATTTGCATTAATTATTTCCTACATATTACTTTTGTATTTAACACATTTTGATCTTCATTTGCTTTAATGATCTGTATATCGTTCTGGTACTTATAAAGTACTTATTAAAGTCTAATTAGAAAATGCTGTGTATATACTGTTTGAGTATTTTGCAAAAACTAAATTTAGATGGAGTAGATGTTTTAATTTTATGATGTTACTTTACATCATACTTGAAATACGTGCTATATGCATCCAAAAAATGAAAAAAAGTTTCTTTCGCTTGAATTTATTATTTTTGTTTTGCTGATGAAATAATCATTACTACAATAATCCCGTATATTAGTGCTATTGAAAAACAATGACAATCACCACAGGCAGAGAAATTTGAAGATACAAAAGTGGCCATGAATAAACTCTGGCTATTAACAAAACACTTTGTGATAAGCATCTATTTTATACACAAAACTGATTTTCAGAAAGGAAACGTTTTGTTTGATGTATGAGATTTGATGTGCAAAATAGAACTAGTATTTCTAAAAAACTGTTTAGATAAATTGTTATTTTAAAATTTTTACTAGTCCCAATGAAAAGTATTTAGCAAGTGCTGCTCTATCTGTGATGATTTTTTTTTAACTTTTATATGTATGTGCTACTTTTTTAAATGTGTAGCTAAAGTATAACTATTTTTAAATATTTATAATTTGAATTTAGTAACCCTAAATTATAATTTATATTTGAAAACAGAAATGTGCATTAATATTTGCTTTTAACATGGTACTCTGTTTTTTTTTATTTCAGAAGAAGGTTTAAGTATTTGCAGAAATTATAAGAAGTATTTTATAAATTTTAAGTTCCTCCCTCCCCCTCAGAGCAACAGGGTTTGACAAGCAATTTTTTTGCCAACAATAAACAGATTATTTTGTAACATAATATGTAATAAACTGTGTTAACATTAAAATTTGAAGGAAAAAAAAATGCCATATAGTTTGTAGAGTCATTAAGTTTATCAGTACATGAAACTGAAGAAATCTGCATTGCCCTGTCCAGGATTTGAACTCCTGACCTCCCAATTATGCATCAGACGTGCTTCTAGTTACACCCCAAAAGCATTCGGAAAAGAGGGGGAAAAGACCAAGTAAGTTTTATTATAATTAAAAAGTAAAATTATTAAGGAAGATGAATAATATTATGTTTATTTAAATATCTGCTGTTTACCTTTGTAACTTTATAAGGTATTTCTCCCGCCTTCTTAGCATGGCTTCGTGGTGTAATAATCAGCACATTCGGATGTATTCGAGAGGTTCGAGTCCTGGCGAGGGCATTGCTCATTTTCATGTCTCCTGCTTCGAAATAACCTGATGTCTCTACAGTGCCGCCCGAACTAAAAAAGATGGTGGATGATGATTCTTCACCTCCAGGATCTGGCAGTTGGGTCCCCTAATCCTCAGTCACTCTTTAGAAGGGGAAGTATATAAAGTATTTCTCCCGCATTTTTAGCATGCCTTTGTGTGTAATGGTCAGCACGCTCAGTGCATATTCAAGAGGTTCAAGCCCCAGCAAAAGCATTGCTCATTTTTCTCATTTCCTGCTTTAAAAAAAGGGGCGGTCTCTACAACTTTAAGAAAACTTTCTCCTCGATTTTGGCAGTTTGCCATCTTGCATAACTGATAAGTGTTTCTTTTCACTAATTTTTGTAATATATGCTGAAATGTTTTATGACAGTGATAGTTCTTTATTAAATTATTTATAGCATTGCATTCAAATTAATAAACTTTATTTAAAAAATGAAGTGTTTGTCTTGTAATTTACCCTGTTGCTTTAACTATTTATAGAAATTCATATCTAAAAACGTTATAGCTATTTATTGATTGCAAATTGATTAAATTTTGTTGCTGTTAAAGGAATTTTAAACTTTTGAAATATTTCTTATTTTATTTATAGTTTTTGCATTCTTATGTTTCCAAAGAAATTTTAAATAGTTTGTGCATAGGAATTTTACAAGCTTGAAATAAATTTAATAAATGTTTAAATTTGAATAGTCACTGTATTATTATTATTATTATATTATAATAAATGCATGTATATTGATGAATTGTATGTGCTCCCGAATGATAGAACCATTTGGAAATTTAATTCAAATGTTCGAAATTCTGATGAGATATGAAATCAAAATATATGCTAGGAAGATCATACTGTGGTTCATGTATTTAATTTTTATTTTTGTATGTAAAATTTCATTTATATTTTCCTTGACCAAAAATAATTTTTCTTTAAATTTTTTATTGAAGTATTGTAATGAAGTGATAGAAGCCTATGAGTAAAGTAGCCATATGATGCAGTTTTAAAGTAATATATCTAATCCTGTCCACTGAGAAAGAATGTTACTTGCTATGTCAAAATTTAGTTGTACAATTTCCGTTCCTGTTGGATGTTTCTCATGTAACATTAATTTGAAAACTTTTTTGTCTAACCAAATACCAGAAAAAAAGGTATTTGAATGAATCAAATATCCCATAATGTAAACCATAAATGTCACAGAGTTACATGGAATGCTAAAAAAAGTTGAATGTAGGTGATGATATTATTTGGTATAATTTTAAGGAAGTGTGATTTTGCTATGGTATTTTATCATACAGTATTGTTTTGTGATTGCAAGTATTTTTGCAGTTTTTTATAAAATAACGTACATCGTAATTTTAAAGACCTTTTTGCTTTAAGGTGATTGAATTTGCCTGGTGTTTGAGTTTCTATATTTAAATTTTTCATTTAGTGTGAAATCGTTCACTTTTAATATTAGGTCGATTTTGAATAGCATCTAAAACATTTGTTGTTTGTTATATTATTCATTAATTTTAAAATAAGAAATAACACAGTAAAAATTATTATTGAAATTCTGATGTAATTCATCAAAATATCATTATTCCTGTGCCATTAATTTTTTTCATACATCACGGAATAAATTTAGACCAAGGGAAGAAACACTGTTATCAGATTTTTAGCAAAAGGAGTTAACTTCCATTGTATTCCTACAGTAAAATGATTTACTCAAATGGTTTTATCATTTTGAAATATTATTATGCACTTAAAAAATAAAAGTAATAATAGTGATTTTTGATTATCTTAATTTTATTCTAATTATTTATATGAAAACCCATAAAACTCTGGGAACATATTTTGATTTCATACTTACTTCAGTGAAATTTTAGAATTTAAAAAATTCAATTTCTATCATTTTCAAGTCACTGTTTATTTTGCCTATTGTATGATTTGTCTTTAAAGTAGAGGTTTATTGCATTTCTGTACATTTTTTAAATGATAACTTATGTTATTCTTTGTCCAAGATTGCCCCACCCCTTTTTAACTAATAAAGAAAATAAATGAATTGCTGTTTTTGATTTTTTTTTCTGTGTTTATTTTCTGAATATATTTTCAGCCTTTCCAAAGAAATACATACAATATAAGAAATGAAGTCATTATTAGGATTTTTAGCGAACAGTGTTTTACAATTGAAATTCCTTAAAATGAAGATATTGAATTCGGACATCCTTGCAAACACCATGCGTATTTATTATCTTTCGTATATAGCGTTTCTTTCACATGTAATGTTATTCACGTTTATAAACTAAAAAATACCATATTAAATGTTTAGAAAAGGTGACAAAAAGGTTTTATTTTCTTAAATATTGATCCTAGATATGCATTCTCAGCTACAAAATTAAAAAAACAATAGAAAATTTCTGAGAGCAGTTTCAACATTGGGGTTTTGAGGCTTCTGTATTGTATAAAAATTTTAAGTTTATTTACAGTTGGCGCCTGATTTACAAAATTTGAGGTCAAGAGGCAAAACCTGTTGTAGAAGTTTTCTCCAGTTTCTTTTTACAATAGGTTTTTTAGAATTCGGAAACCTAAACTTACAAACCATACCGCCAATTCTCACAGACAAAACTATCAAAGAACTTAACAAGATATAAAGATTGCAAGACAAGATCTGTTTTGTAAAAATTATTGAATCTTTTGTTGCAGACATACATATCTTGACAAAAATGATTGTGTTGTCACTTCACGTTTTATAAGAACACACAGGTTACGAAATTTCCTTCCTTTTTTATATTTTCCAGAACAGCAAAACTTGCGTATTCCTTGACGAAATTTGATATTTTCTCTGCATTCCTGTGTCAAACATTTATTCAGATTACGAGCTTTAAACGTTCTGTACTGATTTGAAAAGGGCAAAATGGATGCATCGATATTAGCAAGAAATACTGGTTAACGAAATCTATAATTGATACCATATGAAAAAATCAAAGTTGTTCAATTTCTGCTCATGTAAAAAAATTGAATATGTGGCAAAAGCTGAGGAAGGTGCACCTCAGAGATGTTGAAAGAAATATTTCGCCATTCAAAGAAGCCGAAATTTGTTAATATCTGGACGAATGCTTCAGACATAGGCCAGTGAATTTGCCAGAACTCTGAAGAGACTGGAAAAGAACAAACAAAAAATTTAATAACTGCATTTAAATCTTAATATATTTTCATTAAATTTAACATTCTTTTGGTAGATAGTGTTGATCAATATTTTTCTTTATTTGCGTCGTTCAGTTTTTATACATTTTTGTGAGGTAATATATTTTTTTTACTGATATAGCGAATCAAACCTCTGGTCCTCTGAAGATCGTTATAGTGCCGTTCACCTATTTATACCACAAGAGGATTTTTCCCTGCAAAAAGTCACTGTGCGTGATTACTCTAGAGCAGTGTTTCTCAACCTTTTTGGACCAAACGCCCCTTTGTAAGACCCGCTTCTTAATTCGCCCCCTTATAAATTTTAACAGATAACAATTGTAAGATAATCCCTAATATAAGGTAGATTTGGCTTACATTAGGAAATAGTAAGATATATCCAAAGAATTTTGAAAGGAACAATAGTAGAATAACATTTATTAGTTAGAAATTTAATTTAATTTACAAAAAAAGTAAGATACATAAAGTAATGTGTTTTAATTTTAACATAACAAAGAAATAATAAACTAAATGAAATTTTAATGAGAACCTTGAGGTTGGTGATCTTGACAAAGTTTAATAATATTGGGTTCTAATTTTGACAGATATAATCGTAAGTCACCTTGTTGGCAAATGTTGAGGCGATTTCTTTGCTTAGTCAGCATTTGAGAAACCGCACTAAAACCCTTTTCCACTAGGTATGACGTTGGAAATGCCATGATTAATAGTCTTATTTCTATCCATAGTCTCTGAAATGTGTTAGTACTGCTAATTTTTATCCAAAATTCTTCTAAAGTACTATGTTCAAATGAATGTTTCGCTTCTACATTTGCCTGCAAATCTATTAATATTTCTTGAATGTGCGAAGGAGCATTAGTAGGATCAGCACTAAATGGATTAATAACCCAATCAGGAATATGAATATTTTCAACATCTTTAAACCGAAGTTTCATATCTACAATTAGGCTTTCCAAATGCTTATAATAAACTGCAATATTTTCGTCCTGTACAATTATATTACTTAAACAGGGAAATAAAGAAAAATCTTTTCTACCCATGTTATTTTTATAGAGACTTAATTTATTTATAAAACCAATAATTAAACTTTTCACTTTAATTATGGTCACATTGTTTCCTTGCAGTTTCAAAAGTAATTCATTTATTTTTGCATATATATCTGCCAAATAAGCTATGTCACTCTTTAAAACAGATATCTCCATTGGAAAATTATAATTTGTTGATTCTAAATAACTAATGACTGTATCAAATAGGTTGAACATTCTTCTGAGGCAACTTCCTTTAGATAGCCACCTGACCTCCGTGTGCAATAATAGGCGCTCATATTCTTCATCATTTTCATGGCAAAGTTGCCGAAATAATCTATCATTAAGTGGGTGTGCTTTTATTTTGTTAATTATTGATTTTACTAAATTCATTGTTTCATGTAATCTCCCGCCAATGGATTTGGCAACCAAGTGTTGCCTATGAATTATACAATGAATTGTAAAGATATTTGGATTTTCTTCCTTCAACATGGTTATAAAACCACGATGACGTCCTACCATCGAAGGGGCACCATCCGTTGCACAGGCCAATATATTTTTCAAAGGAATTTGTTTTTCATCAAAATACGTTTTAAAACATTCATATATTGATGTGCCTTTCGTATCAGTGACTAAATGTCTGCAGAATAACATTTCTTCGATAATTTTTTAATCTTTATGTACCTAACATAAGCCATTAATATTGCATCACTATCCCGTACACTACTCTCATCCAACTGTATAGTGAACTCTCGTGTTTGGAGATCCACAGTTCGTTGATTTTCAACATCATTGGCCATTTCATTAATCCTTCTTGATATGGTATCATTACTTAATGGAATCATTGACAAAATATTGGCTGGGTCTGCTGAAGTCATGGTAAGAACTTCCTTTATAACCGGTAATAATAATTTCTCTCCAATATTATGAGGTTTCGCATTTTGAGCTATTATACGTGAAATCTTATATGACACCTCCAATCCCTTATTTATATTTGTGGTTGCTGTTTTGAATACATTGATTATTTTATTTCTTTTGGTAAACATCGTTTTTAAATTTTCGAACTATTCAATGTCTTTGTCCTGCTTGTCGGGATGTTTTCTTTTTAAATGTTCAATCACCCGGGATGGTTTCATTGCTTCATTAGAAAATACCTGATTGCACAGCAAACACATTGGAAGTTGGCTATTTTGTGGCGAAGAAATAAAAACAAACTTTACATATTCAACAGAATATTGCCGGCATTTCTTTTTCTGGGACATTTTTAGAGGTTGAGCTATAATTCAAATTTTAAAAAAATCAGTTTTAAATATATAAAAAGTAAAATTGAAAATATTTATTTACACAATGGGTAGAGGAGAACTGCCATATGCGTACCACTTAATTTCAAATGTGATTTATATATTATTTAGTAATAATTTATAGGAATATTATAATTTGAAACCAATCTATAACTACCGAAGTTGCTAATTGACCACAATTTTTTAATTATTATTGATAAATATTTGTGATATAATCATTTTTCCAAGACAATGCATACAGTATGCTTTCGGATACCGGTATCCTAAAGCGTATCTATATGAAAATAGTACTTCTTGAATAAGTTTATATGTAAGTAAACCATTTTATTCACAAAAATATATCTTATAAAGAAAGCTCAGAAAACTCACCTGATTTCTTCAATCTCTTATAATTCACAACAAAACAATTATTGTAACGGAATTTTTGTTCCTACTTTATCGATTTAATTAGAACTTACAATATAAAGCCTTTGTTTAGAAATAAATGACCTAATACGCATTAGGTGACCAGTATGCATATGGCAACTCTCTCCTATAAGTAATAATTAACTTACCTATGATATACGGAACAAAATGAAATACGTTTATTTTAAAAATAATGCAAATATCATATATGGCGAGAGCACAACAGATCACATTAAAATTCAAATTTAATAATACTCATTACTGACTGCTCGACTAAATGATTGAAATCGTTGCACACGCAAAGCGAATCTAAGACATGCGCACTAGGGATTGCAATACCGGACTGTACGATGCAACTTTGTATTCACATTCCAATTAATTTTGCCCGTTAGGGAGACATATAAAACATTGAATATACATTGTAGCAATTAAATACCAAAGGATAACAATATTGTTTTACAAAATGTTTTATTCGCTTCTTTCACAACGCAATATAAAAATGCAGCGGCCCATCACTGAAAGCGGGTATTCAAAATGATTTCGCCCACGCAAAATGACTATCGCCCCCAAAAGCGTATAGGGGGCGATATCGCCCAGGTTGAGAATCACTGCTCTAGAGCAATAACTCCACTCAAGAAAATACCCATTATGCTTTAATACAACTGTTGATTCTGTTTCGAAACTGGCTGCGTAATATGTAATTAATATTATCATGGCTAAGTAGTAAATTTAATATGAAGCCATTAATTGCAAAATAATTAATTTTTATTTCGTAGACATTCTCAAATTCTGTTGAAAAATCATGAATTTAGATTTGTAATAAAGCGAAAAGTGATTGAAGTCAGTAAATTTATCTTTCGTGAATTTTGCATACTTAAGCAAGAAAAGAAGTGTAAGAAACTTAACTTAAAGCAGAAAAATCAACATTTTATCTTAATTAGAAATTTTACTTAACAATATTACTTTTTTATCTCCCGCTATCATCTGCAGCCCCTAGGATTACATACATGACTTAGTATTATACTCCGACAGTCGCAACTCTGGAGGTATAACAACACGAATCCGGTTCCTATTGCAGAAAAGGATAGCCTACGTCTCCCAGACGGTAGTAACTTCAGCTATCCGAGCGGGTACTTTGACGGTCAATGACATAGTCTATAACTGCCTTCCCCTTTCTCAATCGCCGTATGTACTACGGAGGTAAGAATAAATACCTCCACGTTATACACGAATTCGGACGAGCACCCGCATTGCCGATTTAGCGTCTGGAGCTCTTAAGAGAAAGTTCATTTTAAAAATGTCTTTATTCCTTGGATTGAGGCGCCAGACATGTAGTAAGCAGAGTTTGATAATCCTCTTATTTTTGAGGTTGCTTTGAGTATCTCCTGACCCTCCAGTAGCGTCTCGTCTTAGCATACGTTATGCTTCGCTGTCGTAATTAGCTGGTGTTTGCTGTTCACTGCTGGCAACTAAAGGCACTATGGAAAAGAATGAAATTAACAAGTTAACAAATTTTACAAAGATTGTTATGTTAAGGACTACCTCAAGAAGCCGAACGAAAATTTCTACGGTAATACCGAAACAAATCCTGCTGCAAATTTTGCTGAAATCTTAAACTGTAAAATTATTGCTGAAGATTACATTTCAGACCCCAACACAGCATGTTGGATCTGTATAAATAATTCGACCGCCAGGCGGTAAAGTCGCTGACCACTGGTAGTTTGGTTTGAGGTTCGAAGATCACGAACGGGCATGGGCGTTTTCGTGGTTTTCTGCATGTGTAACGTGTATACTAGCCAATTTGCCTTAGAAAGTCCTCCACGAAGGCATCCCTTCCCTTAGGCAGATAGCCCTCGAGTGCTTTGCCTTAATCAAATAAAACAAATCAAACCTGTGTGCATAATTCTGTCTGTTTTCATCATCATCCTTTCGCGCATTTTTTAATGTAGGAACATTTCCTTGTTCCTTCTAGGTATCTACAATTTTATCTCATTCCTTTCGATTTCCATGTAAATGTTAGCGTAGTGGATACTGCTCCGCACTGTAGAGATTCAAATCGACGGTTCGAGCCCGTCAGAAGGCACTTTTCTGTTTTTCACACCCCGCACATACAAGAGCCTTTTTGCATCATCCAGCTACCGTTCTGCATCATTCATCAATAATTATAGTTTTTTTCTGCATCTGCGTCTCTACGATTAATTTCTAAAGATTCGAAATCTGTGAAGTTCTGACTCAAAACACGAGCTTCACTCAGCATACTTATTCAAACCTTTCTCCCATGTTCTATGGATCTAGGATTTACCCCTTGTCATGCACATAGCTGTATTAAGAAATACCCTATTATGTTTTCAACTTTTATTGTTTTCTTTTTTTTTTACTATTCTGCAACAGTATTTAATCTGTTCCTCACCGTGAAGTGTTTAGTGTAAATTTCAATATTACTAATTCTAATTGAAATATCCAAATAATGAAATAAATTTAAAAAGAGGAACTTTTGTGATAACAGTAAGTATGGGATGAGATATCAAATAAAAATTTATTAGGAAATAAATGTGAAGTAAGGTTAGGGTAATTGATTATTACACATTACGGAAACTCACAGCATTAATTTAAAGCAATTCAATCACAAGGCCGGCGAAGGTCACGACCGAAGGCATCTGGAATACAGAATAGTCAGTAGTCTCATGGATAGTATATGCAATGGGGGCATCATACGATAGGTCTAGTCTCAAGCCTGTTGGTTGCTGGAAACAGTCAGCAAGATATTATTAAAGATGGTTCGATAAAAGCTTTCTGCCACACGATCTGACTGTGGATGTAAACGTGTCGTTTGGGTTTTATCTATGCCGAGCAGTTTACATCCGCTTCCGTCCTTGATCGGAATGTAATGGAAGAGGCACCTCAAACATGGAAATCCGATATTCTATCACTACTTCTCCCACCGGACCAGACCCTATATCAGAAATAGTATATACTTCAGGCCACGTCAATGACAACGAGGACGTACTCTCTGATATCAGCAGTTTGCGGCAGAGGTCCAAGGATGTGAAAGACAGTGCATTCAAAATATCGTTCGTTCGTACATTTGACGTTGCAGCTTCCCTCGGCTGCATTTCTTCTGCCATTTCCGACATGATCGACATGACTTTTAAAAATCGCATGATTTGCACCACTTTTGCACATCAGCCCTCGCATTACTTCAGCAGAAGCGCTTTCAAACTCTATGCAAAGTCTTCATTATTCTGCGTCCTCGTGTCGACTGCTATGTAGTTCTTTACGGACGGACGGGATCTTGAAAGTATCAGCTGCCATCGGACAACGTTTAAATCAACCGATTCGAGCTTCCTGTACAAGATGTCGTTTCAAATATGAAGTGAGTCTGAGAGAGTCCAATATTGTTTTGTCGTACGACTAGAGATCAAAATATCCTGCCAGGTAGGTTTCCTATTTGAAGACTCCATTATGTCAAATATGGATTTAACGACACCGTCTTCCAACTGGTCTTTCCTGACTTTTTAGTCACTCCTTGGGTCTGGGTCAGACGGTGCTGAAGTTATTACTTGATATGCGACCGAATTAACCAATTCGTACTTCGCTTCAACTCTGGAACAATATCGGCGGCCTTTATTCAGAGTGCGTTTAAAAAAAGTAGAGGCGTTGTAGAACAATGATGAAACTTCCTGTCTTGCAAATGTGACAGGTTTGTAGATATCCGATTTTGCCAGGCCGTAGGAGGTTTTAAGTAGTAGTAGTGGAGTTTCTTTTATCTCTTCCATGTCACAAAAAAAACTTTCTTTTAATAAAATTTTAAAATTTTAATTCTTTAATTTTGGGAAAGCGAAAATAATTCTATGAAGACAAATCTGGAGAATGCGAAGGATGATTGATTAAAAGAAACATTCTTATTTTTGAGCAAGAAGAGCTCTATCAAGAGATTATTAATCGGTGAGAAGATATATTATCAGTACAACCCGGCGAGGGCATTGCTCATTTTTCATGACGCCCTTTAAAAGGGGGAGTATATAAGTTATTTCTCCCGCCTTCTTCGCATGCCTTCGTTGTGCAGTGGTCAGCACGCTCGACGCGTGTTCGAGAGGTCCGTGGTTCGAGTCCCGGGGAGGTCATTGCTCATTTTTCATGACTCCTGCTTACAAATAAATTCTAATGACTCTACATAGTTAGATCTAAATTTGACAAACTCATACATCACTGACAACGTACTGTCGTACTTTTACAATCAAACGAGAGAGTTAGGAGGAATATCAGGAGATTATGCTGGAAAAGTTAATAAAGTAGCTGGAAATAATGTAGAGACATTAGGTATTTTTTGAAAGCAGGAGAGATGAAAAATGAGCAATGCCCTCGCCGGGACTCCGACCACGGACCTCTTGAATACGCGACAAGCGTGCTGACCACTACACCACGAAGGCATGCTAAGAAGGAAGAAAAATACCTTATATATTCCCCCTTTTAAAGGGGGACTGGGGATTAAGGGACCCAATCGCCCAAATTCTGGTTGTGAAGAATCACCATCCACTACCCTTTAGTTCCGGTGCCACTGCAGAGGCAATAGGTTATTTACAAGTAGGAGAGAGGAAAAATGAGCAATGCTCTTGCCGGGAATCGAATCACGGATCTCTCGTATACACGCCGAGCGTGCTGGCCACTACACCACGAAGGCATGCTAAGAAGGCGGGAGAAATACCTTATAATAAAATAAGAGAAATATTCGAGAAGTTACAAAATGTAATGACTAATGTTTTATTAGAAAATAGTGAAATGAGAGGTCGGTTGAAAAAAAGAGAGAATATACATTTTTGGGGGGGGGGCAGATGGAAAACAAAGGAGCAGGAAAAACCTACTTATGCTGAAAAGTAAGATCAAGCTCTAGATCAAAGCAAAGTAAGAAAATAGAATCTAAGCATGTAATTCTAGAAAATTATTTATAATGCAGATTCATCACAGTGTAATGAACTGTTAATTTCTGAAAATGAAGATCCTATTGGAGAACGGAGATCATACCAAGATTTAATATCAGACCTAGAACGGGGATTCACTGGATTGTATCCTTGAATCCAGACTCATTTAAAAGAATAATAATAGAGGAAAAAGTCTATTTAAGATGATCTAGACATGATGTAAATGAATATAAGAGAGTTACCAAATGTTTCTCTTGCTACGAATTTGGCTTCATAAAAAGATATTATCAAAACGATGCAATTTGTAATATATGTAGTCAGAAAGGACGTATTCAAAATAACTGTCAAAGTGAAGTATTAAAATGTAGAAACTGTAATTAGGGCACATGAAAAATACGGTCTTGGACTGAACCCGAATCGTGAAAATACAAGTAAAGTATGTATGTGCCTTATCAGGCAATTAGAAATCCTGTCAAAGAAAACAGGTTATGAATGTAAATCAGAAAATATTGTAATAGTTCAAATTAATATTCATCATGCTATTAAAGCCACCGACCAACTAAAAGTAGTGGTTACAAACAAAACTATACATATAGTTTGCATACAGGAACTTTATGTGGCACAAGGGAAAAATCTATGGATTTCCTTTACGTGCAAGAACATATTATGATAAGAATGAGGAAATTAGAACTGAAATTTTTAATCTTTGATAAGATTTCTATTATTCAATTCATGTTTCAAAAGTTATTGTTGCAATTCTAATAGATGGACAAAATCCTTGTATTTTGATTACTTGTTATTTTTATCTTTGAGAGACTCTTGAAGATCATTTACAATTCTTAGCAACTTTGATAATGAGATTTGATAACTATTTAATAGTTATGAATGAAGATATGAATTGTAAACATCCGCTATGGAGACAACAAGAAATAGATAGCAGAGGAGAGATATTGGAAGATATTCTCTTGACGAATAGATTTGTGATTAATAATAATAAAAATGATCTTCCAACATTTAGCTCCACTTTGGGGAGCTCTTGGATTGATATAACAGCCTCGAGGGTTGTAGGAAATTTAAAAATTTCAAACTGGAAATTTCTTGATGATATTTCTTTAAGTGATCATAGATGTATCATTTTTTAAATTAAAGATATTGAAATTAAGATTGTGCAAGAGATAAAATAATTCGAAAAATGTAAAATGTTGGCAATATAGACAAAAATTGAGTGAAAACTTAAAGATTTGTAATTGTCAGAAGACAGTGATGAAATTCTAAAAATTATAAATAAGATAATTTAGGAAACTTATATTGAAACAACACGTAAGAAAATTTCAGTAATAAAGAAAAGGAAAATTGTTCTTCATGGTTGACCATGGATTTAAGTATGAAGAGAAAGCAAGTTAGAAGAAAGTTTAGAGGTTTAAAGCTATGCAAATGAAATCAAAACGGCCAAAACATGTTTATAGAATGTGCTGGCTAATCAGGAGTGTAGTCACATCACACAACTTTACATGTCTCACAACAGGCCCTCAGGCTGTAAATTAGGTTATTGATCACAGCTTGTTATTCTTTTTGGCAGACTTTTGCCGTTTGTTGATAACTTGATAGGCGACTGTCAATGTAGATTTAGGAAAGGAAGATCTATAACTGAGCAAATTTTCAACTTAAAACAGATCCTTGAAAAATATAGAGAATTTGGAATCGAGACTCGCAATCTTTTTACCGATTTTAGAACAGCATATGATTGTATAAACAGATAACTTCTCATAAAAGTTATGCACGAATTGAAAATTCCAGAAAAACTTGTTGCACTTTTAGCCTTGGCTCTCAAAGAAACCATAATTCAGCTACTCATACAGGGTGATTACACAGAACAGCTTGAAGCAAAAAAGGGGGTGCGACAGCGAGATGCATTAGCATGCCTCCGGTTTAATATAACACTCGAAAAAGTTATTAGAGACTCAAAGATCAATATTAAAGGAAATATTTTTACTAAGTCAGCTCAAATGCTGGCTTACGCTGATGACACTGGCATTATTGGCCCAAACTGCATCAGCTCTCAAACAGGCATTTATGGCATTGGAACAAAGCGCTAAAAGAATTAATTTATTTGTAAACGGTAATAAAATTAAATATTTACCTTGTTTAAAATCGGACTTAGTCACTGAGAAATTGGCAATTATTAGTTTAAGAAAGTTAACAATTTTATTTATTTGGGAATGGAAATAAATAATAAAAATGTGTTGGCCTCAGAAATATATAAAAGAATCATTGCTGGAAATAGATGTTTTTATACCATGAAGAGTAATTTCAAATCCAGCCTTCTTAAATTAAGAACTAAACTGCATCTTTAGAAAAGTATTATAAGATCTGTTTTGCCTTATGCATCAGTGACTTTACGTGATAAGGAAGCTCTGGGAAGTTTTAAGCCAAAGATTTTACGTTGCATTCTTGGTGGGGTCCAAGTGAATGGATCATGGAGAAGAAGATATAATTTAGAACTCTATAAAATTTACAAACAACCTGTGATTGTAAAATTCGTCAAATTACAGAGACTTAAATAGGCTGGTCTTCTGGTTAGAATGAATGAAGATCGTTGCTGCAAGAAAATCTTTCTGGCAAAGCCCATACGAAATAGACTTTGGGGCAGACTCCCGTTAATATGGATTGACTGTGTCGAAAAACATCTTAATATTTTAAAGACTAAAAACTGGAAAACGGTTTCCAAAAGTAGAGATGCCTGGAGAAGGCCAGAGCCCACCCAGGGCTGTCGAGCCATTGAAGAAAAAGATCACACCTTGTGGCAATAGATCTCCTTCTTCTAAAAGTGAGGATTTTAATACCTGGAGGGTCCTGGGAGGATCCTGACGTCATGCAATGCTCTTCCTAGAGCATTCTGGGCATGCTTTTATAAGATTTATGTCCGATGACTTCACTAACTAAACACTGCGGCAAATATCCAGTTACACTAGAAACCATTGTAGTGACATTGTTGTAGTACATGTTGTAAGAGCGATTTTTTTTTCAGAAGCCCTAGCTACACCATATAAATACATCTCGGGGAACCGGAATGAGTTAGTTGTTAATCAAATCGTAAGACCTGCTGTTCATAGAGACTTACCTGAATTGAATTTTAAAATTTACTCACTGAAAGATTTTGTAATTACGACAACTTTCATGATCTTAGGAGGAATTGCTTAGTATCCGCTTTCTAATTGAGTTATATATAGGTATTTATGTATTTTACTGTATGTCGTTATTATTGTCACGAATTTTGTATCCATGTAAACAACATATATCTATGTAAACAATATATGGATTTTAACAACTAGTTTTTCAAAAGTCCGTAACTTGGCGAGATTTTGGTCCGATCTCAGTATAACTGTAATTGGTCTATCCTATGTAACTGTAACTGCATCCGCCCTTATATGGAACTGTAACTGTATAATCTTCTAGCAATTTCGAGAAATCGAAGGTACTGGAAATTTTACGACGGCAGGGGGAAAACTATGTAAGACCGGAGGTAGAATCAGTTCTCAGTTGCTTTCAGAGTTGAGTTCGGAGTATTGCGAGATCTCCGTGCAAGCTTTGCTCTTTGGTTCCCCTTTGCATTGCATTCTGTTTAACTTCTTATTGATTTGAAGTGGTAACTACTGATTGTACTGTGTCATACTGAGAAGACCTATAGACCTATACGAGTACTTTTGTGAACAGTTACAGAACTGTAAGTATTTTGCTTTGGAAAAATAAATTTTATCAAGCTAGCATAGGTTCTGTCTGCATTCATTCAATCTATTAGCGAACCCTTACGTACTTAACATTATTTATAATAAACACTCAGTTTCTTCCTACTCATTCGGTATGATTATTTAAAGAAACAGCCCCGAAGCCATAGTTAGCAACCATACATATATCTCAAAAAAGCGTAATACAATGTATTAGTCAATATGCAGTCACCCACTTCGTGTAATATGGGTAATCCTATACATTAATGTGAAATTTAAACTGGTTACAGTGCATGACCATCAGCGGACTAGCGCGGCCAACTTCCACAAAGACACTGGCACCTTTTTGCAAGCTGGTCGTTGTTTGCCAAGCCAGAGACGATTCCCTTGTGAAGTTCATTTACACCATAAATAATGCAACCTTCATCAACATGCTAGAACGTTCATGGGAATATCTAAGTGAACAGTCTCCGAATTGCTTAAGGATGCCGGCATCATTATGAAATTGTCGGGGTGGCGGAGCATGAAAATTCCCCTACTCATACTACCGACTAAAGAATTAGATCCATCAGTTAAGAATCTGGGACCAGGTAAGGATGATGGGGTTAAGATGATGAGATTAACGTTAGTTTAACTTTCAGATTTATTTACTCATTTATTTAGATATTTTTAGTCCAAAGGGGCTTTGTCCCTGAGGGATTATCGTTTTGCGATTTTGTGTCGAATCACTCTGAATGTCAGTTTCACTTTTCAGATTGTTGCCACCAAATATTATCGCCTTGTAGTATAATTGAAGCAATTAAATAATGAAGAATCTGCATATATGTATGTATGTATGTTTCTCGCATTGTGATAAAACAACGGTAGTTATCAAATTTTAATGACCTAATCCTACTGCGAATATGGGCATCTGGAAGCCCAAATTTGAAATTTGGAAATTTGTTTTATTATTGATTTCATATTTTGTAAAACTTTAGCGAATGCTTGATTAACAAACTGAAACATTTCAAAGCTAGCACTGGCAACGTTGTACAGAAAAAACTTTTTTAACTCCAGCGCGTGATACTGTGTATCGGAAGTTTTAGAGATATGGTCAATTTAATGGTTTAAGTGCGAAGAACATTATATTTAATAAATAAATGTAACACACAAAATGTTAAAAAAACGCCTCTTTGGGCGTAATTTACAGACGCCTCGGGAAATTTCTCGAATGTCCGATAACTCCATTCAACCCCGATGACAAAACGAATATAACAGTTACTCACAAATGAATATCGATAGTGACTTTTCGTTTAAGTTACGTTCTGGCTGAATTTAATGGCTGCTTCTGATGGAAATATTTTAATGCAAAATTTCTAAATAGCCGATGACTGTGTCGTTTTCTATATTAGAAAAGTAAAACTCTGCGTGAGACTGACAACGTTGCCCATAGAATAACTCTACAAATCAGTCTGAAGATGTTTTCCACAATATTTATTACTTAATATAAACAAAGAAATTTAAAAACTAGTATCAACTTATATCACAAGTATCTGCCATGCTTCCAATCCTATTTGTAATGACACAGTGACAAAACCTAGAAAATTTAAGAGTAAAATGGGACATAAGTAAATAAAACAAGATAGAACTGGTAAATTATGAGAGAAATAAGTTAAAATTCTGTTATCACCATTTGCATCTCTCAATCGCGCTCGCTATTGAAAGCGGATGCAACACCCTTTGCTTAATGCAGAAAAATCAACCCTATAATAGATTTATTTTTGTTCATTGCTATTTTTAGAAAGAAAGTAAATATTTGTCGACATGTATGGAACGCTTGTTTTATCATCCGATTGTTGCTTAATGAAGTCAAAAAAGTCTTTAGCAGAACCTTTCTAATTTTTCTCGCCCTTCTGTCATGTTATGTACTATGCGGTATATCATTTAGTCGATTGTAAATTTTTCCTTTTCACGAGTATAAGATTTTTAAAATATCTTCTTATCTGACATAAATTAAATATCTTGTCTCGTGATCTTTAGGTTATCTCATGAGACATAAGATCTTTAAATTATCCTAGCTTAGCATATAACCAGTTTCTAACATTTTCCCATTCGACGTGATCTTAACTTTACCTTTCATATTACAATTCTTAATAAACTCAGTGATTTAAATCCAATAAATTTCTTTTATATATTATTATGCATTGTCTGTGTAGATTGTGTGGTTTTTAATAACATTTTGGAACTTACATTTTATACCCTTTATCATTATTTCGTATATGAATGAACTGAGAAATACATTAATCATTAATGTAATTTTATTGTTTTCTATTAATTTTGAAAATATGTTTATTAGTTCAGTTTAAGTGAAAATATTTGTCTAAATATAGTGGTAAAATTGAGCAAGAAGATTGAAAATACAAAAAATATAAATAAAATTATATAAATTTGCAGCTACAAATTAACAAGGAACAAAATAACAATGTCAAGTAATGTCCTGCCCTTGATCATTATTTACATTCACAATTTCACCATTATATTACTTTCTGAAAGTTCAATACATATATTAATTTATTAAATTTTTGCAAAATATTTAAGAAAATTCCGGAGCGCTTTTTCTGGTACGGTTGTTGGGATATCGGTAGACTCGAAAAAGTCTAATTAATGCTGCTTTTCCATCTTGGCACCAATTTAAAAATTTCAAGACATTGCATTTACATAAAATCCTTCTGTACAAAACAAGCTTTTGCAATTTCTAGATTGGGTCCAGATATGGGATTGGTTAACGTTACATATAAAAGAAAGAAAATTCTTATATTTGAATGTCTTGAATTGTTATGGAGTACATTTATTGAATTTGTTAACATAGCGACTTTTATCCGAAAAGCCTTCTTCAATTCTGGCATTATATATGTCTTTAGAAAAGTGTTTCAGAAATTCTGGAATGTTACATTAGATTTCATTATGCATCCATGTATATCATTCAAGAACACTCGCAAGTACTGCCCTTTGAATATCAACACGTAGGTCACAGGTGACTCATATTTTAGCGGTAACAAGACACTTTGACTATCACCGATGTTTTTCGCTTTAATTTTGGGCAGTAGTCTGGACACCGTCGAGATGGAAGAACGGGTCCTTTTTTGCAATCTGCTCGACAGTGAGTCTCGTGTTATCTTCTCGATCATTACAGAGGTCGACACGTCGGAAATTTTCCCGTCAGCTGAGTAGCAGGGCCGGCGCTAGGGGTAGGCAAGCCGAGCCCCTGCTCGAGGCGGCAAACTGGCTGTAAAATTAACTAGTTTATGAAGAAAATAAACCAAGATTCATTTAAATCTTATGAAAAATTAATATGTTGAATTTTAATAAACTATATTATTAATATATATTAATAATGTATTTATGTTTACGAACTTTTAAGTATTTTAAATGTCAAAATATTTCAAATTCAAGGAAACCGCTCACAAGCATAATAAATTCTCACTTAAAAATAGCTTAAAACGTAAACAAAATCTCTCTTTTTATTATAATTTAAATAAATGGATACATGTACAAAGTGCTGTAATAGAATTTTTTACAGTGTGTCTTAATTTGTCGAAACATGTATGAAAACGCGGGAGAGCGCGAAAAATCAGTCCTGACAAGTTTTGACAAGCTTTCACAAGCTTTTAACGGTGGCCGTGACTATAAAAGGAAAAAAGGCAGTTCTATAGTTTTATTTATGGAATAATTGTCTTGTAGATTTGTTGCTATTGAAGTAGAGTGCGTTATAATGCAATTGCTATTTACCGGGCCTTTTTTAAACTTGTGTTGTGTTATAAAAGTAAGGGGAGTAGAATAATGAAAAAATATTGAGTTTTTCTCAAGAAATGTTTAAATAGCTTCTACAGGATGTTTCTTTTTAAACGAGGCTTTTTCAGGTATTTTTAACCGACTTCGAAAAAAAGGAGGAGGTTATCAATACGGTCTTTTGTTTTGTTTTGTTTTTTCATGTTTGTCCGGCGATTACTTCGGCACACTTCAACCGATTTGAATAATTTTTTTGTTTGATAGGGTATGTAAATGGATTGGTACCATTGTTAAAAAGGTGGTTTAAAATGCCATCCCCTAATTTTGGGGGTAACATTTAGGGGTTGATAAAAAATAAAAGTTTCCGAAAATAATTAAAATTTGATGTGAATATAGCCACTGGGGATCCAAATAAAATGCAGCACTAAAACTTTTAAAAACCTACTACCTTCGCATTTACAGTTAATATTAAGGGGTGGGGGGGAAATTAAAGTTTTCCAATTTGAATGATCTTTTTGTGTGTGTGTGTCATAGGGTATGTTACCGCATTGTTAGAAAGGTAGTTTAAAATACAAACTCCTAATTTTAGAGATGACATTTAGTGGTTGAAAAAAATACAAGTTTCTGAAAATAATTAAAATTTGATGTGAATAAAGCCACTGGGAATCCAAATAAAATGCGAAATTAAAACTTTCAAAAAACTACCCCTTTCGCCTTTGCGGTTAATATTAAGGGGTGAGAAAAAATTAAGGTTTTCCGATTAAATAAGGCTTACTTTCAAAAAAAAATAATAATAAAATAAGGGACCCGATTTTAAAAACACACTGCTCGACACTGAAAATGCAACACCAAGAAGGAGTGGTCAGAAAGTGATGAAATTTGAAAAAACGACAGAGACAGCAAGCAGCAATAAGAGATCTTTATTTCAAAATGATAGTCAAAATACACAGCGTTTATGCTGTGGGGTCAGTGGCAGTCTTTTTAATGGACGCCGTGAGAGCAGGCCTCGTTCACCCAATCGACGATAAATGGTTCTCGTCAACACGGGAACATCCAGGGTTTCTTGCACATGCTGCAGAATCGTGGTACAAGTGACTTGCGGGACCGCTACTGCTTGTCGGCTGATGCGTCGATCCCTGCGTGCTGACGTCACTCTGGCTGCACCTGCACCTCTCCTTTTTCTCACATTCCCTTTTCCGGACCATGTTAGGCATAGCCGATGCACCGTGCTCTCTCCCATGTGGGCATCAGCTGCGATTTGATGTAAGGACCAACCTGCCCGTCTCAGTCTGATCACCATACCCGTCGTAAAATCATCTATCTGCTGGAAGTGCCTTCGTTGACGGCGGCCTGGCATTCTCTCCTATTACACGTATCCTCCGGGACAAAAACCAACTTTCTTCGATAATTCGATATTCTTCGATAATGGCGCAAATAATGACTCGAATATTGCCCATTCTGTCCGTTTTTTCAATTATATCTTACTTCACGTGCGTCGGAGAGCTGCCCATTTCACATCATGTGCATAACTCAGTGACGTGCGTCTACTCTAAAATTTGCATAAATTTCTGAAAACTCCTTTTTGGGTTGTATTTTCAATGTCGAGCAGTGTATATGGATTTACTTTATATTACTTCAGTGAAGTCGGTTAAAAATAATTATATACTTTTTAGTGCTTTTTTGTAAAGTAGGTTCTATTTTTTTAAATTTTTATTAAAATGGTTTTTGGAAAAACCTCAATAAAGAATACATTAATCCATTGGTATAAACCAAGGGCTTTCTAAAATTGTTTGAGAAATATTTTTACTTCTTAAAAAATAGAATATAATTTGCTTTTTAAATTTAAATTTGGAGAAGTTTGATAAATTTGTTGGCTTTGTTTAGGGTATAGTGTTAAAAAATAGTTTCTAGTCTATGGCTGACATTTAGCTTTTAATCAAACCTTGAAGCTCTTATGAAGGTTTGATTAAATCCGAAACGCCGGTCATGGATTATAAAGTGTGTTTTCTTTTACATTTTACCTTAAACAAAGCCACCAAAATATCGCCTTATAACATTAAAAAAATACTCGAAAACGCCTCTGTTTCGTTTAAATAAAACACAATGATTTTTTATCGAAACATTTTCTTAATTTTAATTGTTTTTGTTTTTCGAATGTCTGATGGGCGTAAAAGATTATTTGGTGCTAAGTATAAAAGAAAAGGAGTCAGAAAGCAAGTTCAAATTCAAAAACAAGCTAGAAGTCTGTTAAGTTATCTACAAGGAATGAAAAAGAATGATGACGGCACAGGAATATTAGAAGCTGCTTCAAATCTTAATTATGAAGCCATTACCAATGAAGATACCGATATTGCTCAAGGGAAGCTTACTCCAGGAACATACGAAAATCTACTCCAGGAACGTCCACTGAACTTACTCCAGGGAAGCCCACTGAACCAAATCTAGAGACATCTACTGAACCAACTCTAGGGACGCCTACTGAACCAACTCCAGAGACGTCTACTTAATCTACTCCAGGGATATCTAAAGAAGAGACATTTGGTACAATAATAAATTCAGATCCGGGTTCCTGGCCAACTAGCTTATCAGAAGCAGAAATATATTTTTTGGTAAAAGAAGGACTACCTCAACCATTAAAGGAATACAGTTTTCCATATAATGATAACGGCCGAAGATTTAGCGCTCTTCGTTATTTGAAAAATGTAAAAAATGATGAAAAAGGTCATGCGTAACTGGTTAGTTTATTCAATGACAAAAGACTGTGTTTATTGGTTTTGCTGCAAACGTTTTGGTTCTATTTTAAGTTTCCTTTCTATTGGAGGTTTTGAAGATTGGAAGCACCTCGTTGAAACTTTAAATCAACATGAAACCTCTAAAATATATCCAAAGTCAAAAGTCTTGGATGGAATTAAGTCAAAGAATGCAGTACTCTAAAACGATTGACAGTCACTCACAAAGACTCATTACCGCAGAAATAAATCATTGGTACGAGGTGCTTCTACGAGGTGCTTCTTGTTGCAACAATAAAAATGCTTGCTCAAAATTGTTTAACCCTCCGAGGTACAAGTGACAAACTTTACGATTTCGGTAATGGTAATTTTTTACAAATTTTTCAATTACTTGCTCATGATCCACTAATGGAAAAGCATCTCCTCAGAGTGATTAAAAAAGAAGAAGTTAAAGTGCACACTATCTCGGAAAAGAAATTCAAAATGAATTAATTATTCTTTTAGGTGAAAATATAACATCTCATATTATTAGTGAGATTAAAAAAGCTAAATATTATTCAATAATTCTAGATTGTATTCCTGATATCAGCAAGATCGAGCAAATGACAATATGTATCCATTGACAGATCCAATCCCAAGGAGGTTTCCATTAAAATTAATGAAAGTTTTTTAGGCTTTCTTCCGGTTTAAAGATCGACTGGCTATGAACTTTCAACTCTAATACTTGAAAGGCCTGAAACATTGGGATTGAATTTGCGGGATATGTTGGGACAGGCTTTCGATAATGGGGTCAACATGAGAGGCAATAAATCGGGAGTACAATCTACAATAAATGTGTTAAATCCAAGAACAGCGTGTAGCAGCCACTCATTAAATTTGGTAGGTAATGGCATGACAAAAGCATCCTTCGAAGCCTCCAATTTTTTCAATATAGTACAAAAAATATATTTATTTTTTTCCTCATCAACTTTTCGATGGACCATATTAATAAAATATGTTCACGGACTTACTTTGAAATCTCTAAGTGATACTCGTTGGGAAAGCCGAATAGATGCATTAAAACCGCTAAGGTATCAATTGAGAGGCATATACGATGCTTTACTTGCTGTTTGTAATAATTCGGAGATTGACAACTCTATAAGAGTTGAGGTTTCTGGACTATTAAGTTGTGTTAAACAATTAAAGTTCTTATGTTGCATTGTAATTTGGTGCAAAATTAAAATTTTATCAATCCTATAAGTAAGCTCTTGCAGACAAAAGACTATGATTTACCATCTGCTATGGAGCTTTTGAAAAACTGTAAAGATTTTTTCAAGGATCTTAGTTCGGACAGAGCCTTAAATTAAATGCTTTGCGATGCTCGAGAACTCGCCGACGAAATTAGTATACCGGCTAATTTTGAGCTCACCGAGCCACGTCATAGAGTTCGAAGAAGGAATGTTAATTTCGACTATGAGGCACGAGATGATCCGATAGAAGATCCTACTTTGAAATATAAGGCAGAGTTTTATTTTTTCACATTAGATAAAGCTGTCAATGCACTTGAATCCAGGTTTGATTTGATCAGTACCCACAACAACTATTTCCAATTTTTATACAATATTTGTGATTTAAAAGATACTCCTCAAAACGACGTACTAAAGTATCGTAAAGATCTAGAAACAGTGTTAACTAATGGGAATTCATCAGATATAAACGCGCTGGATCTGGCAGACGAGATAATAGCGGTTTTGGCTTTGCTAAATAAAAAAGAAAGTCTTATCAAGATTTTAAAATTCATATCGAACCTGGATTTTGCTCCAAATCTCGGTATAGTTTTAAGGATATTGCTTACTCTCCCAATGAAGTGTGGCAAGTGGAGAAAGGAGTTTCCCCAAGTTAAAATTAATTAAAAAGTTTTTGCGCTCCACAATTACCGAGGATCGGCTAAACGCCTTGACAACAATAGCCATTGAACATGAACCGGCTGAAGAAATTAATGTTAAAGAAATTATAAAAAAATTCTCAGAATTAAAAGCGAGAAAAAAACACTTTTAAATTTAACTCTCGGTTTAAATGTATTTTTAATATGTAATTCAGTTTTAATATTTGGTGGTTCTATAATGTGTTTCAGTATTTTTTTAATATCTGTATTTTATAATTATACGCTAGAAATGACTCTTTTCTTTTTTTTCTGTGCAACACTAATTTTAATTTAGTGCCAAAAACATAAATTAATAAATTAGTATTTTTTCAAAAATATTACTTTGTAAAATTTTAAACATTACAACAAAATTGTAATACTTACTTCGAAAACAATTCAAGTTAACCTTAACATGTTATTTGACTGGTAAGAACAATGAATCTAACAATTCTGAAAAGTATCATACATCATTAAACACATCAAATTAGCATCATTAACACATGACATTAATCAATATTAAATTTTAAATGACAAAGAAACATAATATTACATTAAAACTAAAGACTACTTAGCAAACACTATTCCTAAAAATATTAAGTTACTAATAAATTGTTATCAAATTAATATTCAAATAATGATACTTCTATACCAAAGATTAGCAAGTTTCCACGTACACATTGAAAATTTCTTAAATGAATCATCTGGAAGAAAAAAGAAAATATAGCACAATTTGAATTACAAAGATAAATCAAATAACAATTGCATCAGTTTTGGACCTCTAAATTGTATAAAAGTTGTATTGGTCTTTTAATTACTGAATGTTCAGTTTTAACGGAGCAGGATCTAACCAGACCATCTCTACCAGGAAATGTTTCTATAATTTTACCAAGTTTCCAAAAGTTTCTTGGTAGTTTGTCCTCTTGTATGATCACAATATCACCAACTTTGAATCTGTCAGATTTGTTGAATGAACTGATCCAGTTCGCTGATTTCAAATTTAACAAGTATTCGTTTTTCCACCTTTTCCAAAAATGGTTTGACAGAGTCTCTCGATAGTTAAATCTTTTCACTAATGTCTCCCTGGTACCTTTAGGTACTTCTCCTGATAATCTGATTGCAGGTAAGTTTAGAGGTCTATTTCCTAAGATGAAGTGACCTGGAGTCAATGGATAAAGTTCCTTTGGATCTGCATGCACAAAAGTGATGGGTCTTGAATTTAGAACAGCTTCGGTTTCCACGAGCAAAGTCTCTAATTCTTCGAAATTGAGAGAAGTTTTTCCTAAAGCCTTTCTTAAAGAAGTTTTGACAAAACGTACAAGTCTTTCGTAAAAACCACCCCACCAAACTGCCTTTTCAACAATGTATCTCCACTTGATTCCACGGGAGGCATAGAATGTCTTCACATCTGGGTGATTGATTATTCTCCACATGTTCCTGAGATCGATTTCAGTTCGCTTGAATGTTTTTGCATTATCTGTGAAGATTACTGAACATAAACCTCTTCGTGCGAAAAATCTCCTGAGTGCCAAAAGAAATGTTTCAGTTGATAGATTGCTGACAAGTTCAAAGTGCACAGCCCTTGTCACAGCACAAGTGCACAGCAAGATGTAATGCTTAGATTCGTTGTGTTTTATGTATAGCGGTCCAGCGAAGTCAAGACCAACTGCAGCAAATGGTTGAGACTGTTCAATTCGAAAATCAGGAAGAGGAGCTGTTAGCTGAGCTCCAGGACGTGCATTGAAGCGTTTACAAATTACACATTTATTAAGGACAGATTTGATGAATTGTCTGCCTTTAATGATCCAAAATTTGCGTCGAATTTGGGTTTGAGTGTCAGCGATTCCAAAATGAAATACCTTCTCGTGGGCATCTCTTACGATTAATTCAGTGAATCTGTGTTTCTTCGGTAAAATGATCGGATACTTTGTATCAAAGCTTAGATTTGCTTTTTGTAGTCTTCCTCCTACATGGATTATGCCTTTATCATCAATGAATGGATTTAAATCTCTAATTTTTGATTCCCTGGGGATCATTTTCTTCATTTTCAAGAGTCTGACTTCTTCAGGAAAACATTCAGCTTGAATCCTTCTAAGCCAGTAGTTCTCGGCTTCATCAATATCATCAGCATTTAAAGTCAACTTATCTCTATCTTCTTTCTTCAGCCTAGCATTACGAATAAATCTCTTGATCCATGCTGTAATACGATAAATCTTATTTATAGAACTGTATTTAGTTAAATCCAAAAGATGAGTTTCAGCATGATCTGTACTGGTGCAATAAATTGATATCTCACATTTCGATCTCCTTTCTTCATCTATCGTCTCATCAGAGATATCTTGACCTTTAATCTTCGGCCAGTGTTCTTCCGACAATCTTAACCAACTTGGACCGTTGAACCAAATGGTTGTTTCTAATAATTCTGAAGGTAAAGAACCTCTAGAAATTATATCAGCTGGATTTTGAGCTGAAGGAACATGGTTCCAACAATTAGTCGGAATGAGATCTTGAATTTGTGAAACTCGATTAGCCACAAAAGTCTTCCATTTTCTTGGCAAGCCTTCAATCCATGAAAGAACTATTGATGAATCTGTCCAAGCGTGCAATGAACTGATATCCACGTTTAAAGTTTTCTGAACCTTGCTTAGTAACTTGGCTAACAGAACAGCTCCGCATAATTCTAAGCGTGGTAGTGACACTTGTTTTAATGGCGAGACGCGGCTTTTTGATGTCAAAAGCCTGACACTTATTTCTCCATCTTCATTTTGACATCGTAAGTATACAGCAGCTCCATAGGCCCTTTCAGATGAGTCTGAAAATCCATGTAGCTGAACGCAAGCAAAATTATCAATCACAACGTAGCGTGGAATTTTCAACTCTTCAAGATGAAAAAATGCATTCCTAAAGTGTAGATATTCTGATTTGAGTTCATCTGGGAGTTCTTCATCCCAATTAAGTCTAGCTATCCAAAGTTTCTGAATGATTAATTTGGCTGAGACAATAACTGGTCCCACAAGACCAAGAGGATCATACAATTTTGAAACTTCTGAAATTATTTTTCGTTTAGTTGAGTTTTCAGTTTCTCTGGTAAGGCGAACCTTAAAAAAGAAATAATCAGATGCTGCATACCAGTGCATTCCTAAAGCTTTCACTGAATTATCCTCATCAATAGCAAGTGAGCTTTTGGTTTCGATGTAACCTTCAGGTAAGGAATCCAATAATTTTGGTTCATTTGACGACCATTTCCTTAGTTGGAATCCCCCAGAATCAAGAAGTAAAATTAATTCCTTTTGTAACTGCAATCCAGAAGCTATGGAATTACTCCCACTAAGTAAATCGTCAACATAAAAATCCCGCAGAAGGATATCTTTAGCTAATGGAAATTTTGCATCTTCATTTGCAAGTTGTTGGAGAGCCTTTACGGCTAAATACGGAGCGGAGGAGGTACCATAAGTAACAGTTTTTAAACGATATTCTTCTAGTTTTTCGTTAGGAGACTTTCTCCATACTATTCTTTGTAAATCAGCATCAGAGTCAAATACTAGTACTTGTCGGTACATTTTTGCGATATCTGCATGAATGGCATATTTGTAACAACGGAATCGAATCAAAATATCAAAAATATCATCTTGCAATTTGGGACCAACCATTAATTTATTATTGAGTGATATACCCGATGATGTTAATGCAGAACTATCGAAAACAACTCTAAGAGCAGTTGTAGTACTATCCTCCTTTATTACAAAGTGATGAGGTAGATAATTGGTTTTATTTAATATTTCCTTTCTCTCATGAGGTGGTATTATTTCCATATGATTTAATTTTAAATATGTGTCCATGAACTCATTATACATTTCTCGATATTTTGGATTTCTTTCTAATCTTCGTTCAACACTGAGAAATCTTTTTATAGCCATCGTTTTTGAGTAACCCAAATTTTTATCGTCATTTTTTAATGGTAACTTAACGCAGAATCTACCGTTTGGAAGCCTACTATAAGTTTCATAAAAGTGTGCCTCACATTTCTTTTCTTCCGGCGAGCGAAAATTTATCTGTTTAATGTCTTCAAGTTCCCAGAACTTACGCAATAAGTCGTTTAAATTTTCATTAACTGGTTCAGAAACAAATAATACACTTTCACTGAAACAAAAATTTTGAACGTCAAAGGCATTAAATTGTAATTCATTACTTGCATTTCCGCTGAGAGTGTTCCCAAATATAGTTTCAATACAGTACAGACCCTTAGAAATTTGTTTTTTATTTCCAGTGTTTATATTCCAAAAGGCATCGGCTCCAATTAGAATGTCGACCCTTGATCCCAAGCTAAGGAAAGACATATGTTCCAAACATTCGCTTTTCGAGCATAACTTATTTATTATGTTGTTCGGAATAGTGACACATGCATTCGTGATGTTATCAGTTACTAAGAGTTCAAGGTCAATGCGTTTTTGCGAATCATCAGTATTTACTAGCTCTACCCTTGTAATCGGATAAGTTTTTTCAATTGGGTTTCTAGAACCGAAAGTAAATACTTTTAATTTTTCTGTTTTAACAATCGATAATTTCAGCTTAGTTACCACCGCTTTGTGTATAAAAGACTTGGTGGAAGCACTATCTAGTAATACAGTTACATTTTCCGAATTAGAAGGCGAATTTATTTTTGCTACACAAGTTTGTAACAAAACCTTACTTATTTTTTGATTTCCCGTATTTAAATGAGAGACATTTTCTGTAGGCCCAAGGCCCAAGGCGTTGACTTCCGGAGTACCTTTGCAATTAAATGCAATTACCTTCACAACATAATTAAGAAGACTGAGATGGTTAAGAGTGAGCAATAGCTAAGTACAGAAGACAGAACCGTTAAAGATTAAGTGAAGGAGGAAATAGATAAGGAGTCCAACAATGGACTAAAGAATCTTCTAACTTCTTTCACTAAGTGAAAAGAAGGGTGAAGAGGAGCATTTTCTGTAGGAGACCGATGTTCAGAACTAGAATTTACATTGGAAGCAATTTCAGTTGTTTTTGTTTTCGGCAGACAAACTGACGTATGATGATATATTCCTTTACACCTTTTACACGGTTCAGTTTTGATTCTACACTGAGAACTAATATGAGAACTACGAAAACAATTAAAACAACGACCTTCTTTTTTCAGTTTTGTTCTTTTATCCTGCACGGATATATTACTACATTGAAAAGAATCGTGATTAAGATTACAGAATAAACAACTATATTTTAAATTAGTTGTAAATGCAGCTGCTGTTGGAATAGAATTATTTGATCTTTTTTTATTTGTTTCGAATTTGGAGAAATTTGTATTTTTAGCCCTCGTAGAATTATGTAACATTGATGTAATCTCGCGGCATTCAACTTCATCCTTAATGAACGCTAACAATTCTTGAACATTAAATTCCCTTCTTGATGATCGTTTTCTATTGAAATCTAAATTCATATCTTCGGGAATTAATTTCAAAAGAATCGGGCATAATAACTGTCCGTAAGTTTCAGATTCTATTTTTAAACTTTCGAGTGACCTAATATTTGTTTCAAGATCGTCGTACAAATTTCTTAATGCTTTAACATTGTTAGAACTTTTTACCGGTTCTAAATTCAATAACTCAGTCATATGACTATTTATAATTATGTCCCTTCTTCCAAATCTTTCTCTCAAATATTTAATACTATGGTCATAATTTTCATCAGTTAAGGTAAACCCCTTAATAGAATTTAATGCAGGTCCACCCAACAATGTCTTCAAGTAAGGAAATTTTTCGATTTTGCTTAGATTGCCATTATTATGAATGGCGTTTTCAAACTGGCTCCAAAATTCCAAAAAATTGCTGCATTCACCATAAAATTTTGATATTAACAATTTAGGTAATTTAAGAGTATTAGAATTATTTGCAACACTGAAATCATTATCAGTTTCTATGATTGACTCAACAGATCTTGTATTTTGTTTACTTTCGTTTTCAATAATGAAACGCGAGATTTTACCCTTGTATTTAACTATTTTTTCGGAATATTCATCGGCTGCTACAACTTCATTTTCTATATCCTTTACATCTGTTAACTTAAATATTTCTTTATATAATGATTTTAAGCTACTCTCTTTCTCTAGTAGCTGATCTCTTAAATCCTTAATCTCATCTAATTTTACACGAATATCAATTGTTTCATCTTTCAGTAAATTATCAATTTTACTGATATGTTTTGTGGTTAGAGATCTAATCGCTGTTCTTGATTTTTTATGTTTCTCTAGTCTGCCATTTTAAATTAACAGTTTAAACAAAATAAACTTGAGTAAATCAAAATCGAAACTACAGAAAAATACTATTCTTAAATCAATATGCATCAACAATGTTCTTCGGTTAACTATACCATCAATAACTGATATTTTCAAGTCCATTAATATTCTTTAAAGTTCAAAAATAATTAACTTACCTCTTCAATGAGGTAACGAAGCTCCACGTTGTTGGCGTCAGAAATGAAGTAAATATAATCTCGGGGTCGAGGAGGAGTCTTCATCGTCTTTTCAAATCTTTATTATTTACACTTATATTACAAATACTATATACAACTATTCAAATTAAATATTCTACAATATTCACATAATATGTGCCGATATTATATGCTTGATTTCATCGACAGCCATCCTTGCTGCCGTCTAAAGGCATTCTGAATAAGCTAATAGGGTTGCCGTAATATCTGGCTCCCTTCAGGTGCCAGTGAAGATTTTTAATCTTCAACACCCAATACGTGTGGCAAGTGGAGAAAGAAGTTTCTCCAAATTAAAATTAATTAAAAAAAATTTTACTCTCCACAACTACCGAGGATCGGCTAAACATCTTGACAGCAATAGCCGCTGAACATGAACTGGCTGAAGAAATTAATGTTAAAGAAATTATAAAAAAATTCTCAGAATTAAAAGTGAGAAAAAAACACTTTTAAGTTTAACTCTCGGTTTAAATGTATTTTTAATATGTAATTAAGTTTTAATATTTAGTGGTTCTTTGTTTTAGTATTTTTTTAATATCTGTATTTTATAATTATACACTAGAAATGACTCTTTTCTTTTTTTCTGTGCAACCCTAATTTTAATTTAGTGCCAAAACATAAATTGATAAATTAGTATTTTTTGCTAATCAAAACTTCAGCATTATTGATAGCAATTTTTTTTTGCTCACGTTTTATTTTACCATTTTAAGCGTGGGAAGGGATTAGGTTATCTCATTTAATTTTTGTTATAAACAAGCGGCATTTTACCTCTTTGCCCGGGGCGGCGAAACTGCTAGTGCCGGCCTTGAGAGTAGCTGCCGTTTAACTTTCTGACTGTCGTTTTAGAGTTAAACTAAAGACGGTGGAGGTCACGGATAGTTTTGGAGATGTACGTAATGGATATTTTAATTTCTTAAAATTTGCGAAAAACTCGAGTGTTTCGTTATAGAAATAACACATTTGATGCTGACGATCCTACTTTTATTGGATTATTTCGACTTACCAAACGTATAGCATGGACCCTTATCAATAAATTAGAGCCATACTTTACCAGAATATCCACATCAAAGACAGCAATAACTCCTGATTTAAAGGTAAAGAATAATTCGCTTGTTTTCATATCTGTATGATATAGACTTCTGGCTCTTGATCTATCTGATAAGTAATTCCTTAATTTTGTAAGGTTCATCCTAAGTTTATTCACAGTTATTTTAAGTTATGATTCTTTCCTATTTATTCTAATTTCAGCTTACAATTTCTTGACAGAATGTAATTTCAGAAACGCTGTGATTGCAAATGAGTAAGCGTACTATTTAAGTCGATGCTTCCCCGACTTGTACAGAGAGTCTGATTTTCCTGACTGGCGCGCGTTTGCCATTTGGTTACATTCTCTCTTAGCTACTACGCTCGGCCCTACTTTAGGCCCTTGATTGCCTTCGCCGATTAGTTAATATTTAAGGGCCAACTGCTTAATTCTGATAGCTTCGGCTATACCTTTCAGATAGCTTTAGTTAAGCAACTTTAGTTTAATTTTATAGTTATTTAAGTTCAAGCCCGAGTGGAGGCTTTGTGTATACTCCAAGTAGGACTTGACTGTATTTATTCTGAAAAACAAAGGGTAGTTAACCATTCTTACGACTTGCGTGTTTATTCACACACTTAAGCGATTATTCGCTTGTTACTGTTCATGGGGTTTTAAGACAGAACTTCGGAATTAAATAAGTAAAACTCCACAGACTTTTATACGATTCATCATGTATTTTCTCAAAATTTAACATATTCATAACATGAGAATTAACAATCAACCGTTTATTTTCATATCTATCAATTAAAACCTCAAATAAAGACTGAAAACTGTCTTCTAGAATTTCTACAGCTTTCGCTTCTCCTTTTAATGCAGAACACACATAGAACAATTTTTGAATATCATTTAAAGAAGAGTTATTTGTAATCAAACTATCAAATTGTTTTTTTAAAATTACTCCAGTTCTCAATACATCCAACAAATTCTGGAAAGCTTAAATCAGGCAACTTAATAGAAATGGAATTAGTATCCTTAATATTATTCGTTAAAGATTTATCAACTAAATCTGACTTTAGTAATAATGTTTGTAAGCTTACCTTTATTTCTTCTAAACGGTCTTCCATTTCTTCAAAATTCTAAATCCACACTTGATAAATTTTCATCATCAATGATATCGTAATATTCCAGTTGCAACAATTCGATCTGAGATAATATGTCCGAAACCGTATCCAATTTGATTTGAAGGCGCATCTTGTCAGCATTTAAATTTGAATCTTTCAAAAAAGTTTCCAATTTCGTGATCCTCGTTTTAAAGTTTCCACGACGTCGATTAAGCACTCTTAGTTTGTCATCTGATGACAATGCTGTAGAATTATCTTTACTGTTCAGTTAATCGTCAGCGTTAGCCATTTCTTTTTTCATACACAATCAAACTAAAGTTTTTATTGCTTTTAACTTTCGAAACAACAATTTATTTAGCCGATTCTTCTCCGGATCAACGGGCCATAAATGTGTTGCGTTATTTTCAAGTGGACTGTAATATAAATTTAAAATACAAGCACCATTAAACATATTTAATAGTTTTATTTAACCTTTTAAATTTTGCTTTCGATGAAGCAGCGAAAGAAACGAACGACTAAGTTTTTGTAAACTACATTATCGAAACAACATAGCGTTGTCATATTGAGCAACACAAATATAACCACTTTTAATGGCGCAAACGATTAGCTATTTAACAGAGTGGCGTTAACACAATGATAGCAAATGTAGCTGAACGTTCATTCGGGGCACTACGGCTTTGTAGTTTACAACCTAACGCATTAACAAAACGCTGATGTTAGTGCCTAAAAATGTGATAATGGTTTAAATATTTGCAAATCAACTCTTAAATTAGAATCTGTAGGTTAGTTATTATAACAGCAAAGTAGAGTTACATTACTGCAGAAACTATTAGACAGGCAGCAAGTTACCTCTACGTCTTAAACAATACAGAAGAAGTCTTTAATAACCTTTTTATTTTGGTCTCATTTTGAACATAAAAACACAATTTGTACTACAGACGAAATTTTCAGCCCTGGCCGATATTTAAAATTAACAGAAGAGACAATTAAATTCGAACGTCAATAACGTCGTCTAAGATTACACATTAATAACCTGGCTGATACATTTTAGCGGCGCGTATTTAAGGCATCGGTTAGCGAGAATGCTAAACCTAGAATATAATTTTTAAACAGCGCTGGCGCAGAATACTAAGAGCAAGACGCGATTGGCAGAAGCTCTGTGATCTAAAGATTTAAAACCTTCAGCTTAGAAACACACAAAGCTAATTTGCATTCTGATGAGGAGTACAGAAAGGAAATGTTATAGTAAAGCCTTAAATCATAATAACTGGTTAATTAACTTAAGGTACTTTATAAACCTAAACACCTGGCTCTTAATTTAAGAGTTCCTACTAGTGGCCGAGCATAGTGAAAAGTTCTGATAATTTGTTCCGGAAACTACCGCAAGCGAACTAGCTGGCTACATGGTTTTCGTGATTTTCCCTGCGTGCAATATGAATACGAGCCACTTTTCCTTAGAAAAATCCTCCATGAAGACATTCCTCCCTTTAGGCAGATAGCTCCATTTGCTTTTCCATATTTACTAAACTGCTAACCAATTTAATTTATGCGTGATTTCTAAACGCAGGTTTCTAAATTACGAATACCAGAAACTCACTGAAACCCAATGCAGTTATCCAGTCGGGAGGAATGTGATAAATACTGTGGCAATGGTTGAATTGCCAATATTACTCTCTTAATTTGTACTTGTTAGCAGAGTTGATGAAAAGAATAGAAGTTCAGGTGTTAAAATTTTGAGTAACAAAAATTAGCCATATATTCACAGAGAATGTTAAAGTTTTGAATTATTTTACAAGAAGAATTTTAATGAATTCTAATACAACAGAAAATGTTACAGAATAATAATGTCAAAATAATCATCATTTATTATATTACTAATGATTGCAATTTAGATCTTTCCAAATCACAATTTGGTAAAAATGTGTTTATTCTAAACCTCTGCTTACATAGAAATATATTTTGCGTTGAAAATAAAAGGATTTTTGATGATAATCAGAGGCTCTTTCAAATGTAAACAGCAGTTTATTTAAGAAATTTACTACGCAGTAAAAGCCACGAAATATCTTTCGACATAAAACGTCTTCAAACTCATTTTTATTTGTTGCCTCTGTTTATACTCAGATAAAAAGAGATGAATTTTATAATCTAGTAAATTTTGCCTTTGTCAAAAATTTCTGTAATAGAAGACAGAATTTTTTTAGCCCAAAGAGGCAATTTGCGAGAAAGGTTACTAATTTCTCTTTGGAATTTTGCGTTTATTCACTATAAACGGAGAATCACTTTTTAAACTGCTGCCACCAAATATTAGAGCCCTGTATTATATTTAAAGAAATTAAATAAAGAAGAATCAGCATAAATGTATGTATGTTTTTCCCATTGTCATAAAACAACGGTACCTAGCCATCAATTTTTAAATACCGTACGTCTCCCGAATATGGGCATCTGGAAGCTCAAATTTGGAATTTGTTTTATAACCTGTTTCATATTTTCTAAGGCATTAATGAGTTTTTGATCTGTAGAGTCATTAGGTATTTTTTGAAAGCAGGAGAGATAAAAAAATGAGCAGTTCCCTCGCCGTCACTCGAAACATGGACCTCTCGAATACGCGCCGAGCGTGCTGACCACTACACCACGAAGGTAAGCTAAGAAGACAGGAGAAATACCTTATAAGACTTCCGAAATATTATTTTGATTTATTGACGTATGAGGGATACTTGGATTCAAGGTAACGTGTTCATTTTGATGACTTTATGCTCTCCATTCTCAATACTGCAAATTAAACAAAAATATTGTTCATGAACGTCATAGTTGCTGAAAATAAAAACAAATTGGAGAAATGACTCATCATATTTTTGTTTGCAACTTAGATGCCTCTTTCTGATTAGAACATCCTGCTTTGAGCATAGCCACTTGCATCATTACCTTTGTTACTCATGTTCAATCATTTTTGGGAATCACTTAGTTCAATCACTTAGGGAAAAATACTTTTATCCTAGAATATAAATAAAATAATATCTTTTGCAATAATTATTCAAATAAATATCAACGTCAGTCGGGTAAAACAATAAAATACAATATTGTTTTTGCAATGTACACGCAGGCGTCTTTTGCGATGAACCAGAAACAATTGACAGTACTCGAAAGCGTTATATCTACACCAGTCGCAGCGACGCCGTTCTCATTCTCACGATGTCTGTATAGCACAGGACGTTACGCAATGTGCGTTTGGAGCATATTTTAATTCTGAAATTGCAATGAGACATCGTTGTTATGATGCACTAAGTGATAATGTTCAGCATGTAAATATAATTAACAACTTAACTTGGCAAGTTGCGCTGTACAGAAATATATTAAATTAAAGATGATGAAAGAATTGCAACTAATGTTTCATTAAATTCACGTATCTGAATTTAAATTTTCACAATCCCAGCATTTCTCTTTAAGCCCCATTTGGGTCGCTACCCAAAGCTTAAGAAACGTTGAGCCAAACTGTTTTCCCTTCTTGATTGGAATTTTGATATTATAAGTTCTTGAATAAATCCATTGCTCCGCTTACCTGTAATCAGACTGCTCGAGAGGGAATTAAAGAAGAATCCTTTTTCAAACTCAAAGTGCTAAATTGGGCTTTTAAAAATTTTATATTTATTTTTTGAGGGATGATATGAAAAGTAACAGCCTTCTTTTCGATCAATATCATCTTGAAATTTTGAATAATTAGTTCCTCTTTAAGACTTTAGATTCGTGGATTGAGCACTTTTGCAAAAGAATCATGAGCTGTTTCATACAGTATTGTGTAATTAGCAGACTTATTAATTGGCATTCTCAATTTGCTTTTACACTTTAAACATTATTGTAATACTCTTAGAACTCTAGTAACATATATTTCTATTTAGGTCTTAGTTATTCAAGTTGAGAAACTCGAAAGCAAATGGAGGCTGTTTAATGATACAAACGTCAAACGTTAGGTCGTCTCTCAAAAAGTGTAGACTTAAGCCATGTTGCTTAATAGGGTCTGAACCTTACTTTTCGGCCCAATGTGAACATAGGTGAGAGAAGACAGTTTGCTTCAATTACAACAATTTTTGTTGTGGCCGGTATTTAAAGCTGTTAACCCAAAATGTTAAATTTAACCCATCCCGGTATCAGTTACGAGCGCTGTGAAACCGGTTCATTCAACCTTCATCAGTAATTATGGAAATACTTCCACCAACTCTGCTGCTTTAAAGAAATCCAACTCACTGCGGAAATTCCGTATTTGAATCAGAAATAAAAAAACTGTTCAAAGCTCTATATCTATGAAGCCAGAATTAATTCCCATTTTCAGAGAACTCGCACTCTGCATAGAGCTATATTTAGCCCAAAACTCATTCAAGTGGGCAAAATTTACAGATCTACGATGTAAAATACAAAGAATGTTGCCACTGTTCAATATATTTGGACACTGTTCAACATATTTGATAATAACGTCCCATTCCTTCTCCTTTTTTGCTTTAGTTCGTTGTACTGGCCTCTATTTTTTTTAAATTACTCACTTATTTCTCGCCCATTACTTTTTCAATCATTTTGCTGTTAAAGGTATTGCTCTGAAAGTGTCCCTTACTCCTCGCTTACCATAGCCCGGGTCCCTATCTGTTTACAGCTATTTCCTGCTTCTCCATTTTAATTGGATATAAAAACCAAAAGACGTGCCTTGCTCACGCCTGACCTCGTATTTAACAAATCTAAACGCGTAATCAGCAGTCAAATAACAGCGAACACTTTTTTAAATTCTTTTCCTTACATATTTTATCTTCTCTGAAACTAAATAATATTTACTTCCTTGTTGTAAAAAGAAACTGATGCCTACATTCTTAAAATAGCCAAATGCAGCCACAAAGCTGTTCTCCGAGCATCAGCCCTATTTCTCCTCCTTCTGTAATAAACTTTATTGTCTCCACTGCATCGCCCCCCGGGGGTTGACTCAGGAGAATTCCTGGGAAGTACTGGCTAGGATCTGTACTTAGACAGTCTCAACCACGGGGGCAAATAAGTTGTCTTCACAGGACTAGAGCCCGAGTTTATTCTCAGGTTGGTTCAGGCTTGGCAGGGACCGTACTGGTACTGTCGTGTCTGTTCCTCTGGCTGTGGTGGAGCTACATAGTGCATAGATCATGGGCTTTCTCGGTGGGGGTTTGGCCCTCCCGGTCCCAGTGACGGGGACTGACGAAGTGAGGCAAGGCACCAAGCGTTTTTCTGATGCCGAGGGAGTGGTGCCCCGAGGCAAAGTGTCCAGTTTTTTAATTTAGTATCCACGATACTCGTCCTTGCCGCTAATCGCGACGTATAAAGCCGGGCAGGGACCGTGGGGTCTGCGCCATCATTGAGGGATCCAACATTACCTGGATAATACAAACTTCGAAAGGCTTCCCCAGGACGAAGGTCCCGGTTCTGGCGTGGATGTCTCCACTGCATTCTCACACAGCCTACAGAGCTTTATATCTCAGCTTGATATTGAATTTTATATTGTGTTGCTTGCTAATATGCTTTTATATTTTGTTACTCAAGAATAGGGCTTCAGCATAGGACAGGCAGACAGACAAAGTAGATAGATTTCTTGTCTTGCAGCCGCTAAGCCTTTCTGCCCGCAGAAAAAAGAAGGGAAAAATCAAGTGCGACAATTTGACTTGAAATAGGGCAATTTTGTTTAAGAGTAAAATAAACTTCGTAGCATTTGGTACGAAAAATTTTTAAAGCCAGGTAAAAAAGTGGGTTAAAAAAAGAAAAAAATAGTTACACTATAGGAAAAAATATTTACGGGCCTAAGTATGATAGAGAAGATGAAAGGGAAGCATGAAGTAACCTATACATGAATGTACCCTAATATTAAATAAAGGAGATGTTCATGTGACCTCTCACCTTATAAAGAATGCCCTAATATGCTACTGTAAATGTATAGTGTTTGAGTGCGGCGTTAAAAAATCTAATCTAACCTAAATAAAAAGGGGTTAAAAAAGGAGGGGGATGCATCGTTCCAATAGTTGAGCATTTCTGAACATTTGTTTCTAACCAAAGAAAAAAAAGGAGCTAGAAAAACCTCTGATCAGGAGTGTGGCGCTTTGGAAACTGTAATGGTGCTTTAGCTTTTTTTAGACCTAAATATTCATAATTATTAGGTAGAGCAATTTGAATTTGGCAAAGCACACAAGAACTATTTGAATTTAGCAAGCAAAATTCGCAATACAATTGTGGCATGGTATTATATTTCTAAGCGCATATAAATTTTTATAGAGGTTCTGTTGCTGAAAGTTAATGGTAGGTTCAACATATTTTTGGGTTAAAGCATTTTCTAGCGTTTTTCTTTGGCGTGATTAACCTTTTCCGTTTCTGTCATCTTAATTTTTCGTTCCACACGGTAAGCCCATTATTAACAGGTAACTTTATTTAGAATTCCCTTTTTTCTTTTACCATTTCTATCCTTTCAACCTTTTATTCTGCACTTTTTTAGTCCAAAGGGACTTTGTCCCTGAAGGACTATTGTTTGTATCTGAGAACATCTGTTCATTTCAATGGGCGCCTGGAGAGTCTCCTATCCCAATCTATATTGCGTTTATTTTTCGAACATTGACGTCGATGGTGAGGAATTGGCATATTAATAGCATGAAAGCAATGATAAACGTCGGAATATGCAGTAATAGCATTATTTTAAGGTTGTGAGATCTATTCGTTGAATATCTTTTCTATTAATTCATCTTTTCATACAAAAGAAGCAGTAGAGGCCGATGGTGTAGTGAGTTGAGGCCAAGGCATTAGAGGTGTTAGAGACACCGTTTCGGTCGATAAGAGCGGCGTCCTTCTGAGGCGGTGACGATGCTGAGACTGAACTGGAGGATAGCTACACTGCTTGTAGTATTTTGCGTCACGTGATGACAAGTGCGACATCTGATTGGATCGGCGATAGCTGGAAACTGATAGGCTGAAGAGGGTCACATGTAAGCAGTGATTTTACATATTATCTATCTTAGTTCAGTTTTAAGTATAAAGAATTTATAATTTTTTTATTTAAGGCTTAAAGTGAATTAAAGTTAAATTTTAGGGTTTGCGTTCCACGTAACTATGACAAAGTCTTGGAGTGTATTAATCATGACTTAAATATTAGATTCCTCACAAATATTAAATAGAATAAATAACTTCTCCATAGGAGTTTCAGTAGCTTTGGTGAGCTTTGATATTTTAGTCAAATATTCATCATATGCGGCACTATCTGCTGGCTTGACCATAGTATGAGTAGGCGTTAAGTTATTTCTATTTGCTTGATTAACTGATGGATTAACATTATTTGTATTTATAGATGCCTGTTTGATATTACTAGTATGAGTTAGGGTGCTATTATTAATGCCTGCCTATGGTTGAGAATTTACAGTAAGTGCGCTAAAACTATTTTGCACTTTAAGAATACTAGCTTGAGATTGAATTAATTGAGTTTTCTTTGCTGTTTTAGTAGGTTTAATAAAACCATCTGAGTCCTGATTTCTTAACAAATTTTTACGTTTATTATTACTACTAGAAGAATTGCTTGCATAAGTACTATAAAAATATAACGTATCCTTCAGTCCTACCAATTGCTGTCGCTTTCTTTCCAGTTGACCCTTTAGAATATCGGTGTGATAGTCTCTATCCGTCACTAGTCTATTGGCAGCGAGGCTTTGCAAAGTGTCTACTTCTGTAGCGGTGGAGTTTTCCAATAATTCGATTTCCTTTCGTAATTTATTAATTTCTGCATCCGTCAAAGCTACCGGGTCCTGATCGATTTCCATGATCAGCTGAGAGGCGGGAGTAGTCGTCTTAGAGATAGGGATCGTATTTCTATCCGGCGGCACGGCGTCGCCTAAGTTCCCTCGCTCTTCATCACTAACACTCGGAGCCAACATTTCTGCTACTTTCCGTTAGTTAGTTTCGTTCAAACGACTATTGTTTTCGTTTTGCGATTTTGCATCAGAAACATTAAAAGTCTGTATCACTTTTCCAACTGTTGCCACAAAATATTGCAGCCCTGTATTATATTTAAAGAAACTAAATAATGAAGAATGTGCATAAATGTATGTATGTTTCTCGCATTGGGATAAAACGACGGTACCTAAAGCCATCGAATTTTGAATGCCGTAATCCTGCTGCGAATATAGGCATCTGGAAGCCTAAATTTGAAGTTTGGAATTTGTTTTATTAACGATTTCATATTTTGTAAAACTTTAACGAATTTTTGATTAACAAACTCAAGGATTTCAAAGCGGGCAATGGCAACGTTCTACAGAAAAAAAAAACATTTTTATCTGCAGCGCGTAAGACTGTGTGTAGGAAATTCTAAAGATATGTTCAGTTTAAAATTATTTTGCGATGTTGTTCTTTAACTGAATTTTATGGTTTAAATGCGAAGAACATCATATTCAATAAATAAAAGTAACAGACAAAATGTTTAAAAAACGCCCCTTTAGACGTAATTTAAAATCTGAAACCCTTCAATTTTTTTTTTTTTTTCTTTAAAGGATATTTTTGCAAACAAAGATGCAGGTTTTTTTCATCGCGTCTACGCAGTTCTTCTGTTATCACTGAAGTTACTTTTGTCAGCTGTGTGTTTCGGAACATCTCAACTCTCATCCTTTCAAAGCAGCAACTAGCATTTTGCTACTACATTCCACGGTATTGCTGCTATATTGAGCGAGAAATAGTAACGCTAAGTGAGAAATGGCTGATACTAAATTGTACGATTTATTAGGAGTATCAAGGCATGCTTCTGACACTGAAATTAAAAAGGTAAGTTTATGCTAAATGTTCATATGAAATTTTTGCTTACCCTAATGCTGTTGTGATTTCCGTCTCATTGAATCTTATCGACCTCGTGTGTATTATGTAATTTAGAACATTTTGTTACCTTTTGTTTTTGGTTTACTTATTCACAATATATCTAAGGAAATCTATAAATATTTTGTCCATACAAAGCATATATCATGTATAATTTCGTAGAACTCAGGAGTGGAAGACGGAAATACTGAAACAAAGAAATCTTAAGTTTTGCGTCGTATTTGCTGTTGTAGACAAGGTGTTTGTAAAGAGTAGCATGCATATGTGTGTGGTCTAATCTTAATATTTAAATTTTATTTTTAATGCGAGTTGTTAAAGGAACAATTCAATAAAGTTGCTTTATATTTTCATTAAGAGTTTCATTTAACGTCTTTTAATTCGATTTTATTCAAGATGCAGAGTTTGATGCTATGATTTTTTTATTACTAATGAATTTCATTACCGTATTAGAGTATTTCTGAAGTTATTTGTCAACTTCAGTATTGTCCAATAATCTAGTACTTAGGTATTTTCAGTTGTGTTTTCATTTAACACGTGTCTTATCTCAAAGCATCGAACTCATAATCGTGATTAGTGACGTAAATGTATGGGTCACAAAATGAAATTTTAAAAAGTTCTGAAAATTAAGGTAATGAAATGTGTTACGGAGCCGTAGTCTCTGTAGCAAAGATCTTTCCAAATATATATTATCAGATTTGAAATTTAATTATAAAAAAATATTTTTTAAGGGATGTGTATTGCTTTTATTTAAATATTTATGATGCAACAAAAGTTGCCAACTGTTTGTTAGTAACGAGTTTATGTAAGTAGTCTATACTTCTGTCTCATAATAATTTATGGTAAACTAACTTCTGAAAGATGGGCACTGCCTATTAAAATACCGTGAAGCTTCCTAATTGAAACACCAAATGCTATACATAACTGAATATTGAATTCTCTTGTGTGTTTAAATTTATTTTACAAATAAAAATACTAAATAAAATTTGCTGGCGTATTTAAAGATCCTTGTCTTGCCATTATAGTTCATGTCTGAATCTTGAAAATCAACATGAAGCATACATCATATGTTACACCAATAATTTGTGTATTTGCCAGATGTATTAAAGTAATCTTTCTGTAAATTCTGACAGTTGATGAATAATCTGTTTACATTGAACATACTGTATTTAAATTTGAGCAGGTAGGAGGATGAGATATGAGAACTTTTGTATCATCCATCACACTTAGTACAGCTGCATCCCAATTTTGATGGAGAATATCCTTAGGGGACAAATCTGAGGATCTTCCACCTTTCTTCTCTTACCAAACCACTTGAGATGACTTTCAGCCTGCCAAATTTTAAGTGTCATTGAGCTCCACACAGTTTGTAATACTGTATAAACATCCAGGCTGGATTCAAACCTGATCCCCCTTCTGCTATAGCAGGTGGCATTGCTAACCACTGTACGATCAGGTTGGTCAGCCTTGTATATAATGAATGGTATTTTTTATCAAAAAAATTTGGTTTTTGAGGGGAGGGGTGCAAAGCATAGTAATGTTATAAAGTGTGTCTTTGTGTAAGGTAAATAGTTTTCTGAGGAAGTACAACAAACAATAATGATTGTATTAAAATAATTTACTACTAATGTGAAAACATGACACATATTTAAGTTTTTGTTTCAACAAATTTTGTACTTCATTTTATACTTTTGTTTTCTATTCAGTACTTTTTCATTATGCCCCTGCCACGCTTTTCAGTTCTGCCTGTGAAAGAGAAGCCAGTAAATGTTGAGATCCTGTAATTGTAAATAGAAGGTAAAAATATATTTCAGGCAACCCTGTGGCAAAAATTGGTGATTTTTTGGCACCATCTATGTTAACGTTCCAATGCCAAGTAAAATGGCATCTAAAACAAAAATATAATTTAAATAAACTGCATTTTAAATCAAACAAGGAAATAACATAAGAATGGAAATCTGTATTATCTAATCTACGCAGGTACGAAAGGAAATTAGCTTATTTAAAAATCTCTGTTTCTTTGGCATGTGTGACGTGCAGAATTCCTTAACAGCATCTAAAAACTATTCAAAATTATCTAAACTAGAATCAGTGTATTACTATCATCACATAAATTCACAATAGTAAAAACCCTCTAGATTGTCGGTAGCATTTCTTTCGAAAATCCGTTTTTATTACGTCCCATATACCTTCCATAGTGTTGATACGAGCTCTGGTTTCCAAATTCTTAAATCTCACTGCGTAATTTATTGAAAGATGAGTGAAACCATTTAAATCTTCATTTAAACACCAGTCAATCGATGTTTTCTTTCCCATTCATTCCAAAGTGTACAGGAACTGCAGGTTAATTGTACCATCAGCAGACATATTACATTGTAAAGCACAAAGTAATGCACTTCCTACCAACATTTAGCACATAAATAAGCCCTTACAAATATTTTTCCAACAGTCAAAATCACCACGATCACACATTACAACCAGTCATGTTATAGTAGGGTGTCCATAACATTCAACCACTTAGGTTACGATAAATCAGGGGTCGCCAAAGTGGTCTATATAGACCCCTAGGGGTCTATTTAACAACAGTAGGGGTCGAATGGGGGTCTATTGGGACTCGAAGGAAAAACAGTTCTTAATACGCAAATTAAGCGACGATTTTAAACTGCGCTTTGCTGATTTGAAAAACATCGACATCCCTGATTGGATTATTGCGCCATTTTCGGCGCAAATTGATAACGTCGACATCAATATACAAGATGAGCTTGCTGAACTATTGTCTGATCTTGAAGCAAAAACGCTTATTAAAAATTTGACAATACATAAATTTTGGAACTATACAATACATAAATATAAAGCGAAAATATGTGAAACTTTACGAAATGGTTTAGCCATTTATGCTGGCGTTTCCAAGTTCCTATATGGTTGAAGCCGGTTTCAGTCATGTTAATTCAATTTTAACTAAAAACAGAAATAAATTAAATGTGGAGCTTCGAGGGGATTTACGGTTAAAATTGACTAATTTCAAAACCAATATAGCGAACCTTGCCAAGAAACACCAGGCACACTTATCTCATTAAGAAGTAAAAAATCTCTAGCTACTTTACTTGCTGTTTCTGATTTATTAAATATTTAGACTAATACATAGTTTTATTTTAATTACCTGAAAATTACCTTTGTGGGGGTCTATGGAGATTTCGAAAAATTATATAGGGGGCGATGATCAAAAAAGTTTGGCGACCCCTGCGATAGATGAAACAACAACTTGGTGATAATCTAAGGGGTACCCTAAAATATAGACTAACCTAAGTAGAAATAAATATGTTATCATCTAAACTACTCTTGTAACTAGAAATTGTTTATCATTAAAAATACAGTATTTGGCTTCTCTTTCACAAGTGCAAAAAGTACCTTATGTCTTTATACATTGATCTTAAAATATTTAAAGTATTTTGTGTGGTACTGCCTTATTATAAGTACACCCATGAAAGTATGGCAATTGAGTCGCAAATTTGTGAACAGGCATTAAACACATATTTAGCGACCTTTATGGTTTAGCGTATATTTTAGGGTGCCCTTTGGATTATTTGGTTGCGTGATTGTGTCAATTTGACTGATGGGATAATATTTGTAAGGGACTGTTGCTGCAAAATGACTGCATTCGATGTCAGTTGGGAAGTACATTGCGTATTGTGTGCTTTGCAACGTAAAATGGCTGCCGGGAGTAAACTGGGTTTGTTGTAAGAAAGGTTCAAATGCTGATAATATAAAGCGTTCTGTTAGAAAGGGAACGTGGTTTGAGGAAAGTTTTCGGATGCTGTTAAGTAGGAATTTTGTGTGCTACAGATTGAAGACGCGGAAATTTCTAAATAAGGTTAAGTGGATATTTCCATTGTATAGTGTATAGATGTGATAAGATATATTACCTTTCTGTTATTTCATTGTTTGATTTAAAATGCATAGAATTGGATGCTCCTTCGATTTTTAAGTGGAAATAGATCGATGTGTAAGTCAAGTCATTGTACAGTGCAGAATTTGTGCAGTTGTCTGAATTTTTTTACAAGGGAAAATAGATTGATATGTACGTGGGCACAGAGTTTATGCATTTCTTTGACTTGTTATTTTGGTTTTGTGCAGTGGCCGTCTTGAAATTCTGTCTTGCTGGCCAATTGCCAATTTTTGCCAAGGGGCACCCTTAAATATATTTTTACCCCTTTGTCTCATAGGTACTTTTCTATTTATAAAGAATAATAAGAAAATGCATTTTACAGGAAATAGTGCATTGATAGGTATCTTAACATACATTATAAATGTTTGTATTAGAAAACATTTTAATAAAAATATGTGTGCTATGTACATGTCAGTTAACTATTATGGCATGTATATTCGAAAAAATACTCTGGTAGGAGCTAAGATAATCAGAAACTATCTTTTTTTTTTATTTCCAAATTTGCCAAATCTAGGAACTTTTCTAAACCAGAAATCAACAGAAACATTGTAAAAAGATTTCTTTTTTGCTGTCGTATGAAAACAAAAGTTTTTATCATTAAAATATATAGTGGTACCTCGACATTTGTCTTTAATCTGTTCCAGATCCTTGGACATTTAACAGACTTTTCCAGTAAGAAGTGAAGGGAAAATAATAAATAAATAAATCCTATTGTTATACACTGTTTAATACTAAAATATAAATGCAGTGGGTAAGATAAATACTGTAAATAACTGTTATACTGCTACCCATATTCCAAAGCAATTTTTCAACATGCTCTTACATTACGAAGTCTAATCACAAATAGTCTGATCTTGTAGGTAATTCATTTCACTTCTTTGTCATTTTAGCCAATTTAATAGAGTCTTATGAATGTCGAAGTTAGGCAGATTTTTGAGTAAAAGGAGTCAGAGCTGGAATCGCTAAATACATGTTGACTCTGACTAAAGTTTTTGTTGAAAAATTTGAATTCAAAATTAAAGTGAATTAGAAAAAATTTAATGACAAACTGAGTTATTATTTTTATTGTTTAAGAATCGGTATCATAAATTACATGTGTTATAAACTGATTCTTAAATTGTGATTTTGATATATTTCTTTTTTTAACAAATATTAAAAAAAATTAATAGTGGCCATGTAATAAAAATGACTAAGGGTGTCTAACCACCTAATTTAAATTATTTGTAACTAAATGCTTAGCCTTAAATCTCTTAAGTGTTAAAATGTGTTATAGCTTTTCATTAATCCATCACAAGATACAACACAAAAATATAAAAATTCATATAAAAGTTATTCCCTACAGCTAGTGAAACTTGAAATATTACAAAACAGCTTATTATGTTTGGTAGTTTAGTATCTTATTGCTGTAGGTAAGCAGCAGTGGTGGCAACAGCCAAGCTTTTGTTACAAATCATATTTATTACGAGTCTGGATTATGTAATCAAGTCTGAGTTGTTTTCAGTATTTCATTAAAAATGTATTTTAAGTTCTGAAATTTTGTTTGTTTTTGTACTTGCATTCATCTTGTTAATTTTATCCATGTAACCAACATAAAATCATGAAGTTTTGTGTTTTATCATGCGTTACTGAGGTTGTTACCTGTTTTTATATTTCCACCCATGTTGCAGGTTTTATGCATTTGTTCCCCAATGCATTGAGTTCACATTGGAGTATTGTATTTTTTGTTTTATAATTTTAAGATATTCTTGTTACATGTTTGGTACATTATAACCCCATGAGGTTATGCACCCTGAGTTCCCCAGTCTAATCCATTCAAATCCCTGTTAACTGAGCCCAACAGTCAGTTAAAAGACTCTAGTAAGATGTATTGTTTGAAAAGGCACAAAAAAATCAGTAACATTCATGAATTCTTTATTATTTAAGATGAGTCATTTAATGGCTTTCCAAATGCACATTACTATAAATTTGGTTTATGTATATTAACAGATTCGGACACCATTTCACAGCAAATTTATAAACATGTTTCAAAGGATAAAAGAATACAAAAACTTTATATACTCATAACTAAATGTAGAAAACAGTGAATTAAATTTTTAAGTTTTGAATGATAGAAAAAATCATTCACACAGTGGATGTGGAGAAAAGTACAAATTTCAATTTCAGTGAGTTATTCCGAAGATGATTATGAATCGAAAACAGGAAATGTGAAAATTAGCTATGCTGAAGCCTTGAGCAAATCTAATATTTTGGTCAGCGTACTGATTTTCTGGGAGTCGAAAGTTGTAGGATTATACAAAAGCAAAAAAAAGGGGGGGACAGATTAAAAAATATATATATGTATAAAGCCTACAATGGCCAACAATGCCTACAATGGCCATGTTTTTATCAACTTTGGATAAGTGGTATTTATGTAATTTTTAGCAGTGAATCCGAAAATGGTCTTCATTCTGTACCATCACATCATGATTTTTCACAAAATTTGAAATTAAAAATCTTATGAAAAATTGCAAAAACGTAACTTTAAAATGAATTTGATGGCTTAAAATGTTTTCTATTGCTGTTCCTGCATTTCAAGCGTTAACTTGCCACATGAAGCCAGTGGGAATTATGTATTAAAACAACAGGATATATAAATATATCTATAATAATAAAAGCAAGTGTAATGTGTCTGTCTGTCCATTTGTCTGACCGAGCTCTCCAGCCAAATCTATCGCACGCAGGGACCTGGAATTTTTTACACGGAAGCACAAAGGGGCTGGCCACCAGACCTCGAAGCCCGATTTTCGATTTTTGAATTAGAAAAATTTAAAAAAATTTATTTTTTATAAAGTTTTTGTTCTTCAGTTTTTGTTTCTTAATTTGCATTATTGTGTTGCTATTATTGTGATTTGTTGCTATCATTTATTTTCAACTTATTAAATCGATTTATAACAATTCCACCATCATGACCGGACATGCTGCAGGCGAAGATGTGTTTATTTCAAGAATTCCTATAATCCCTTCCGATCTCCCGTTTCAGTTTAAGCGTCTACAATTCCCTGTTCGTTTGAGTTTCGCGATGAGCATTAATAAGGCACAAGGACAATCTCTCAAAGTTGTAGGGCTCGACCTCCGTAAGCCGTGTTTCTCCCATGGTCAACTGTACGTGGGTTGTTCAAGAGTTGGTAATGCCGATAATCTACACATCTTAGCTCCGAATGGAAGAACATTAAATATAGTTTATCCCGAGGCTCTCTAACGAAAAGGACAATCTAAAGAAAAATTATTGCCACTCTCCACTCTCCCAAACTAACTCTGACTGTCATGCTTTAAATGATGATGTTATTGTTTAGTGCTCTCTTGAGAGCATGAGCAATAATCCGAATGGTGCTGCTTCCCAGTGCTGCAGTACCAACAGACATTAATCGGTCAGGGGCCCTTGCGACCCCAGCCCGAGCTCCACAAACATACACAAACACTCTCCTCTTCTAATTCATTGTCATCTAAGTTTAACTTACACTTAAATTAAAAATTTAATTGGTTCTCAACTCCAAATTTCCTGTAAGCAGGATGTTTTATTTCATCCATGTTTTCGTTACTTTTTATTTTTTCTGTACTGTACTCTCTATCTTTCCCTTTCAACTCTTTCCTATCTTTGATTTTGAATTTTTTATGTTTTACTTTTCTTTAAACTTCAGACCAATGATTATAACCACATGACTACGGTTTCCTAGCATGTGCTAATATGAGGTCTGTTCTCATTTAAACTAATTTTTTAACAGATGGCTCATGGTTAGGATATATTGTTCCTTTTTATCGACGGGGAATGTTGTGTGTGTGTGTGTGGGGGGGAGAGAGAGAGACAGTCTACATGTCCTACACTACTATTCCTCGCTATTCACTTATCTGCATTTTCTAAATGCACGGACAACGCCGGGCGGGTACAGCTAGTATATAATAAAGTAAATATTTTTCAGTGATTCTGAAAATGTGCCATCAAATATTTAAAAGATTAAAAATGCTTTTTAAAATATATCCAATTTTGTACTGTTTTTATCACTATTTATTTTAATTGGAAATAAATTTAGGTTCCAAGATTCCTGAAATTTTTTTCAATTCCAGGAGGGAAAAACTGTTGATCTGAAAATTGCCGTAATTCTCGCAATTTTAAGAGCTTCGGTCTTAAGTCATACAAAATTATATTTATATATATATATTTTTGCTACTGGCTTCTGCAAAATGTAATGTGATTGTGCAGCAGATTTCAAAATACTAATTTTGGTTTTGTTAAGCCAGTTCTTACCAATGCGATCACGCATTCGGGCGGAAAGCAGTGACCAATCAAAAGCAAGCTCAGAGACAGTATTTTCCTGACCAAATGAGTTGACTTCTCTTCGCTGTTTGCTGCTGAGTTGACTGACTCTTCGCCGTTTGCTGCTGAGTTGACTGATTCTTCGCCGTTTGCCGCTTAATTTTCTGAAATCTCGTTTCAAATGCCAAGTTTATACCACAATATTTAAATGACTGCACTTTTAAAAATTCTTCTTCAGGAAATTAAAGGTCAAATGGCCAAATCTTAATAAAAATTTCAGAGGGTAAATAAAAATACATAAAGCAATAAAATATCTTAAATTATTTAAAGGAAAATTCTCAAGTTTGTTATTAGTGATAAAGCGTAATTATCAGTCATAAATAAAAAAAAATAGTTGATAATTTTTACAGAATAATCTAAAGCTATAGAATGTTGGGAGAAAATAGTGATGGATTTCGAAATCCTAGATTTTGAATTTTTCTTGAAATCTATACATTAATTTAAGGTTTGCTCCTGTTGCCTAATAGATAAAACATTGGCTTCGGGAGTCAAAGATTGTGGATTCAGTTTTCATCAAAGGTGGTGTTATAATGGAAGTTGGTATTTTTATAAAGATATTTGCAAAAAAATTTATCACTATAAGAGACATGCTTGTCTTTCTAAACAGATATGACGACTTTTCCGACAACTTGTACATAAACTTAGCCAGAGGTTAATTCTTGATAATTTTTCATTAATTTAAAGAACACTTGCATGAGCATTAGCAAATTTACTGATTGTGGAATTAAATTATTAACACAGAAAAAGAAAAACTATGTAAAATGTAGTTATTTAAATGAGTTTTAGATAAAAGTGACTATATAAAATAAAATTTTAGGTAGTGGCTCTTCATTAATATATGAATGACTAATTGAAGTAATTACAGTTACATTTAAAGTACAAAATATGTACATATGGCAGAAACTAAAACACTTTTTAAAAATTTTTTTTGTTTATTAACTAAAAAATAACTACTTCCTTTTTTAAAGAGTGACATTTAGTTTAGTAATGCTATAAATCCTACACATATTTAAACATATATTTTTATTGCATTAATTAAACCAATTATATTAAGGGAAGTTCACGAATCATGCAAAAAATTACATTGTATTCTACCCTGTGAAAACTTTACTCTCTAAAATCAAAATTTCCAACTACAAATTTCTAAATTCAACATCAGTAAAGTAAATTAGATATATATATATAATGATCCTTTTCTGAAATATTCTGACAGAAATTAATGTTCTGTTTTTGGATAAATGGTACAGTGAGAGCTAGAAATTTGTCACATTGATTACATGCCATGCAGAAGTAATTAAAGGAAATTTCAAAGTCTTTCAAAGGCATTTCTTCAATTAAATTATGCAGTCATATCTCACATATTAATATAAACCACTGCATTCTGCTTCTTTTATGTAAAGCAAGAAGTAAAAGACGTTTTAATCTAGCAGAAATTGGATCTATTTAAATTAAACATAACTGTAAAGTCAAAATTCAACAAAAAAATTCATGTCCCCCCCCCTCTCCAAGTTTCCAATGGGAAGAACCATCTAGTGAGCACATATGACAAATTTTCTGCCCTGGTGTGAATTGACGTATGCAGAAAGCGTTCTTTTCCATTTTTCGTGCCAACAGATCACCGTGAATCAACTTTAAAATTTAACTTTTCAGTCAACATGTTGCTTTCCTTCATTCAAGTATAGAAAAATATTTTGCAGATAGATATATTGCACTAAATAAAGGTAAATTGTTTTGCAAATTTACTCCAATGAAAATTCGGAAGTTTTATCTTTTCAAGTTTACTTTTCTTGAAGTCATGGTTATTAGTTTATGCAAATACATTATCTAAATTGTAACATACAACTCATTCAACTACATTTTTAAGCTGGAGAACCAAAATGTAAATTCTTTATTAATATTTTAACAGAATATATTTTAAGGTTGTTGTATTTTATTAAATTTTAATACCTGCTTTGAAAAGAAGTTGTCAAAAAATATATTGTTTGAATTTTTTTATCTTTTAGGCATATAGAAAATTAGCCAAAGAATATCACCCTGATAAAAATCCTACTGAAGGGGAAAAAGTAATGCTCAGAATTTTTATATTTTTTTAAAAGTTGAATTAAAATTATACTCTTAACATGTTTATTTTCATTAATTTTGTGTATTTTTCACTTATTAGTTTTTTTTTTAATTTAAAAGTTTATTTTGCTTTTTAGTTTAAAGAAATTTCCTTTGCATATGAAGTGTTATCTGATCCTAAAAAACGAGAGATTTATGATCGGCAAGGCATTAAAGGATTGCAGGGAGGAGCAGATGGTAAGGAATTAGTTAATATACAAATTTTATTTTCAGTTTAAAATTTAGTATTTCAGCATGTAGTCCTACATGAAATATGTCAAATTTATGAAGTTTACTGTAGAAGAATTATTTGATAAGGAAAAGTGCATTTACTTTCATAGAATCCAGTTTGCTTTAAAAATTGGCTGTTTAGAAGATTTAAGATTTCTTGCATTTTCCTTTCTGCTTTATTAAAACATTTCTGGAGGAATGTTTCTTTTGGAATATAGTCCAGACAGCTTGTTATGTTTTGCATAATATCCTGTAACTTATCTAGTCTTCCAATGTGAGTTATTAGAGTAGACCAAAATCGAAAGAAACCATGCTGAGAGAATAGAGATCCTGATAAACTAGAAGAATGTAATTTGACCAAACTAGCCAAACACAGCATTTTTCTAAGCATAACACATTTCATAAGTCTTTTTTTTTTTGTGTATGTGTGAAGAATGTTCATTGAACTATATACAGCATCACAATAGTGGGGACTTATGATTACCATTAATAAACAGTAATACCTGCAGGTCAATTAAAACTGTCAAGTTGATACTGCTGCTATCCACCAATCATGCTTTGTATTTGTTTTGGAAGTAATATTTTTTCCTCCCAATTTTGATGATTGTGTCTCCTGGGTTGTACTCTCCATTGCAGTGTTAATAAAATGTGGCTCCCCTGTTTCAAATAGCAACATGAATTTAATTTCTGTTCAATTCTTAGCAGCTTCAACATAAATTTCACAGATTCTACTTATGATCAAATTCTCTTTTAAAATATACTAAATCACTGCTTATATGATTTTCTAGTACTTGGATCCAGTGTACCTTTCACGATTGTTGGAGTCTGGAAACTGAAAAATTTCACTATGGTTTCTCCAGGATTTGTACACTAGAACTACCAATGTTAGCCAAATATGCTGTCTAGTTTATATCACAAAGGCATGTGGAAAGGAGGGAGAAAATATCCTTACAACTCCATAATGTTAAAAATCAATAAAATATTGCAAAATGCCAAGATTTTCCCATAAGATTTGGAAATTCTATTGAAGCATAGTAAACCGTATGTACACTGTGGAAAAAAAAGGGAGGGACAGTTCCATATCTCCCATTCTATGTTCCTGATGCAATTTTGTAATATTTCTTTGTGGGGAAAGTGGTATTATATGAAACATCTGAAATAATAAATAAAATGTTGAATATATTTGGATAAAAGTCAAAGTCAGCAACTTTTTTTCAGAAATCTAATTTTGAAGTTACAATTATTCAGGCCAAGGGCTTCTTTTGCTGAATTTTTAATTGAACACAGTATATTACCTGCTGCTGTGAATGTTGCAGATCATTAACCCCTTAACTGATATGCAAAACATACAAGATTCACTCCCCAGTGCCGACATTTTTTTTTTACATTTAGTGTTTTTTTTTTTTTTTTTTTTTTTTTTACACAGGCATGTGTAGCCGTGCAATGTATTGGGGGGGAAATAAGTGCACGTTTTGCTGTCGAAATCCTGTTTACTTTCACAAAATAAAGAATTAAAAGAAAAAATAAATTTATGATAAAAAAGTATAATAAAAAAGGTCCCAAAAAATGGAGTTTCGATCAATTTATTTTTTAGACCAGTACAGTGTAATATCAGGTTTCAGTGTTATACCTTGTAAACTCAGTATACCTAAAAAACATATTTCTTCTGAATTGGTTGGATGCCTCGATTTTGTTTTTGATTTTTCTTTCGCAGGATGTTGGTTCATATACTGGTCTGCAAAACGGTTAGTTTCAGTAACAATATGGAGCACAAGCAGTTCATTAAAAAATAATTCAAAAAAGATAAGTGGCTTTGAAACATCCATTATATCTTTCTTTATTCTTGGCTGTCCCCCCAAAAATATGCACCTTCTATAAACAGTATAAGAAAACGAAAGACCCAGAATAAAAAAATACATTTTACTCAAGCAGAAACAGAAACACACCACATAGTCATTAGTCATCACTGTGAGACATATTCGTAAAAAAAAGTACCTACTGCAAAAAGTAAACGAAAACCAAAGACACAGAATAAAAAAAATACCTTTTACTCAAGCAGAAACACAAGCAATAACCCTATAAACCTTTTACTCAAGCAGAAACACAAGCAATAACCCTATAAACCTTTTACTCAAGCAGAAACACAAGCAATAACCCCACAGTCATTACTTTCACCGTTTCAGAAACATCTCCTCTCCAATTCCCCCCCCCCCTTCTCTGAAATAGTATCCTCCTTCACATACTCTGTCAAGGTTATTGTGGTGTTGCATTTCAAAGCTTTGCGAATAATTTTACTTGTAGCAGCACAAGTCAAATGATAGTAATTTGGAAACGCATATGCCCAGGGCAGTTACCGCATCGGCTAAGCAAGGCATATATATATGCCTGCGGCAGTTAAGGGTAACACCAGAGGTGCTGTTAGTTTTGAAATCCACTTTTTGTCCAAATCACTTTTCAGATTGTTGCCGCCTTATGTTATTGTGATGTATTATTAAACAAAATTAAATAATGAAGAATCTGTATGTTCCTTGTATTATGGAAAAACAGCGACATCCAGAAATTTCCGGAGGTTTTAAATACACATAATCCTCTATTTGAGCATGCACACCTCAAAGCTCTAATTTTGAATTTGTTTTTATCTATTTTGCATACATTTAACAAATTTTTGTTTAACCCTCAATAATTTGAAAGTAGGAGATCTGTGCAAGATATTTTTATTTATTTATTTTTTTATCTCTCATGCATGCCAGTTGCCAATCGTCAAAATATGAGATACTTAACTTTTGTGTTATCCATAAATTTGGCTGTTTGATAGCAGTGTATTGCCACCGCCTCAAATAGAATACTGACCTCCATGCGTCAGTGTGTTGCTATTCAGTAAAGTGTATAATATTTCATATTTAATCATTCTGTTACTGAAAAGCAAAATGAGCAATTTAAAAACAATAAATGCAGATCTTAAAAATATTTTTTCTGTTTTTTTATTGATTGATTTAAATAAAAAGGCATCTAAAGTGTGAAATGTCTAATTAGAAATATGAAATGACTAAAATCATTATATACTTTTTTTTAATAAGTCGTAAAGGTGGCAGGTCACCAGTGGTGTAGCTAGGAGGGGGAAAGGATGGACATCTATTCTCGGGTGCAGCATCGAGGGGATGCCATGTTCCCCATTGCATTTTGCTAAACACGAAGGGGTGCAAAATCTTCGCATGTTCTAGGGCGCTGAAAACCTTAGTGGTTGCACAAGCATGTAGTTTTCAAAGTAATAATATAGTTAATAAAAAAAAATATTGCCACCCTAATTTTCAATTGGGAATTTTAAAGATATGCTGTTTTTAAAGAGTTCTCTCAGTGCTACTACTTCTGTGAAGGCAAGCACGACTTGGAATTGTTCCGATAGAAAAATTTATTTTTAATATATTTTGCAGAATAATATGAATTTTTGTTGTGTAATAGTTAAATGGAAATTTTTAGCTTGTTCAGCTGTTGCAACTATTTTAAATGTTAAAAAAAGGCTAAATGTAAACTTTTCCTCCCCTTTATTATAGCTAGCATGGCAGCAGATGATTTGTTCAGCCAATTGTTTGGTGGGGGCCTTTTTGGTATGGGAGGCATGGGAGGAGGAAGACGACGGAAAAGAGGCGAAGATACTGTTTATCCACTGAAGTAACTTTCTTTTGTAATTTTAAGTTGCCAAATGCATAAATTCTGTAATATACAGTGCAACTCAATTTAACAATAATTATTTCCTTTATTACAACCCAAAATTTTTAAAACCAGTGAAAAATTATTTAATATTAGATTTTTGTAGAAGTAATATTTTTGCTGCTAGTGTGCTAAAAGCATAAAAATGGAAGTTTCAGCGTTTTATAGTATATACAAGAGTTTTACAAAAATATGGAAACACCAAAATAGAAACATATAACTGTGACCAATACAGTGTAGGAAAACCGCTGGCATTCAAAACAGCTTGCAGTCTTTTGGGAATGGATAAATCGAGGTTCTCTATGCTTTGCAAGGAAATCTTGTACCATTCTTGTAAAATGTTGGCAAGTTTAGTTAACAATGATGGCGGTGGATAGCATTTATACAGATATTCCTCCGAAATAGCCTCAAACATTTAATAATATTGATATCTTATGATTGTGGTGGCTGTGGTAGATGTGAAAGATTGATTACCTTAATGCTCAGAAAAGTCTTGGACGATGTGACCTGAGTGAATAGGTTCTCTGTAGTCTTGGAATACGCAATCACCATTGAGGAACAAAATTTGTACCATGGGACGTGATCAGCCAAAATTGTCACATAATCCTTAGCAGTAATGTGGGCTTGCACATTAATGATGGGTCCCATGAAAAACCTAGGGTTTGCAAGTGCGACATTCAGTTCAGAAGTCACTTTTGTGCCTGCACTCCTTTTTTCATCAGAATCCTCTTCAATTATCGTGTGCCATGATAACACACATTTTTGTCCATGCTGTGATTTAGCAGATGACGTTTTTTCGGTTTTCCTGTATTAGTCAAATATTGTCCCTCTTAAAACACCAAACACTTTAAGCTACCTTGGTTACGGAAGTACCCACCATGCGGGCTCCATCCATTTGCCCATGTTTGAATTCATTTTGCTGTGACATAATGCACTCACAACTTCGCCAAACACTGTCTCGATAGCAAATGACATGACATATTAAGGATGTTGGGCAGGTGTCATTAGTGAGCAAACAAATCAGCACTGCTATCAGCGTTTGCAAGAATAAACATTTCAGTTCAACATTCATTTTACAAGGTCATTTCCGTATTTTTGTTCAACTCCTGTATTATGTATTAAATCAAGATGTCTCCAGTTTAATGATGGTAATTGTAGATTGAGATGTAAATGTAGTAAATTATCTTATTTTAGATATAAAATTGTAGATGCTAATTTTTTTTTAATTCCCTTGTTTAAGAAGTTAGTGAAATTATTGTGGTAAGACATCAATCATTGTACCACAGCATTTTTATCATGGTTAGACAAAATCTGTTCTTGATATGTTACACATATTAATCTTGGATGCATGTGTTAAATCTTTTGACTTTTGTAGATCTTTGAAACAAGTGTTCTGGACCTGAAACCATGTTTTCAGTGCGTATGTATGTTGTCATTACTGTGTCGTCCTTACATGTTCTGAAGGAGAGAGAACTTACAAAGCACTGTATAGGGTGTTTTGTATTGTAGAAAAAAAAAAAAAAAAAAAAAAAAAAGCAAGCATACGTGAGAACACTATAATTGCTTTAGTTGGATAAATCAAATTTACACTGTAACTATAGTTATCCGAGTTTTTGTAGGTGATCTGTGACCTTCTAATGACACAACAAATGTCTGCAGTATTCCAGTTCCTTTTGTTAATGATTCGAGCACTTCAGTTATCCATTGCCTCAGTTGCTTAAGTACTGGGGAAATGGACACATGGACACTTTGTCTTTAACAAATCCCTAACAAACTCTAGGTATGTATCAGAGGGAGTTAGATTTGGGGATCTCGGTGTACAGCAAAGCAATGGTATATCATATGACCCAGCATGGTCAATCCAGTGCTGTAGTAGACTATAGTTCAGGTACTGGCATATGTTTTTATGCAAATGTGATAGATCACTGTCTTGCTGAAGACTGAAGCTGGGAACTTTTTCCTCTTACTGAGGGAACAACCACTGTGATAGCATATCTTGGTAAATGCACCCAATAATTGATTTTTTTTTTTTTTTTGTGAAGTGAAAAGGACAAAAATGAAACTGTTGTAAATGACTCAGAAAATATAACCTTTGGAGAATGATGATCATGTTCTATTACTCCATGTGGATTCTTCTGCCCCAGAATCATGACAATTAACTTTGCCAGAAACTGAAAAGTGGCTTCATCTATAATCGCAAGGCTGTTCATGAAACCATCCACCTCCAGTTTATATTGCGAATTCTCACAAGAAGCTTTGTGCAACTATTTGTTGGAAGGTTTCATCGCCTGCACCGTATGGCCTAAATTGTTGACCTTTCCGTAACACATGCCACACCATTACATGAAGTATATTGAGATCAGAACTGACACGTGGCATTGATTTGGTGATACTTCATAAAAATGTTTCACAAAATGTTTCAACTACTTCCATTTTGGCTGTTGTTCATCCTGGGCTGATTTTCTTTCACAAGCAGCCCGTCTCTTAAAATTTCCTCATCCACTGTTTGATGTTGCAATGATGCAGTGGTTCTTTATCAAATTTCATGCAAAACAACAATAAACTATGATATGTTGGTGTATTCTAAAACACAGTACGCTTTCTCCTGTGTGGATGCGCCATTTTCATTAATAGTGCCTCTACCGGTGATTTTTTAGCCTAAAGATTTTTTACAGTTGCCTTGCATAATTGTAGTTTCAGAGTTAATTTGTTTTGGCTTAATAAATCAGTTACAGAATTTGTATTATGCTATTCTTTTTGTCCCAATCAATATTTAACACCCTGTTATTATAGTTTCTCTTGAATAGATGGCTACAAGGCTATAACAATCCCTCTTAAGTTTAGGATTTTAACTTATTTTATGATCACTGTATGACTTCTACTTTACTCAAGACTAGTTCAAGCCATCCCTTATTTATGTGCATGAGTGAATGTCAGATGTTCTTTGTTTGCTTGCATATTTGAAGATTATATGCAAAAAGGTAGAACCTTATTTTCTTCTCCCAGTAATCGACGAGACTATTTGAAAGCTGATTGTATATTAAATGATCTAAAATTCAAACTTGGAGTACTAAAAACACAAAGTGCAGCCCATAGCATTACCTGATATTAAATTAGCTCTTAAATATATGGAAGCTTACCAAAATGGATGTCCATAAAGATTTTAAAATGTTTTTTTAAGCCAAAAAATGGGAGGGATCTTTTTAACTGCATAAGCTAAAATGCAAGTTTTTAATCATTAAATATATTTGGTATTAGGTATGTCAGTAAGATAAGTGCATAGGTATGTTAATGATTATTTCTAAAGGATTGTTATACAGGGGATTCTCGTTAATTCGAAATCGAAGGTTCGAAGAAGAGTTTGAATTATCGGATGATAAGCGAAGAAATAACTTTAAAAGTGTGTCACTGAAGAAGAAAAATCTTCTTGTGTGTTTAACCTCCGAAAATATATTAATACTATGCTATCTAAAATTAAACATATTAAAAAGCAAAACAGACTTACCTTAGTCATGAAATGAAGCAGAAGATATGCAATAGAAAGTAAACTTTAATTGAAATATGAATTATACTTCTGGGAGAAACTATAAAATCTATGCTTGGTTTTATTATGCCTACATATTTCAACCAGCTTCTCGACTTGAAATAAACATTTCAATTCATTTTCAGAGGAATGTTCAATCTTAATAAAGGCTTTTGGAGTTTTTAAAGAGTCCATTATGGTTTGATCATTAGGACACTTTAACAGTCTGCATTCTCTTCTAAATCTGAGGTCTCTTCTTTTTCATCTTTTGGGATAGTTTTTATTGTGTTATCGTCACTCAGTTTTCCACAGACTTCCAAGTCTTCCTCTACCCTTACATAATCAAAAAAAGTAATGTTATCACATTTAAAATTTTTTAACTCGGGAAAAGCTATATTAATATCGTTACATTCTTTGATATGATTGTTCTTTTCAGCATGCATGAATTTAATGCTAATTGTGCTTTCTTTAAACCATCCCATGCAGCGTGTTTGTTGACAGCTATAAGATCATTTATAGCCATCAACAAAGTTATATTTTTCACCACAATCTGAAGAAAAAATTATTTGTTTTTCAGATTTTGGGTGATTCCTTGATCCAATGGTTGTAGCCATTTCTGTTGTGTTTGGCAGGAAATTCAAGTTGTGTGGAACTCAGTTCTGAAAGGTTATAGTGGCAGGCTGTGTTATCCTCATAATTTTACATTTTTCTCTCGAAAACTGCTTATCTATTCCTTTTAACCAGTTACTGAAGATGTCTCATGTCATTGCTGCTTTTGTAATGTATTGTTTTGTTTGGCAAAAGTTTATAAAAAAAGCAGTTTCTTCTGTCAAAAATGTCTTTCGGCAGGTAAGTAGAGTGCAGTATTTCCTACTGAAATTAGTGCAGTCTTTGCCACAAACAGTTTGAGAAGAAATATTGTGCCTTGAGGTAAACTGAGATAGCGATTCACCGTTGCATTTAAAATCTTCAGTACCCATTGGACTTGCCAATTCATCTGCAGTAGGGGTCCATTTATCAAAACATTTTGATTTAGCCTCCTGGAACCAAAGCAGTAAAACATTTTCCAGATCGTCTGAGGGTACATTTCCCATGCGTTTCTTTCCTCCAACAAATTGAGATTTTTCTCGTGAATCTAAAATCGACTCCTTGTTTTTCAGATAAGTAGACAAGTTTTTTTTTTTTTTTTTAAATTCCATAGTCAGCTGCTAACTTTTACATTTGTCATTCTGTACTTTCTTTAAAATTTCTACAATTGTCTCCAGAGTTGGACTGTATACTTTCCATGCATAGATATCCTGAATTTTTACATGCTCAGACTATACACTGAGAAAGAAAAACTAGAGCACATTAACTTGTCTGCACTGCTTGCATAACAAATGCAGCTTTCTAGAATCTGTAGTAAAGACTGGTTTTTCTAAAATTCTGAGAAAATTGATAATAAATAAACAAATGATTCTTCCCCTATTCCAACCTATTCATAAAGGGCTCTGAATGAATCCAAAGTAACAGGTTAGGCCAGGGAGCTTTGTCCATTAAGCACTGATAAGAGGTGGACAGTAGGACAACAGCCACTAAAGTTTAGAGAAAATGCAATAGTCTAGGAATGGAGGCATGTGCCTTTTTACACAGGAAAAAAAAATACAGATGAATTGGAAACATAATAAATAAAGCATGTATTTGCTTCATTAAACCAGAAAAAAAAATTTTTTTTGTTAAATTTTTAATTAAGCGAAGTGGTAAAAACTTAATTCAAATTAATAAAAAAATTTTTAACATTAATTCCAATACAAGTTTTTGGGGGTCTTTGGATTAATTTGAAAGTAAGTTTTGAACCGTATTTGAATTAACGAGCATCCACTGTATCGCCTATTTTATCCTAAAAGATGATTCCATTTAGTCTATCGTTAACTTATATATTTCCCTTTTGGAAGGGGGCAGAAAGTGGGATCCAAAAAATTAAAATTTCTTTATCTCCCTCCCTGTTAAAAAAACCCCTATTATTAAAGTATTAATGCTTATAATTGTTTTCGACTTGCAATACAATAGTGTTCATTAGAGGCAGGTGTTATCAATCGATGATACACAAGATCTTCATTTATTTTTGCTACTATAAAATTGCACATCAGCATGATTAATCATTTAAAAACTCATTTTATCTGAATTTAAGAGCAGCATTTTGCTATAAGTGGTATTCCCTGTTATGAATTTCTAGTACTTAAATAAGTAATAAAGAATCTGCTTGTATGTGTGTTTCTTGCATTGTGAAAAATTGACTGCACCTATAGCCATCAGATTTCAAACACACTTAAGCCTGCATCAGAATATGTGCACCTCAGAAGTATGAAGCTTAGATTTTGTGTTTATTTCATTATGGCAATTTAAAGGCAGTGTTTCCACTTGGCAAAGCATAAGATATTCATGTTTCAGATTTAATCCGAGAAACTCGGTAATTTAAAAGAAGTACGATGCCACTTGGCAAAGCATAAGATATTTATGTTTCCAATACAACCAAAATTCAGTGATTTAAATGAAATATGTTGCCTTTTGGCAAAGTATAAAATACTTATTTCTTGAATTTAATCAATAAACTCAGTACTTTAAAAGAAATGCATTGCCACTGCCTGGAAAAAATTTGCATGTACCGGTGTGTTGCCATTTTGCAAAGCATAAGGTATTTTTCTTTTAAATTTAATTTGTTATTGATTAATAAACTCTGTGATTAAAAATGTAAAGTAAAATCAGTAAAAAGTAAATGCAGTTCATCTCTGTTGTTATAAGCTGCATGCATTAAAAGCATTTATTTTCTTATAACAACTATTTTAGGCAGCTAATATCATAAATGATATAGTTTTCTGACAACCTATGACTGCTTGACGGCAAAATTTTTCACTTAAAAGTCTTCTGTTGAAAGTTAAAAATTGAATAGTTATCTGGAATTCTGCAGTGAAGTGTTACTTACGTGAGCCTGTATGAAATTTTGTACTCAAACATAAATTACAAGCTTCTTCTGTAAAAAAATTTTTTCTGTTTAAAAAAATCGTTTAAATGGTAATAAACTTGTAATATTTGTGAGATTATTCTTTTTTACATTGGAAAAAAAAATAGCAACAAATGTAGTTTTTAAATTCTTATTTTGAGCTCTTAATTTTTTCAGTGTTATAGGTTATGCATTACAAGTTGGTAACTTTAAATACTTTTTATTCA